>REGO01000129.1:1832152-1860478 GCA_010120015.1 Rhombomys opimus
CCTCTCCCCCTCTGCTCACAGAGTCTCCTCTCCCCCTCTGCCCACACGCACCTCTCCCCCTCTGCCCACACGCACCTCTCCCCCTCTGCCCACACGCACCTCTCCCCCTCTGCCCACACGCGCCTCTCCCCCTCTGCCCACACGCGCCTCTCCCCCTCTGCTCGCTCGCACCTCTCCCCCTCTGCTCACTCGCACCTCTCCCCCTCTGCTCACAGAGTCTCCTCTTCTTACCCGGCCACCCAGAGGCCTCTGTACAAATTGTCCCATCCTCCTCAAAAGCACACCTTAGACTCGAGTCATCAATCATTCTTTCCATTCCTGTGGGACTGCTGGGGTCACTGTTTTCCATTTTAACTGATTAGTTTTAATGTCTGGTTTTACAGTCCCACTAAACAATAAGGTTTCTAATTCGAAAGAACCCTCTTCAGCCGACCCTGCATCGAGGCAAACAGCATTTGTGTGGAATCGGCTGCATCGGCGCCCAACGTTAGATATGTGGACGTAGCTATCAGAGGCCATCTGAGAAGCTGGCGTCTCGATGTAAGGGAATGAAATTTCAATTAAGCTTTAATCCGGGACGTGTGAGTGACAGACCCCAGATGAAAGTCCACAGCCAGAGCTGCGGAGAGGACGGGGCTGCGCGGTAAATGAGCTGGAGAGTTCTCTGGGGGCTCTCTGGGGGTTCTCTGAGAGGCACGGGGGTTCCCTGGGGCACTGTTGGTGAGGATGCCCGTACGGAAGGTCCGGTCACACGGTTAATGTGTGATTTGCCACGACAGCTGCAGACACGCTTGAACCGTGCAGGAGATGAAAGGATGTGGCGCTGCGTGTCTGTATCCGGCAGGGCAGGTTGGCAGGTGGAGGCGGGCAGATGACTGGGGGTCAGCCTGGCCCCCGGGCTCGGTTCCCGGCCAGCGAGAGATCCCTTCACAAAACCAACAAAGAAGAGCACAACTCATCTCTGGCCTTTCCCACCCATCTTTCTTTCCATTTGTAAACCTCCCCCTCCCTCAGGCCCTCCCTCTTTTCCTTTTGCAAACAGCCCTGAAATATTTGGTGGCAAAAGGCAGCCCCCTGTGGTAGTCCAGAGGTCACCAATCATGGCCTCAAAGAAGGAAGGGTGAGTGGGCCTTTTGTGAGGAATGGCAGCCATGGGAGTAGAGGAAAAATCTCAAATCACAGAAGTGGTCCCACCTAGAAATCTTCTTTCAAGCCATTTTGACGGGAAATATTTAAAAATATCACACACACACATGCACACACACAGGCATGCACACACAAGAGTTGCTACCACATTATTAAAGAATGATATGAGACAACAGAGGCCCATGAGTGCAGCTATGAAAGCCTCATCTCCATGTGTAAGCGGCTGTGGTTAGGAGCAGAACGACTATAGAATTAATCATAGCAGGCTGAATGTGCAAGTTCAGTCTCAAAAGCAGGGCACAGACATAGATTGTTTGGTTCCTACAAAAAAAAATTGAACAATTGTACCCCAATTACAATGGGAATTACTGAACAATCGTAAAGGCTTGTAATTTTCTAATTTTCTGCTTTTGTTCTGCTGGGGAGGATTTGAGGATGTTTGCCAATAGCGTCGGGAATCCTCTGTGGCTCGCTGAGGAAGGCGGTACACGCCGTGTGCACGCTGCAGCTGCCGCGGGCAGGGGTCAGCAGGCTGCCCAGCACCTGGACCCAGCCCCAGCGGCACCTGCAGCCTGCGTCCTCAGCACTCACCAGGGCTCTGTCTCCCGGCGGGGGAGGGGGAAGGGGCTTTTGCAGCTCTTGGTGCCCAGAGACGAGCTCTTGTCAGTCAACCAGCCTCTTCGGGTGTGAGAGAAACCTGGTATTTCTCCAGTCTCCCCAGCATTCCGAAAGCACGGGAAGGACACTTGCTGCTCTCGCAGAGGACACAGTTCCCGGCTCCCACGTGGTGGCTCACAACTGTCCGTAACTTAGCTTCAGGAAATGTGTCGAACCTGTTCTGGCCTCCTTGGGCACATCATTGACTTGGTACATACACACTCTTGTAGGCAGAACACTTAAATGCATAAAACAAAATCAGTTTTTCTTAGAAAGAGTTGAGGAACACTGAGGGAGACAGAGTAGCAGCCGGTGTCCTGCGGGATCACCGGTGACAAAGTAAACACTGCCAGAGAAGACAGTCCAGACGTGATGAGAGCCAGAAAGAAAGGCGCAGCAGGCTGCGAACAGAGGCACAGAGCACCCTTCACACCAAGGCACACGCGGCTCAGAACACCTCAAGTCGCAGAGGACGGTCAGTGGACGGGTCATTGCTAGTTCTGAAGAATCGCACGTGATGAACGGAAGGATCTCCTGTGAGCAGAAGGATCATCTTCAGAGACCCGAGTTTCCACACAGATATGTCCATAGGCGGTTGCCCTGCTCTTCCTGGGGAGGACAGTCAGAAGCCCACTGCCCAGAAGGAAGCTTCAAAAACAAATGTGATTGGCCAGCTTCCAAAATAGACGCTGGACATGCTGCGGTGTCTACGAACACCCTGGGAGAAGGCCAAAGAGCAGACTGCCGATGGAAGTCTCCAGGATGGGCGCGAAGGCCTTCAGGATCCCCGAGTGCTTCAGCGAGTCTACCAGGATTCAGTTATCCCCTCTCGCTGTTTGTCTCTCTCTGTCTGTCTGTCTCTGTCTGTGTCTCTGTCACATTCTCTGTCTATCTCTGTCTGTCTGTTTCTCTCTGTCTCTGTCTGTCTATGTCTCTGTCACATTCTCTGTCTGTCTCTCTGTCTCTGTCTGCCTGTCTGTCTGCCTGCCTGTCTCTCTCTCATGTGCCTGTTTGTAATAAGGGGAGGTGCGAGTGTGACTGTGTATGTGAAGGACACGGTGTCGTTTTTCAGGTGCTGCCTGTGGCTGGTCTGGACAGGGGTCACCTAAGGTGTCGTTTTTCAGGTGCTGTCTGTGGCTGGTCTGGACAGGGGTCACCCACGGTGTCGTTTTTTCAGGTGCTGCCTGTGGCTGGTCTGGACAGGGGTCACCTAAGGTGTCGTTTTTCAGGTGCTGCCTGTGGCTGGTCTGGACAGGGGTCACCCACGGTGTCGTTTTTCAGGTGCTGCCTGTGGCTGGTCTGGACAGGGGTCACCTATGGTGTCGTTTTTCAGGTGCCGTCTGTGGCTGGTCTTTGCTACTTTGTGGGTTCTTCTTCTCCCACCCTTTACTCCCCCAGTCTCACCCGCCAACACTAGTGAGGAGAGAAACTAGACAGAGGAGAAAGGATAAGGGGAAGGAGAGGGAGATGGCTGAGTCTAATTTCTTTCCTTTGGCCACAGCTACTCACAAGCTGCAACCACCAACCTCCCCAAACAACCAACACCCACCACGACTCTCAGGGAGCTTGCACTTACATGTCCTCTCCTAAGTTCCAGTATTCCAAAGTCACTCAACCACAGAAATTACCTGCAGCAGGCAGACAACGCTTCTGCTCGAGCACGAGGCAAACCATCGTCAGCTGCTGCGGACAGGACGAAGTGGCCACGGATCCCACACCTGGGATTAAAACAAAAGCACATTGCCATCTCTCTCTCTCTCTTTCTCTGTGTGTGTGTGTGCGTGTGTGTCTGTGTGTGTTTAAGAAACCCAAATTCCAGAATTCTCAACTATGGCTGTCTACACTGTTTTTTGAGTCAGGGTCTTTCGCTGGCCCGGAACTCACCGTGCAGGTGAGGCTGCCGAGCCAGTGAGTCCCAGACACCCTCCTGTCCCTGCAGTTCGAGGAAGACTGTGAATCTCTGCCTTAGTTGCCAACAAGCAATGCTTGGCTCACAGGCTTTCTCCACGTTGTCTGGTCTTTCATGTGAACAACTGCTCCTAAGGTTAGCCTTCTGGGTACTTCTGGAGGCCACAGCTTCTGGAGTGCCACTGCACTGACACAAGCTAGAGTCATCAGAGGAAGGAGCCTCAGTTGAGGAAATGCCTCCATGAGATCCAGCTGTGAGGCTTTTTCTCTGTAACTGACTGATGGGGAGGGCCCAGCCCATGATGGGTGGGGCTACCCCTGGGCTGGCGGTGCTGGGTTCTATGAGAAAGCAGCCAAGCAAGCCAGGAGAGCACGCCAGTGAGCAGCACCTCCACGGCCTCTGCATCAGCTCCTGCTCCAGGTTCCTGCCCTGCGTGAGTTCCTGTCCTGACTTCCTTCACTGATGAACAGTGCTGTGGAAGTGTAAGCCGAATAAACTGTTTCCTCCCCAACTTGCTCTTTGGTCACCACAGCAGTAGAAACTGGTGCAGTCACACAGTTCTAACCCCCTTTTTCCGGCTGCCACACTCAAAGCATTCCATGTGCAGCGGGTGGTGGCTCACGCCTGTGATCTTAGCACTCCGGGGGCAGAGGCAGGAGGGTCTGCAGCCTGCTGTGTAATGACCCTTTCTCTCAGCAGCAGTGACAGCTGTGTTAGCTACAGTTCTTGCCACTGTGACAAAAGTGACTCCAGGAGGAAAGGGTATGTGCACAGCCACAGCAGCAGGAGCGTGAGGCCGCTGGTCACAGGCGTCCATAGTCAGGAAGCAGAGATGCGTGCTGGTGCTCAGCTGGCTTTCTCCTCTTCAGTGCCTCGAGGACCCCAGCCAGTGGGAAGGTGACACTTCATTTAGAGTGGATTTCCCCAAGTTAGTTAACCCCCTCTAGAAACTCCCTTCAGACATGGCGTGTTTCCATCGGATTTTAGAGCCTGCCGAGACACCAGCCACCACAGCACATGGCACTCTAGAACGCTGGCATTCTGCTCTTTCCTCAGGGCAGCCCGAAAGGAACGTTCACACACAGGAGCAAGAGTGGGTGAGCGTCCATGTGTTATGACTTAGAGCACATTTTGTGCATTTCTAAATCCCAGCTTGTCTCAGCGTCTCAGAAAACCTCGAAGTCTTCTGTGTCCGGCAAAGGCAGGCACAAGGTACGAGCAAGTGTTTTACTGACTCAGCCATGTCCCCATGTACAAACGCAGCACCCCATGATGCTGGCCAAGAGTGACTGCCCCAAGGCCACACACACACACACACACACACACACACACACACACACACACCCAGGGCTGGAAGCTCCGACACCCGGCTCCACATGGGGAAGGTTATCCCCAGCTAGCAGCATGGCCCCAGTGCACACACAGCTGGCCCCTGTGACAGGACTCTGCTAAGCCAAGGGGGAGCCTGGAAGCTATCTGCCCTGTGGGGGAGAGGCCCGGCTGGGAGGCGGGACACGATGCTTTTGTTCTGCAGTTTCTGAGCTCTTGTTTAGTAAGAGCCAAAGAAGAAGTCCAGACCTGAGGCATCTCACAAGCGGAATTCCTGCTTTATAGACACATCTTCATGCTTGCTGTGGGGCCAGCATCGCCAGTGTGCCTGTCTGCAGCTCCACGGCTGTTGGCTGTGCTCAAAGACCCTGTGGTGTGGTTCCTGCCTACTTCCTCTGCAAAGAGGCTTTTGCTCCAAATAAAAAGGACCACTCAACTTTGAACCTGGGTGCGGGGCCCACGGGCATTTGTTAGAGAGCACATCAAAGCCTCAGGAAGCTGTCTGGGGGTTTCCTGAGGTCTCCAAAGGCCTGGGACGCACTGGGCCATGACAAGCGGGTATGTGTGCCCATTTCCACCTTCGTCAGTATGAGCTGCATTGCAGGGCCACCCTGTCAGGCTATGGTGGCTGCCATTCAGAAGGCCAGACCTTGCTTTGAAGTGAGGTGAGTCGGAGTGTCTTGGGCAGGCTCATGGCTAGGACCTGGGAGACAGCAAAAATAAATAAATAAATAAATAAATAAATAAATAGAAGCCGTGTTCTTCCTATCTCCCCAGAGCACCCTCAATTTACACAAGCAAATGGATTCACCATAATACAATAAATGTAGACAAAAATCTATAGACATAGTGATAGAGAAGCCGTGAGTGAGCGAGCGAGTGAGCAAGCGTGTGGAGGCAGGGGACTTCCCCAGGCATCCATCATCAGGCGCTGGCCACCTCGTTTTTCTGGAATTTGCTGACCAGTCTAGGCTGACTGTCTAGTGAGCCTCAAGAACACACACACTGTCTCTGTCTGCTCCTCCCTCTCCAGCACTGTAATTACAAGTCTATATTCCACACTTAGCTTTTCACTTAGCATCCAGGCAAGAACGTCAGTCACTGTGCGAGCCATCTTTTGCAGCCCCGGGTAATTGTGACACGGCTTGTTTCGTCATTGTTTTGGCACTGCAGGTGGAACCCAGGGCTTGTGCATGCTAGGTGAGTGTTCTACCAGAGTCATTTCCCAGCCTGCAGCACTTCCTGCAGGAGGAAAAGAGATTCTTGAGAGAAGGATAGCAAGTCCTTTCCCCTGGGCCTGGAGGGGCGCCTTGTTTTCTTTCCTCTTCTCTGGCGGGACCTCACTGGAGACTTTGCCCTCTCTCTAGTCAGGCCTCCCTGTGTGCAAGCCAACCCTCTGGCCACAAGCTGTCCACTTGTCCACACGCTGTTTCTGAGGCTGGGAAAAAGTGTCTCTCCAGGCTTTCCCTTAGAAGAGATGGGAGCTGACAGGGACCCCTGACTGAGCTGAGCACTGCTCATCTGACACTAGTCATCTGCCCGAGCATCTTGCTCAGCAGTTTGAAGAGGCGACGGCATCCCTAGGAACCCATCCCAGTGTGGCAAAGTATACCTCCCTTTAGAGGTGGGTAAATGTGAGCTGCCTGGGGGTGCCAGGCTTGCCAAGGTCACACAGCAGCAGAGGGCAGAAGTTGAGCAATCAGCAAAGTCTGCGACAAGAGCAGGAAAGATGAGAAGGACAGGGCAGTGCATCGGGCAGAACGGAGCTAGGTGGTACAAATTCCACAAGTGATTGCTGAGGCTTGAAACTCAATCAGGAATTTGTCGTGCAAGCCAGGAGGCTGAGGTCAAGGCTTGGACGTCTTACCCTAAATAGCCCCACACCACCTCATCAAATACACACAAACTGGAGTCAGGCTGCCAAGCGTCATGTGACAAAAACAAAAGCCCTGAAATACATGGAAACAGAAAGAGAAGATTTGGGGACCAAGCCTTCTAGCCCTGGAAGGGCAGGCAGCGCAGCGGCTCCTCTTTTCTCGTCTCATCTTGGGGCGTGTAATGAGGTCACATGACTCCCAGGACCTTGGTAGGTCGACAGTGTGGGTCAGCGTGTGCCTCAGTGATGGGGAGCCTCGGAGCTTCTGGGGAGACATAACCCAGTGTCAACTCACCCAGGAGGAGGGGATTCTGGTGGAGGCATTCCATCCACGCCTGGCCTAGAGAGCCAGTGAGCTTACTGGGATGACCCACAGACAGCCACACCACCGGGAAGCCCCCTGGGCAATTTGTGGGCAGCCACGCCACCACAGAGTCCTGCCCAGGGCACAGTGACCAGCTCTGCTAGGGAACAGCCTGCCGGCAGCTACACTGCTAGAATCCCTCACCCCAGCCGGTGGTCGCCTCGTGTTTATCGGGTAGGGCAGAAGCTTGAGAAGAACACAAATGGCTCCGCAGCCCCCCGGAGGGGAGATGCTGCCAGGCCCACCTCCTGCACGGTGGCACATGTCTCCCTGGCCTTTCGGCCCTGGCTTTGGGTCCCTTGAAGACACACGTGCTTGTCGAAGCATGGAGGCCAGAAGGTCTTGTAAAAGCTCAGCTTCCCCAGCATCCAGCAGCACTACACTGATCCTTTCAAAACGGGGACCCAAGCCGGAATGGAGGCCTAGAACCCGGGCAAGCGTGCAAGAGTGAGCACAGTGCTCCCCCCACAACACACACACACACACGCACACACACACACACACACACACACACACACATAGCATAAGAGGCGAAATGACCTCTGAGAGACTGTTCCTGGGAGGAAGGGAAGTCAAGGTTGTCCTCAGGCCTCTGTATACACAAGCACACTAATGTACACACACACACACACACACACACACACACACAAGAGGTGGCTCCATTTTCCTTGGTGGCTCCTAGAGTGGAGAGGGCTTAGATCTTTAATATTATTTCCCAGCTTTTAATTTTTGGCCCCTTAGTTTCCCACTGGTCAAGTGATCGTCAGGTTACATAACTCCTCCTCTCCCTCCTTTCTTCCTCTCTCCTTCTTTCTCCCTCCCTCCTTCCCTCCCTCCTTCCCTCCCTCCTTCTCTCCCTCTCCCTCCCTTCCCTCCCTTCCCTTTTTCTCTCCCTTCCCTCCCTCCTTCTCTCCTTCCCTCCTTCCTTCCCTTCTTCCCTCCTTCCCTCCTTCTCTCCCTTCCCTCCCTCCTTCTCTCCCTGCCTCCTTCCTTCCCTCCTTCCCTTATTCCCTCCTTCTCTCCCTTGCCTCCCTCCTTCTCTCTGTCTCTCCCTCCCACCTTCTCTCCCTCCCTTTCCTCCTTCTCTCCTTCTCTTCCTTTCTCCTTCTCTCCCTCTCTCCTTCCTTTCCTCTTTCCCTCCCTCCCTCCTTCCCTCCCTCCTTCTGTTCCTCCCTCCTTCCTTCCCTCCCTTCCCTCCCTCCTTCTGTCTCTCCCTCTGTCCTCCTCTCCCTCCCTCCTTCTCTCCCTCCCTTCCCCAATCTCCAGCTGCCAGACTCTAAGGCCTTAATGCCCACCCCCAGCATCCAACTTCCCTTGGGTGAGGTTCCACCTCCAAAAGGCTCCAAAATCAAACAGCGCCGACAGCTGGTATCTAAGTGTGCAAACACTTATGTCTGTGGGGGTGTCTCACAACTGGAGCTGTGCAGTCTCAGGTCTGTGAGCGTTTACATGATAGCGATATCAACTTCAGAGGTGTTCGCTCTGCTCTAAGGCCCGCCTTGGCTGGCTCACGCCAACACTCCCAATCTGACTAGGATTTGAGTCCAGAATGTATAAAGAACTATGACTCAGCAACTGAAAACAATCAATAAAAAAGGGAAGAAGTAATGAATAGATGCTTTCCAAAAGAACATCGACAAATGGCTAGTTAGCACATGCAAATGCGCAGCCTCATTAGTCACCAGGATACCCCCATTCCAAACACAAGACAATCGCTTCACAGCTGACATTAAAAACAGAAAAGCCACCCAACAGCAGCAGGAATCACTGAGGGCACAGAAGAACCGAAGCTTCCAGCCTCTTCCAGTGGAGTTGGAAAATGTGTAAGCACATGGCCTAAGTGTCAGGAGTCAATGAATGAAGCAGCCATTCCGTAAGAATTTACCCAAGAGCAATGATAATCGTCACGAGTAAGGAGGCAGGGATCACTTCTCCTCTCTCTCTTTCTTTCTCTCTCTCTCTCTCTCTCTCTCTCTCTCTCTCTCTCTCGGGTAAAAGCTATACCAGTGCCCATCTGACATCTACGTAAGACAGGTGTGGTGTACCTCATGCACAGGACAGAATATTACTTCTCAGCAACAACAAGGCACAGACGGGAATGAGTGAAAAGCCCTCGGTGCAAACTTGGAGTTATGCTCTGCACCCCGTGCCCAGCTCAGCCTTGTTCTTTGCTTGCTTTCCTGAGTTTTGTGGCTGAGTTCAGGAGCATTTTCCCTGAGGGCGTGACCTGTAAATGACTACACAGATGGACACAAAAAAGTCCCTGTAGGCCGATTAAGTATACAGAGGTGCATTCTTCATGCTGTTCTAGAACAGGTGAAGCTAGCCTGTTTCAGTGTTAGGTTGGGGAAGAAGGGGGTTCTGGGAAAAGACAGGATGCTCTGGGGTAGGGTGTCTGGCAGAGATGATTAAACACAGTCACCATATACTTGAAAACTTACGTATCTATGGGGCTGGGGGACGGCTCGGTCGCCTGCTTGCCAGGTAGCCATGAAGACCTGAGTTCTGTTCCCAGAGCCAATGAAAAACCCATAGACATGGCGCTACGTTCTTCCAGTCCCTGCTGGGAAAGTGGAGCCCTGGCACCCCTTGGCTACACCTCAGTCTAACTGCTGACCCCAGGCCACAGAGAGGGAGACTATGTCTCAAGGGAGAGTGGACAGTGTTCCTGAGGATGACATCCATGTTTGTCCTGTAACCTCCACAAGCGTGTGCACACACACAGACCATCTCACACACACTCACACACAGGCATGTGCACACAGCACACACACACACACACACACACACACTTGTTAAATCCCATCTGAGTATTATGGCTTTATGTATTGAATTAAGCATGGAGCCAACCAAGTCTGCTCATTTTCCCCCAGTAGAGCAGAGCCATCTGGTCCAAACTGGACACTGAGATGAGCAACGGAGAGGTGGGTTTTACAGGAGTGACCTATCAGTTTAAAAGTCCTCCCTGTCTCCCCGGCTCCAGCATCCTGACGGCCACTCTGAGAGCTTCAAAGGATGGACTCAGGCTTCTTGTAAAAGAGATAAGAAGAGAGGAGGGATGGTTTCCACTTCATATGATTACACCTCTGCTAATTTGCAAGACCTGGTAGGCAGGCGGAACGCTGGAATCCAAAGCCCGAATTTCAGCAAGACACACTTTAGACAGAGCCAGGGAAGCCGTAATTATAAACTGCTGTTGTCAGTCACAGCTGGAGGCCATGGGGAGATTCGTCGGCTATCTCTAAGAAAGGACTCAGGATCTCCAGTCCGTGAGGGCTTCAAAGTGTCCCATCATGCGTAAAGCGCTGCAGATGACTGAGGCCAGCCTTAGGATGTCTGCCTCACTCCAAATGAGCTCCAGGATTGGGCACAGGAGCGGATCCCCAAACTCGTAAATGTAAGTGTGGTTCTGAACTCTGACCTGAGGCAGAGTTGCCAGCCAAAGCCAGCCTGTCCCTTCTGCTGCAGGTTTTAGTTTGTTTTGTTTGGTAGCTGTTTTTATTTTATTTTATTTTATTATTTTTACAGATACCTCCACCCCCGAGAGTGTATCCAAGACTAAGCCAGGCTGTGGGATTGCTTTGTTGCCTTGTTAACTGGCTCCGGTCTGGGCTTCTGGATTCTATCCCAGGCACGTGGTGTCCCTCGCCAGCCAGGCAGAAGGACGTTAGCAGGCCAGGAGGTCCAGCCAGATGCAGCTGCCATCATAAATGCCGTGTGGCTCTTGGCAGCGAGTCTCAGCACTGTGCTGCTGAACTGCAGGCCTGACGCATTACAGCTGAGGACTGAGGTGACTTCACTGTGTGTGTGTGGGGGTGCACATTGGGAAACAACCAGGTGATGTTGACCTTTTGATGCAGTGACTCTCGTTTGTATTTGGAACTTAACTTGTGTAGGTTCACAGGCTGCAGGGCAGGCCAGGGGTCGGCTACTCCATCTCTCTCCCTGCTGTGGATCACATGTGCCAGCACACTCAGCTTCTTCGGAAGTTCTAGGGACGAAGCTCAGACCCTCCTGCGTGTGGAGCCTTTGTGGAATCAGCCATGTTCCCGCCCTGAGCTGCCTTCCCGGGCACAGGTAGACCACCCTCCGTGGCCTGCAGCAGTGGGCCTGCTGTGTGGTGCTTTTTGACATGGTGGCTGGGCACTGAGGTCGTGGGCAGGTTACCTGAAGGCTGGAAGCGTTGGTGTGCAGGACTCTGCGGAATAAGGCTGAAGTCAGTCATCTCCAGATAGCCATTATTTATTCTTATTTATTCACTCTTGGTCTGTGATGACAGACTCCCTTTTCTTAGTGAGGTTTTAAAAGTCTCCCCTGATCTGGGTGGCCCCAGGTCTTGTAGGGAGCTCACATAGCCCTCAAGGCAGCTCACAGGCCAGGCCCTTCCCTGATAAGGAAACTGCTCTAGCATCTGGGAATTCCTAGAAATGCCCCACCCAATTAAGGATCTTAGTCCAGCAGTGACCTTCAATTGTTCTTGGAGATCCCCTCCACAGGAGAATTAAGTATTGTATTTTCCTTCTTGTGATAGGACCAAAAAGTACCCCTGACCCCTGACTCCCTGACCCTTTGACCCGCTGACCCAGTGAATCAAATACATTCACCCTCAAAATCCCTCCCTCTGCCCAGGGTTTACATTGCCCTTGATTTCACAGGAATTAAGTTTCAAGATTTCTCACTTCAAGACCATCTAAGATTTGCCATTTATCCTCTGGGCAGTACCTTCTCACTGGGCCTGCTGTCCTGGGCTTTGCCTGGCCTGTGTCTTGGCTGTAAGCCTACCAGGCCCACACTTCTGCCCTGCTCAGCACAGCAGCTTGACCAAGAGCTGGAACGCTTTGGTATCGCTGCAAGCTTTGGAACGCTGAGCTTCCATTGCTATGTCAACTTCAGGCTAAAACAGCTGAACTGTGACACTCTGTGGAAAACCTTTGCTACATCTCCACCAACCCTGAGACTCCGGTCATCCAGCCAGCTGTGGCTGGGCCCCGGAGCTCAGACTGCTGGGCTGAAGAGAGCACCCCTCTCTATGCTGGGGTGGCGTCTACCCTGTGCTAACGGAAATCATCTCCTTGAATTCTGTCATGAGTCCCTCTCTCGCCTCAGCCTAGCCTGGTTTCAGCAGAGCTGCTGGAGTGGAAGTGAATGGATGCTCTGTGAGCTACAGGGAGGAGCGGGAGGAGGGGAGGAGGGGGAGGAGGAGGAGGAGGAGGAACAGGCAGGACTGCTCCCCTGGAGACAGCCTAAATATTACACCCAGACACTTTTTGGGACATACTTGTGCTAAATCCTTTACCTCTTTTCTGCATCTTTTTCAGCAGCCAAGAGGTACGGAGGCCCTTCCCCCTCTGTCTCAGCAGTCCCCTCTCTCTGCTCTTGTTCATGGGCTGGAGTGTCTGGCTTCCTTACGGTGTAGGAGGGCGAGCAGCCTGGCTCCTCATCCCCAGCATGCCACAACTGGGCAGCAGTGGTTTCCACCCAATTCAGTGATGTCCCTGTGTCACCGAGCACTTCCTGGGGGCAGCAGGAGAGGCAGCTCCACCCACACAGCTCAAAGCTGTGGGCAGCCCAGTGAGGAGAGCCACCCTGCACGTTAGCGACCTTCAGTTCTGAGTGAAGACAGTTTCTAAGGGTGCAGGTTTGGCGTAAGGGCATTCGCATAGGTGGTCACCCCAGAGGGCCCGCCTGAGCCCCGGGCGTCACAGGCACCCCAGTGCCTCACTGCTGAGGCATCCATGAAGCTGGCCACTCAGCTCACCCATGGCCACTTGGTTGCTAAGCCAGCCTGTGATGGACTCCAAGACAGCACAACAGTTCCAGCAAAGCACTGTCCTCACACACTGCCAGGAAGTCCAGTCAAGTTATGTGTGCAGACAGGCCTGCTGTGACGCACTGTGAGGAGTGCCTCTGTCCTTTGCTGTGCCCAAATCCCACAGCCTGGCATGTTTGCTGTGCGGCAGTGGGATGGCATATTTTTAAAAATACTACAAATAATTTGGAAAGCACTAGATATAAAGTTATAGTGCTGAAATTCAGGTGCCTTCCATCAATTATCCCACCTCTATTAACATTTCAAATTACCTTTTCCCAATTATTTTCATGCAGGTGTTTTCATCTAATTTTATTTTAATGCAGTTGTAATCACGTGGTATGTATAATGTCCTGTTCTTTAAGACTGGGTTTGTTCTTTTTCCACCTCTGATTGCAAATGGATTCAGTGATGCTGAGACACTGTCACTTCCTGTGCCCGGAGGCCAGGCTGACTGGATGAGTGAGATTTGGTGGCTCCCTCTGTCTCTGCTCTGGCCAGAATTATGGCATCTGGCATAGAAGAGGGAAGTCTGCCCTTTATGTTATGCCCAAGGTAGACAATTTCCAAAGACCAGAGGGGTGAGGATGCTGGTTAGCAGAAGCCAGAGTCCAGTGGTCACGGCACTGTTTCACAGTGTTGTGAAAAGCTGAAAGACGTGTGCTAGAGCAGACGGCTGGACCAGGAAGAAGTGAGCGACGCTTTGTGTTCTGTGGAGAAGAGGAGGAGGAAAGGGAGAAGGAGGAAGAGGAAGAGGAAGGTGCCTCTGAGAGTAGACTAAACTCTCCATCTTGCTTCTCAAAACACCAGGGAGGGGCAGTGGACACTAGCTGGCTCTGGCTAGAGTCCCCGAGAGGCAATACAGGACAGGGAGCTGCAAGCTCAGCACTGCTGTGGAGGCCCCACAGCATGACTTCCAGGAACGGAGAAGCTGACAAACCACAGGGTCTCAGTCATAGTTCTATGCTGTGAAGGGACAGCACGGCCAGAGTGGCGCCTGTAAAGGAATTTAATCGGGGCTGGCCTACAGTTCAGAGGTGTAGTCCATTACCATCACGGCAGGAAGCGTGGCAACGCTGAGGCAGACAGGTGCTGGAGGAGAAGCCGAGAGTTCTATGTGTGGACTGGCAGGCACAGGAAGTGCCGCTGGCCTGGCTCGCGTGTCTGAAACCCCAAAGCTCACCCCTAGGGACACACTTCCTCCAGGGAGCCACACCAGCCCCAACAAGACACAGCTCCTAATGCCACCCCTAAGCATTCACTGTGAGGCTAGGGGAGCCGTTCTCCTTCCAGCCATCACTCCCTCTTTTCCTCCTTCCCTCTCCCCCCCCCTTTTCCCTCTGCAGCAGTTAGTTTTAACTGTCAACTTGGCACAGCCTCAAGTTACCCAAGAGGAAAGCCTGAATTGAGGAGTTCTGGAAATCAGTCTAGCCTGTGAGCATGATTGTGGTCTTGACTGTCGTCCAGCCCACTGTGAGCGGTGCCATCCCTTCACAGGTGCCGTCTCTAGGGCTGTATAAGAAGATTAGGTAAGCAGGAGCCTTCACAATCTGGCGAGCAGCGTCCCCCCGTGGCTCCTGCCATCCTTCCTTGGCTTTGAGTTCCTGTTTGCAGTAATGCTGTATCGAATAGCGAGCTGGCCTGCCTTGAATTCCCTGCCTTGAGTTCCACCATTATTTCCCTTAACAGAGGACTGTGATCTAGAAGAGTAAGCTAAACAACGCCCTATACCCCGGGTGCTTTTGTCAGAGTGTTTCATCACAGCAAAGAAAGCAGAACTTCTGTTAATTTCCCTCCCTTTCCTTTTTTCCTTCCTTCCTTCCTCCCTTCCTTCCTTCCTTCCTCTCACCCTGTCCCTCATTCCTTCACCCACCCCCCTTTTGAAGCACGGTCTTGCTTCATTGCCGTGGGATACAGATATGCAGAAGATCCTCTGTCTATCTATAGATCCATCCATCCATCCATCCATCCATCCATCCATCCATCCATCCATCCAATCATTATACATGAGCACACATATATTACAGAGGCCCCTGACTTAAGATGTTTCAACTTGCAATTTCTGGCTTTACTGTGGTGTTGGCGCAGTACTCAGCAGAAAGCAAGCTTGCCTGTTTTGCCTGGCATGTTGCCCAGCACAGCGGTCTGCAGCGGCTGTCCACCACCCCTGCCTGGCAGCTCCACCCACCGCACCCTCACTGGGGCAAGCACCCCTCACTACAGCTCTGTGGTCGCATGGCACCTGCAGTCTGTAACTTGTGCAACACTGAGGACAGCGCTGGGGCAATCTTGACTGTCAGCTGGATGACATTCAGAAAAGCTGCCGGGCAGGGGTCTGGGGATGATGGGAGGAGTTTCTAGATTGGGTCAGTAAGCTGGGAAGCCCTCCCCTGACTGGGCATGGCACTGTACCGTGGGCCAGGGTCGAAGACTGCACAGAGGAAAGGCGGGTCGTGATCTGAGCACTGGCACCTGTCTCTCGCCGCTCCCTGGCTGCCACCTGGTTCTGTCGCCATGCCTTCCTGCCATGCTGAGCTTCTCCTGCTGGTGGTGGGCCCCCAAACCCTTCCTCTTCAGATTGCTTTGGTCAGGCGTTCTGTCCCAGCAACGAGAAAAGACATAGACGGGTGAGGGACATTTTCATGAGAAGAGTCTGTGTGTCTCCATGGATGGGTGTGGCCAAAAGGTGCAGCCCTGGGTAGGCCTGCACCTCCCTGAGTACAAAGTCTCTACAATTTCCAGAGCTCTTTGAACTGAGCCTCACTGAGCTCCATATGAACGCCAGCAACGGCTGCTGGTTACATGTGTGAGAGGGTTCAAAGGCCGGAGGCTGGAATGTGATGCTCCTCACCATCAGTTTATTCAATAAAGCAGGGACCTGGCCTGACGAGGTGGCAGGGAAATGTCCCATCTAACACAAGTAAAGGCATTCTAATTTTGAATGGAAAAGCACTGTCTATTTGTATTATTCCTTCAAAATTCAGACCTTGTTTATAAAAGAATGTGTATGTGAGAGAGAGGAGAGCATGTTTCTCTCAACACAGAATCTACTTCAAATGTACATCAGATCCTGACTGATCTGGCGGAAATGGGGGGGGGAGGAAGAAACTGAAGGGAGGTAGTAAGGAAGGGAAGAGTGATAAGGAAAGGAAGGGAAGGGGGAGGAATAGAGAGAGAAAGAGAAGGGAAGGACAGGAGGAAGAGAGGAGGGATGGGGGAGGCAGACAGCGAGGGGTGGGGGAGGCTGCAGGGGGAGGGACACCTCAGCCAGCCTCTTCTCCGGCTCCAGCAGGGATTCTGACCCCATTCATCATAGGCCATGAGGATAGCTCACAAACCACCAAGGGGGCTGTCTTGGAGCTGGAATCTGACACACTGTCCTTTCTCTCGCAGAAGCCACATGGAGGCTAGCTCCAGGCCCCTCTCCTTGCTCTATTCACTTGTCCTTCCTACTTCCCTGGGAACATCTCGGCTCACTTCCCATTTTCCACGAGGCTGGAGGGAGTCCCTTGGTTCCTGCTGGTTTTCGGGAGATTGAGGGACCAAAACATCTTGAGCAACAGGAGATAAGAGAATCAGAGTAGCTGCGTCTTCCAGACCCCGAGGTGCTCACACATTGCTTCAGAAAAGAGCTGGGCCATGTGCTTTCCGCCGGAGGAGGCTCTAGGAGAGGTGGGCAGGACTGCCGGAATGGCCTCATTCCTGACGGTCTCATCCCAGGCTGCTCTAACCCGGAGCCAGGTCATTACAGCAGCAGCGGCAAACACGCCTCCCCACAATCCTGGGCACAGGGAGTGTAAGTTCAGGGTGCTCCACTGACGGCCTTTTCTGTTCAGTCTGGATTCCCCATGAATGGAAGTTGGCCTGCCTCAGTGGGAGACCTCCAAGTGAGCAGACTCGGGAAACTTCCTTAACTTGCCACCTCCCTCCCCAGAGTCTCTTGGTGCCATCACAGACTGTCTGTGGTAGGCAGTTCAAACGTCTCCTGGGGATGGCGCCCACTCTTTCCACAGCACCCTGACTAGAGAGAATAACAAAGGATGTCAGGTGTGGCCCACAATGCCTGGGCTTCAGTATCCCAGAACCCTTGTTAAAAAGGTCAGATGCAGTGCTGTGTACATGTAATCCCAAGACTGGGGAAGCAGACACAGGAAGATTCCCTCCTTGGCAAGCTCCTGGCCAGTGAGAGACTGCGCCAAAAACAGAGCCGACGGTTCCTAAGGAACACCTGAGCTTGCCCTGTGGCTTCTAGACACACAATTACACAATCACAAATGCTCTAACACACCACACACACACACACACACACACACACACACACACACAGCTTGAATTCAGCCTGGCACTTGCTTGCTGTGACCCTTTCCTTTGGCATTAATATACTAAACATTTAAACTATGTTGTTGTTGGAAACCTCAGAGTAAGTGTTCACGCGGTGGATTATCATATAGTGAGCACACATTGCAAGTGTCATTGCGATGTTTTTTTAAAGGATAAACAAACTCCCTCCAGCTGGTTGGGTGGCAAATGTCCATAATCCCAGCACGGAGGGAGCTGAGGCAGGAGATGCTCAAGTTTGAGGCCAGCCTAGGTTACCTAAACATTCTATGTTAAAAGAGGGATGGCAGCGTCAGGGAACACTCGGGAACAGCAGCTCTGCACAGAAACTGTCTTTGTTCTTTGGATGCTGATTCTCCCCATGTGATGGACGTCTCTGAGCTACTGAACTCACTAGGAACAAGGACAGCCGACTCCCAGCAAGCTCTACAGTTCCAGAGCGCTGGCCAGTGCTGGTATGCGGGAAGATTAATGTTAAAATGAGCACTGAGGACACAGAGGCATTCAGGGCTACACAAGTGTTTTCTTTGTGTGTGATTCTCCTGTGGGTTTACTCCACCTACCTCAGCTGTTCCAGACTCCAGTATGCGTGCAGGTGCAAGACTCGGGAGGCAGGGTGCCCGCTGGGAGAGTAACAGGCAGTCACAGCGCATGGGCAGTGAGTGATGCTGAGCCGGAGGGGCCGGGGTAGCACGCCAGGCTTTTTTAAGTGACTTCTTTTTAAACAGCAGGAAACTGAGCTGTTAGATTGGCATATATCACCTGCTGAAGGGGGTGCAAAAGTGTGTCTCTGTGTGTAAAATATGCCAGGTAAGGCGAGGCTTCCCGGATCCTGCCTTCCCAGACAGGTTGGATCTCGGCTGATCACAAGTCTGCCTGCCGCGGCGGGCAGAAAGCTGCTGGGAGAGGCCCTGCCAGCAAGCTGTGCTCAGCTTAGACCTGGCAGCGGTCTCCGGGAGGCAGGCTGCGGCGCTGGACCATGCCAGAATGGAGTCACTAACGCTAAGCCACCAGCCTGAGCTTTGGGAACACCAGCGTGGCTCCCCCAAAGCAGGGGGGTCCGGCCAGCAGGGTGAACACAGCCAGGGAGCTCCAGCTCAACCACGGCCGGGGAAGGGCTCGGCCAAGAGAAGCCCCCTCCCGTTCTTGGTTCTGCTTTCTCAGCCCGCCGGATGCTTGTTCTCTTTCCAGGCGGCAATGAAAAGCTGCCTCAGACCTTGAAAGTAGACTCCGGTCACCCTATCGCAGACAAGCTTCTCTGGAGGTGGAGGCCAGGGTAAGGTAAGGTTAACCCTTCCCCAGCTGGCCGTTCTTCAGGTGAGCGGTCCACGGGTTCGAATCCCACCGAGGTCTGCCCCTACAGGGAGGCTTCCTGCTGCTACACAGGAGCTGACTTGCAGCCCGGGGGGACAGAACCCAGGGTACCTGAAGCAGCAACAGCACGCATCCTTGCAAACACCTCACGGGAGCCTGGCACACGGGAGCACAGGGCCCCCTAGAGACCTAGTTCCAGACCTCGCCGGCGTAGGGAAGAATACGCATGCGCTCTGTGTGGGCGCCTGGGGGCGGGGAGCGCATGCGCGGCCGCGGGGCGGGGCTTTCTCCCGCCGTAGCCTGGCGGGCCAGGCCGACCCGGAGCGCCCGGCGTCCCCGCCCCGCGGCGCCCACGGGCATGGCGCGGCACCTGTTCCTCACCGGGCCCCCAGGTGACCGGGGCGGCGGGTCCGGCAGGGGCTCAGCCCGGGGGAGGGAGGGCGCGGAGGTCGGCCCCGGAGCGCGGGCCTCCGGCCCCGGCGAACGGCCGTCCCCGCGGACCCCGCAGGCCTCCCAGCAGGCCCAGGCCTCGCGCAGGGGCGGAGCGCCGTGGGAGGAGGCCCGGCCTCGCTCAGCACGCCCTGCACCTGAAACCCGGAGCCAGTGGGTCCCCAGCTTCCCGCTGTGAGCTCCCGGGGAACCGGCGCTCGTGAGAGGTTTAGTGAACACGAGACCCACGCTCCCCGCCCCCCCTCCCCAGGAGAGCCAGGGAGTGCTGTCCGCCCTGTATTTGCACGCTCTCCCGTCCCACCCCGGGGATCTCACAAGTCCCTCGCGGTACGATGTACTGGTTTGCGTATCACTGATGGTCCCAAACGATTTCCAAGTCCCTCTGCACACATTCAGACCTCCAGCAGGATAACGAGACCTTTGTCAGAAAGCGCCCTCTTCAGTCAGCACCCCTTCCTAGATACTGCCCAACATCTCAGGGGTTCAGGTCACTGGAGCCCTCAGCCTAAGCCGAGAAGCAGAAGGGGCCTGCCCCACGGGCTTCCTGCGGGCCGCTTTGCTCGGCTGTTTGCAATACTAGGTGCCTGTGAGGCAGCAGCCTCTGCTGGGCAGTTGTGTGTCGACTTTTTGAAAATGTAAATTTGCTGAGTTTAAAAATTACTTTTATTTATTTACATATGTGAGTGTGCAGGCGAGGCCATCAGGATGGCTTTGGGGAGGTGGGTCCTCTCCTTCCACTAGGCATCTCTCAGGCCTTTATCCCAGGAGCCATCTTGCTAGTCCATAAGCATGCTTTTCTGCATAATAAAAATGCTGCTGCTGAGTGTTAAGAACAGAAGCCAAGTGTTAGGAACGTGACATGACAGTCCTAGGTCCATTGTAGACCAGAGCTTGGCTGTTGTTCTTCGCTGTTCTAGACCATGCCTTCGGTGGGCACACAGGCACTCTTTTCCTAAAAATCAACCCTCAGGCTCACCGTCAGGCCCACCTTTATCAGCCTGGCTGCATGCCCTAGAGGCTTCACAGCCTCTGCGCCCAGTATCTCTTCCTGGTCAGACACGTGAGTGGCCGGGCAGACTCTTCACACTTGACCCAGAGCAGGGTGTAAATCTGGGAGGAAATGAAGCTGGAGTCCAGATGCACCCTGGGACTGTTAGCAGTGAGCTTCGCGCTGCTCTGGCACCGCTCTGCCGACTCCACTGCACGTTCCTCACACCTGAAGTAATCAGAGTGGCAGTGCGGTTAAAGGTCACAAAACCCATTTTCAGCCTGCCTCCTTCACAGCACCTGCTCTTAGCGGCAGGAAACGCTTCCTGACCTGTGCCCTTCTTGGTCTTTTTCAGGAGTTGGCAAAACAACCTTGGTCCAGAAAGCCAGCGAGGCCCTGCAGTCCTCCGGGGTCCCTGTGGATGGATTTTACACCCAAGAAGTCATACAGGGAGGGAGGAGGATCGGATTTGACGTGGTCACGATGTCCGGTGCTCGAGGGCCCCTGTCCAGAGTTTGGTACTGCTGTTTTGTGTCTGCGGGGTTTTGTCTCTAGCCTGGCCCGTCCACGTCTTGGGAGCGTATCTTCTCTTTGTGTGAGTGTACATGTGTGTGGTGCTTGTGTCTGTGCAGAGGTCAAAGGGGGACACCTGGTGCCCTGTCCTGTCTGTCACCCTCTGCCGTCGTCCCCTGAGACCGGGAATCTCAGAGAGGCTGGAGCTGGCATGGGGCAGGCCTCCATCACTAAGCTGTATTGCTAGCCCTCTGTTTAGTCTTAATCTTAGTTTTGTTTTATTTCGATACAAGGTTTTGCTGTATAACCCCAGCTGGCCTGGAATTCAGAGATCAGATTGCCTCTGCCTCCTAGTGCTGGGGTTACAGGTGTGTGCCACCATGTGCAACAGCCCCTGCCTGCCTCAGCCTCCTGCTGAGTTGGGTTGGTGACAGGCAGCCAGCTTGGCTCTTGTGCTGTATGTGTGGCTCATTGGGGGTGTCACTGGTGCACTGAAAGGCTGAGTTTGGCAGGAGTGGTACTGACATTCAGCTTCAGCGGGCCGGGTGTCAGGAGAGAAAGCCCAGAGTGTCCAACCCTACACGGTCCCTCCCACCTTCTGCTGGCGGCTCCGCAGAGTGGCCCAGCAGTCAGTGGGGGATCCTCCACCCAACAGGGCCTTTCTTCCAGCCCACAGATTCCCTCCGAAAAGCACGAGTATCGAGTGGGGCAGTATGTGGTGGACCTGGCTTCCTTTGAGCAGTTGGCACTACCGGCCCTGAGAAACGTGAGTGCATCCCGCCAGCCCCCGTGCGTTGTGGGGCTGTTGGCCGTGGGAACACAGTGTTTGTGGTTTCTCCCTGTGGTCAAGTGGTGTCCCACAGCCATTGACCTTGCTAAGGGTAGCACCCTAATGTCGCTCTGAGGGGCCTAGAGCATGTCAGAGTGTCTCATCTTAGGAAGACTCCAGTGCAGAGCTGGGTCTCTGTGCTCATGTGCACAGAGCTTGCTGCCGTGGGCTATATTCCGTGTGCACAGAGCTTGCTGCTGTGGGCTGTGTTCCTGGTCCTCTGTCTGTGTTGTGCGGGGCTGCTGCTCCTCCGACCCCTTCCACCTGCCCTCAGCTTCTCTGGGAACTTCTCCCCATTTTGGGGCTGCCCTGTCGCTGGCAGCCAGGCACAGGAAGAGCATGCTTGTTTCCCTGGGATGCATGCCTCCCTCTCGAGTTCACACAGTGGTGGGAAGTGTCTGCTGACATTCTGAGTGTCTAGCTGTAGGTGTTGGATCCATATCAGGAATTGAGTTTTGCTCAGGTAAACAGAGTCCCGGGAGGGGACTGGTGCCGTGCCTGCTGTCTGCTCAGGCTTACGTAGCGCTCCTATAGGTGCTGACCAGGTCAGTGACTGCCTCTTGTTGTAAGGAAATAGAAACTGCTTGTAGTTGCACAGTCACGCGTGTTTCCATGATGACTGTGGCTGTAACTCAGGCCGTGGACCTGGGCGTGGGTGGAACACCACTGCGCCCTGTGGCTGCTGTATTTGGCCTGTGTGGACATCGGCTCATTCCTCCCGGAAGTCACGCCATGTCTGTGTCCTACCACCTCCAAGGGAAGGAGTGTGAAAGGGAAGGTGGGTGAGAAGGGTTGTCTGGGGGCTCCTGGGCCACGTGTCCCGGCACCCGCCTGTGCGGGAAACAGTTTACTTGCTGCTCTTCTGTGGTGCTGACGGCCGTGCCCGCGGTCAGCAGAGCATCACTGTGGTTTGCAGGAAAGGGTGGTGGAAATGCATACTTTCAGTAATCTGTTGAGTGTCCTGGAGTCTGACGGTTGGTTCAGCCTTCTCTTCACGTTTCCTGTCGGGGTGTGTTGCCTGCTTGTGTGCCTGTGTGCCGGATAAAAGAGTTGTCTAGTCCCCTTCAATGGACAGTGGTGGACCCTGTGCTGGGACACAGGCCCTCTGCAGTAGCTGGTGTTCTCAGCGGCTGAGCTCTCTCCAGTCCTGACCAGATCATACTTAGGGCAAATGACCTTTAACTTGCTGATTCTATCTCTGTTCTTCATATTGATACTTTCTTTCCCTTCCTTTTTTTTTCTTTCTTTCCTTAACACAGAAACACTGTGTCCTGATCCAAACTAGCAGCATGTTACCTGTGTTCTTGTTTTTCTGTGAGTTTGTTCAAATGCGTTTTTAATCCATCTGGATTTGTTTGGGATATAGCGTGCATTGACACTCTTAATTAGTTTCTTCCAGATTCTTGGCCAGTTTACTAAAGCCATTTGCTAAAAGCCCGTGTCTAATTAGTTTATACTTTGTAAATTATTCTTTATGTGTATGGTGATTTGGGGTTATCTCTTCTCTTTCACTGACCTCTCTGATTCTAGTGTAGGTGCCTAGCTAATTAATTGTGTTATTTTTTTTAAAAAGATTTTAATTTTTAATTTAAAGTTATGAGTGAGTGAGTGTGTGTATTTGTGCCTGTGTGTGTGCGTGTGTATTTGTGCCTGTGTGTGTGTGTGGCATACACAGGAAGTGCTGCTTGGTCTTTCAGGCCACAGAGTTGTGGGAGTCTGGAAGGATCCAGAACTGCCAGAGTCCAGTTGACTCCTTTCCTGGAGGCTGGTGATCTTCCCACCTTCCCAGCTTGGTGACCGTGGCATTGGTTTCTGGCTTCCACATTTTGGCTTTGTATCTCATAGCACCTGTGTCACAGGGTTGGCCATGGAAACAAAAAGCCATCTGGTGGAATGCAACCACTTTCAAAGTCTTTGAAAGGCTGTTGGTGAAAAGATTCCTCAGGGACCCCATAGCCCCAGGTCGGCTCTTCAGGCCCCACAGCACGTGCTTGTGACATCTTCATAGTGTCCCCTTGGTACTGCCGAGCCCTGAGCAGGGCAGCACTCCCTGCGGCTGTGGCCTTCTTGTCAGGTTTCTGTAAACTTCGTCATCTGAGGATTAGAATAATCTCCTCTGGGGCCCCAACTTGGCAAACAGATTTGCCCATGTCTCCGCACGGCGATTCTTGGGAAGCCAGCGCTCTGGGAAGGCTGAGTTTCCAGCCCTGAGGTGGCTTCCTCCAGATCTGATGGACACTGTCTGTGTCCAGTCACCTTGTCATTCAGAAAGCAGGTCAGCACCACTTCACTGTAGGAAAACCTCTTATCTGCTCCCCAGGCTGTGAAGAAGATGGAGCCAGGCAGCAGAGATCTCAACGTTCATCAGAAGTTGAAATATTGATTCATTTTTCCCCAGGTGTGTGCAACATTTAGGGACCATCTGGTGGTTGTGAGCACTGGACGTGGCAGGAATTAGAGCCTGCCTCGCTCTGGGCACAGATCTGTGAGCACAGTGGCCCTGAGCTGTGCTCGGGCCTCCTGATCAGCTGGCTGTGCACTCATGTGCTCCCTGCAGTGATGGGGAGATGGTGTCGTTTCGCACACTCAGGTGTGTACCCCGTGTGACTGTGAGCCGTCTTTGTTCGTGGTTCCGGCCTCTCTGGCTTTCTGGGAACCCTGGTGCTGTCCTTTGGGCATGACAGTGGCCTTGTGATGGTGAGAGCCACTGCTCGGACACCCCTTGTGCCTCAGGCCAGGAGGAGGTGTGCAGACGTGTAAAGGAGTTTCAGCGGCAAATGAGTGTGACCTCAGCTCTGATCACACTGTCCGAAGTGCACACCGGCGTGACAGCTGGGAGCAGGGCAGAGCAGCTGTGTCCAGTCCTAGGTTGGTTACTGAGAGTGGAGAGGAAGCGCTTCTGAGATGGCGCAGGTGGCAGTGATGTAAGCACACTGGGAAGAGCGTGTCTGTCAGCGAGTGGGCTGGGCAGGAGAGGAGACTCCTGGGTGCCACCCGCTTCTGTCTGGTCCTGAGGGCCTGGGGGCATGAGGGCCAGTAGGTATCCGGCACAGCCTCCCCCTGGCTGCCTCCACCATGTTGCTCATGCAGGAGCAACTTCAGTGAGGAAGGGCCCTGAGGCAGCCTGGACTCCTTTTCCTGGCCAGCCGAATGTGTATGTGTGTCTATGTGTGTGTGTGCAAATGCAGTTGTCACCTTGTTCCTTCCTGATGCAGAGTAACTCAGGCCAGGCTTTGTGTGATACTAAAATCAGTTAACAATGCATCAGGAGGAAGATTTGTTGGGTAAACAGTTTGGATAAGATCAGGGCCATTCTGAAGGGGGTCTGTCTTCCTTCACTCTTGGTTCAAGGACTTGTTTACATAAAAAGCCAGGCTTACCTCTAATTCCAGCACTTGGGAGGCAAAAGCAGGTAGATTCGTGAGTTGGAAGCTAGCTTGGGGCTACACAGTGAGTTCCAAGGCAAGCAAACAAGCTTCTTTGTGATTTTAAAAGTCCTTAAGATAAAACAAAGAGTCACAGCAGCAAAGCCAGCCACTCTTTGAACTATGGAACCGTGTTCTGTTACAGTGAGTCCATTTCATCTTTTCAGAAGGCAGGGTGGTGTGTGTCGCCAGAGCTGATGGCTGGCCACAGCCCCTGGGCCCGGGACAGCCAGTTCTGGGACACAGACAGCGTCTCTTTTCTTAGGCTTTCCTCTCCTGGCTGAGAACTTGTGATCAGCTGGAGCTCTGGCTAACGTGGTGCAGGACGGCTGTGATACACGAGGCTACAGAAGCGCCCCGGCCCATGTGACCACAGTGGCCGCTGTGGCACTAGCTGCTCTCAGCTGCTCAGGGAGGCCCTAGGAATGAGCAGCCTGGAGCTGCCGTCCTCACACCTGGCCGTCCTCACACTCCGCCTAGTGCTGAGGCAGGAGCTCAGAATCTGGGTTAGGTCCACAGGGTGAGCCTCCGCCGACCTCTGTGTTGCTCCTCCTGGGCTGCTGTGGATGTGTGTGGCAGCAGCAGCGGCTAGAATGACGCCTCTTTTCCACTCTTCCAAACACCCTGTTGAGTTGTTGGGGAGCAGCAGTTTGTGGCTGCTCCCCGTGTCCTGACCTCCAGCCCCTGTGTCTGGGGCACGCCACTCACTTCCACCTTCATTAAACACTGCTTTTTACAGTTCCCGCAGTCCTGGGCAGGATGAGGGTGTTAGAAAAGTTTGGGTTTATGGTGAACAGCAGACACTGCACCTGCAGGTGCAAGCACTGGTTCGCCTCTGTGAATGCTCCGGGGAGCTGCAGGGGCCTTTGCACTGTACATGTGTGCGTCCATGCAGGGCCACGCGCAATTACACGCCCCCACCCTGCACTCAGGTAAACAAGGTTTTAAGTGCCTCTTGTCCGACCTAGTAGATTTCAGTTTCTAGGCACAAGCCAAACAGCCCGTCTGGCTCACGCGTGCTGGCTTGGGGAAGGTGCCCGCCACAATCCGCCGTCCCTGGGTGGCAGCACGTTGTCTCTGCCCTGGCGAGGGTTGGCTCACTTGTAGTGGGTTGGTTCTAGAAAGAGAAAACCTGTGAGATTGGCAGGGTTTCAAAGTCACCGGCTGTGGGTCGCCGTCCACACACACACACACACACACACACACACACCCCGCGTTTGGCACTGGGCGTGAGCCGCATTTGACCCCAGGCACCCTGGGCTGTGTGTCCACCTCCCTGCAGCGCCGCAGTGAAGGCAACGCCGGGGACCTGGGTCCAGACGGCCCAAGAGTCACTTCCTCTTTTTAAAACATTCCTACTGTTCGCTCATTCACTCGTGTATTTTGTGTGTATATGAGATATGTGCATACATGCGTAAGGTGCTTGTATGTTTACATGTGTTGGGTGTGTGCTACTCTGGGAGGCCAGAGGAAAGTGTTGGTGTGTCCTTCCTGCTGCTCTGTCCTATTTCTCTTCATGCTCGGCCTTTTGTTCATGTAGAGCTCATGTCTTTCCACCAGGGATGGCCACCAGCAACTTCCAGGGGTCACTCAGCTTCCGTCCCCCTTGGAGATGGACACAGACGTGCAGGGTCCTGCCCGCCTGTTACATGGGTGCTAGGAATTGAACTTGGGTCCTCGTGCTTGCTGTATAAAAACACAGATGTGATTATACCCATACACAGACGATGGAACAACAGCGATTATCTCTGAGTAGCTTCCATTCTGTCCCTGTAGTTCCATTTAAACTGATTTTCTTTGGCAGTTTCGTGCATGTACATAGTGCATTTGGTCCTTTTTGCCCTCTGTCACCCTCCCCCACCTGCCGGGTTATTCTCATAAAGTCATAGTTCAGGGCATGCTCAGCGAGTGAGCTGCCATTGCTCTGACCACCTTCTCCTTCAAGCAGACTTCTCTCTAGCTTTATGGCTTCCTGTCGCTTTCAGGCCAGATCGGAGTACACAGGCCCAGCCTGCAGCTGTCACCTCCCTCCTTGGGCGTTAGAGCCACAGCCCAGAACTAGAAAGCGGAGCTGTGAGCTCCCAGCATGGCCCTGCTTCCTTATGGCCTCTCCTTCACTGGTTCCCAAGCTTTATTTCTTGAGTGTGTAAGTAGGGAGCCTGGTTACCACCGGACTGTTCTGGAAGAAGACAGTCAGGGCAGGGAAGCTTCTCTGGGAGCCTTACAGATGCGTGTCTCACGAGTGTGCAGGCTGATGATCTGTAGGGCACAGCCCGCTGCCTGCCACCCTGCTGGCAGTAATGACCAGGGCGGGGCGCCTGGCTGGGGTCACGCGACTCTGCCATCACAGCAGCCTGCCTTTTGCCCGCAGGCCGGTTCTGGCCGTGCCTCTGGGCACAAGGTGTGCATCATCGACGAGATTGGGAAGATGGAGCTATTCAGCCAGCCTTTCATCCAGGCAGTCCGCCGGATACTGTCCACGCCGGGCACTGTGGTCCTGGGCACCTTCCCGGTCCCCAGAGGGAAGCCGCTGGCCGTAGTGGAGGAGATTCAGCACCGGTGTGATGTGAAGGTGTACAGTGTGAGTAACCGGCCCTCGGGCTGCAGCCCAGCCCCTGGGCTTCCCCACGCCTCTTGTGGACTTGGTGACCCTGAGAGCGGCCCTCCAGGAAATGCCCGCCTGAAGGATGGGCGTGAGGAGAAGCTCTGAGCTTGTTCTTTCCCGCAGGTCACCAAGGAGAACAGGAACAGCCTCTTGCCAGACATCGTGTCCTCCCTGCAGAAGAGCCAGCCCTGAAGCAGCAGCTCCACCCACCACCCTGGGTGGCGTCCTGGTGCCCCCCCCCCCGTCAGGTTCACTCAGCGCCCAGAGGCCATGAGCTGTCCACCGTGTCATGTGCTCGGGGCTTCTGTCTACTTCCCTGTGCAGTTGTGCATGTGACTTGAGTAAATTCTGAAGTGAGTCTGCCTAGTCTTCTGTGGATCTGCTCTCGAGGGGAGCAGTGGGTAGGACGGGGTAGGATGGGATAGGATGGTGGGGTAGGATGGGGTAGGACGGGGTAGGATGGGGTAGGACAGGGTAAGACGGGGTAGGATGATGGGGTAGGATAATGGGGTAGGATGACGGGGTAGGATGACGGGGTAGGACGGGGTAGGACAGGGTAGGATGGGGTAGGACAGGGTAGGATGGGGTAGGACAGGGTAGGACGGGGTAGGATAATGGGGTAGGATGATGGGGTAGGATGACGGGGTAGGATGACGGGGTAGGACGGGGTAGGATGGTGGGTAGGATAATGGGGTAGGATGGTGGGTAGGATAATGGGGTAGGATGGTGGGTAGGATAATGGGGTAGGATGGTGGGTAGGATGGGGTAGGATGG
>REGO01000129.1:1860748-1927448 GCA_010120015.1 Rhombomys opimus
ATGGGGTAGGATGGTGGGTAGGATGGGGTAGGATGGTGGGTAGGATGGGGTAGGATGGTGGGTAGGATGGGGTAGGATGGTGGGTAGGATGATGGGGTAGGATGTGGGGGACTCCCTCTTACGTCACACTGCCAGCACGTCATGCCCAGTGGCTTGAACGTCATTTTCCTGTCTCTGAAGAAGGTGAGCTTGTGTGGGGGCAGCCGGCTTCTGCGGCGGTGCTGGGGGCACCAGGCTCCCTGGCAGGTGGACAGGCTTCCAAGGAAGCTGCAGACTCCTCTGCCCACTCATCCCCACCCTCCGGGAAGGGCATGGGAGCAGTGGGTGGCCTGGCCTCTGCCCGTTGGGACTGGTGTCCGTGGAGAATGGCCTTGACGACGGACTTGCACATGTGCGTGCCCGTTCAGACGCGGCAGCACAGGCAGGACTTGGAGTCGGTACCTAGTGAGCCACGACGCACAGCTTGGCTGCAGTTGTGTTAAAAGGGAGATGCTCTGGTTTGCTGTCCCCTGCATCCAGACGGATGCCTGTGGAAGGTCTGAGCCGCCCTGGCAGGAAGGGTCAGGCAGGCCTGTTAGCTGTGCCTGCACCAGCGTGAGTGAGGCTCTGAAGCAGGACCACCTCGGGGTTGGAACCGGGCTACAGGTCACACTCAAAAGTGTCCTAACTAAAACTGGAGGTGCACAAATCCACCCCCACCCCCCAGGGCTCAGCCCTGCAGAAGAGGAGACGGACTATGTGAGAGGCAGAGGGCGTGGAGGCCACCATGGGAACAGGCCTCCACGTCAGCACTGTCCAAGCACCTGTGAGCTTGGGCCGTGCACCAGCCTGCACCGGGTCCTCTGCGGACAGGATGGCTCCCGGGTTGAGGTTTTTTTATGGGGTTGAACGAGTGTGCGAATGAGTGGAGCTCTGGTTCTTGTGTCTTCTCTTGGGCTCTTTTCCTTCCCTTTGTTTTGTCCCATTCTCACGTGGTTTTGTTTTCTTTACTGTATTTTGGTACTGTCCCGTAGGAGCCTGCTTGTTTTCTGATGACTGGCAGAGACGATGTGGATGAGGGAGGTAGAGAGGAGCGAGGAGTGCAGGGAGGGAGCCATGATCGAGTGTGTTCAGTAAGAGGGGGAAGACAGATTCACCCAGCAGGCAGAGGCTGACCAGGCATGCAAGAAGCCCTGGGTTCCACCCCCAAACCCATGGAAATGGCATGGTGGCACGCCCTCACTCCACCGCCCAAAAACTGCCCAAAAGTTAAAAGAAACAGAAAACTGGGATCATCTCCTCAGTACTGGCTGTGTGTGCAGTGGCTGTGTGTGCAGTGGCTGTGTGTGTCCCTTGGCTGTGTATGTGCAGTGGCTGTGTTTACAGTAGCTGTGTGCAGTGGCTGTGTGTGAAGTGGCTGTGTGTGCAGTGGCTGTGTGTGCAGTGGCTGTGTGAAGTGGCTGTGTATGCAGTGGCTGTATGTGTGCAGTGTCTGTGTGTGCAGTATCTGTGTGTGCAGTGGCTGTGTGTGTCCCTTGGCTGTGTATGTGCAGTGGCTGTGTTTACAGTACCTGTGCAGTGGCTGTGTGTGCAGTGGCTGTGTGCGCCCCTTGGCTGTGTATGTGCAGTGGCTGTGTTTACAGTAGCTGTGTGTGCAGTGGCTGTGTGTGCTCCATGGCTGTGTGTGAAGTGGCTGTGCCCCCAGTTGGCTGACACAGGCAGGTGTCTCTCCTCTTGCTGAGGTCACGTAGGGTGCACCCCAGCTCAGAGCCACGTAATCCCTGCTGGTGCCCCAGGCGCTTGGGGGTGGCTCTGGGTTAGCCTGAGTTAGCAGGGAAGGCAGTGGCTCACGCCAGCTTCTAGGACATGCGGCTGCACACAGAAAGACGTTCTGTTCCTGGATCACAGAGGTCCTCACTGTTGGCAGAACGCACCCACTGCGGGTCATCGCTAGCCCTCCTCTGTGTGTGTGCTCGGGCTTGCTAGTGTCAGTGTGGCTGCCGACATGCCTCAGCGCACATGGAGGCCAGGGGCAGCCTCTGCCGTGTGTGCACTGCCTTGGGGGTGTGCGGTCCTTGGCTGTTGCTGACTCTTACAGCGTGGAGTCTGGAGAGGAGGTGTGGGAAGCATGCCTGGTGAGCAAGAGGGCCTGGCTGTGATCCCCAGAACCCATACAAGGAAAGGAGCCAGGGTGGGCACACACTTGTGATTCACCACCGCAAAGACACACTGGGGTCCCTGAAGCCCTCTGGCCACCCTGGCCTGACCTGCAGGCTCCAGGACAGCAAGACACTGCCTCAAAGACAAGGTGGGCCACCTGAGGGATGATGGTGGCCTCAGGCGAGTCTGTCACACACGCACGCACACGTGAATCTGTCATGCATGCACACAGGAATGCATGCGTGCTGCCCCCCACCCACACGAGTGCCCCACACGCATACCACACACGGAAACCATCGTCACCTATTCCCGGTGGTGAGGGACTGCCATATCCACCCTTTGCAGCTCCCATCTTCCAATCTTGGACGCTTTGGAGATACTCCCCTACCTGACTGGACAGTTCTTTCCACCACTGCCTTTCCAGAAGGTTGGTGAGGCTGGTGAGCAGGCCCGCCCCTGTCCTCCCGCCCCCGCCCCTGTCCTCCCGCCCCCGCCCCCGCCCCGCCCCGCCCATGTTCTCCCGCCCGCTCTATTCGCTGGCCCAGCCCTGTCCCCCGCCCCACCCCGCCCTGTGGGTCATCTGCCGGGAGATTTGCATCCCTCCCACACTCTCAGGGCACAGCACATGCGTGCAGGGAGGACAGTAGACAGACGTAACTGTAAACATTTTAATCCCTAAAACAAAGGTGTGTGCAAATGTGCTCATGTACAGTACGGCGAGTTCAGCTTGGAAGACGGGCATGCATTCCTGGGAAGCACGCGGGGGTCCTGAGGGCCCAGAACCCTGAGGAGCAGAGGGCCGAGCGTGTCGCCTCTGGGCTCTCCTGGATCTGCTGCTGCTAGTGGCTTGCACCTACAGCTCTGCGAAGGCGGTGGAGAACGGGCCCTTTCCAGGTGGCCTTGAGTGAGCCTGTGACCTGCTGGTGTGACCAGATGCATCCGGCTCCGGGGCTGTGCCCCAGTGCTCTCGGTGACAGTAACCTAGCACGGGGCTGCTCTAATTTTACCTGCCCAGGAGGGGCTGGTCACCGTCCTACTCACAGGGCTGCTTTAAGATGGGCGTGGCTTTCAGAGAAGTGTCCAGCAGGTGCCCAACCGAGGCCCGGCGTCCACCGCCCCCTGCCAGAGTGTTTCAAACCTGAGATAAACGACTGCTCTTGGCAGCCCTCCTCTCCCCGGGGAGGGCCGAGTGGCCGGGGTCCCTGGGTCCCACTACTGCTCGTCCGAGGCGCTCTGCTGGGAGGCCGTGTCATCCAGGCCCATGTCCTCCTGGCTGGCCCTCCGGCACAGCACGCCCGGGGTCCCGGCCTCCGCCAGGCGTGCATCTCGGAGCCGCCCCTGCTCCATGCTGTCACTGGGCTCGCACGGATCAGAGAAGTGCTTAAGGAAGAAAGGAGCAAGGACGTTAGGCCTGTGCTCCCCGCCTCCCAAGTCCCCCCATCAGCCAGACAGACACAGGCACCAAGGCCGGAGGCTGCACGTTTTGAGGGCAGGCCCTTACACTCGGGCCTGTCACCGAGCCCGCTAGTGTCCACGGCTCTGCTCCGGAGATCTGGACACGCCCCAGGTCCAAAGGCAGCTCCAGGGAGTGGAGTGTGAGTGTATGTGTGAGAGCCAGCCACCTTCCCGGCCCTGGGCTGGTGCTGCCATCGCACACTCAGCTCACAAGTGGCTCGAGAGCCCTTGGGTTCCGGATGCTCAGAGTCCTGAATGTCATCCTTGCTGGAGACGGAAGAGGGGGACTGCCAGACCCTGGAAGTGTGCAGTGGGCAGGGCAGGAGAGGAAAGGTGGTTTGTGACTCTTTGCCAAGGGAAAAGATGGAGGGCAACTGATGGAGGGACTCCGGAGGGAGCAGCAGATCTGCCCGAGCTTTGCCTCGGCCCGTTCTGTTTCCTTTCCTAACCGAGGCTGTGGGGGTACTCCTGAGGGCCTGCCCCTCTCTTTCTCACACAGGAGTCTGACCTGGTGTTGGCCAGTGTGAATTCTGGGCAGGCAGCCTCTTATCTGCCCCTAGTTCTGGCACAGCTTGGAAGCGTTGGCCATCTTAAGATGGGGAGCCCAGGACAATTTTAGTGCTGTGCCCACTCCTGTCCTTCCTTCCCCCTTGGGCCAGCGCACCACATTGGAGAGGAAGGATCTCGCTTCCACAGAGTGGGTAGGGAGGCGTTGTCCCTTTCCTAGGTTCTGGCTTAAGGAGATAATCATGCTGGGGTCCACTGAGCCCTAAAATCACCCAAGGGGCCTGTGACCCAAGAGCTGGGGGGGGTCGCCTTGCTTGCTACGGCACAGCCAGCCCTAGAAGAAGGCAGGGGCTCCTGGCTGGCGGGACCCTGGCTCATGGCGCCCTCCTGTCCATCCCCTGCCGCAGCCCTTACCCGAGCAGCGTGGCCAGCGGCCCTGGCGGAAGGGCCCACCACGATGTTGACGCTGCTGGAAGACTGTGTGTCACTGGTGTTGCCGCCCTCTGCTGCAGAGAGGCCGGATATGACCAGTGCGCTGGAGAAGCTCCTTTTGCCAAAGAGGAAGCTGAGAGTGGAGCTGGTTGAGGAGCCCAGGCTAGACCGAATGAGCGCCTCGGCTCGCTCCCGGACACTCAGGTGGCCTGTGGTCGTGACGGGAGGTGGCTGGGCATGCAGGGAGGCCGCGGAGGTGGGCAGGGAGAGCCGGCTGCCCGAGGGCCGCTGGGCCAGCTCATGCACAGACGTGGACGTCTGGAGGAAGGCCTGGTGGCTCTCCAGGATGGGACCCGAGGAGCTCAGATGAGGCGGCCTCTGGCTCACCGCTGAGTGTGCCTGGACGGAGTGGCTCCTGCCCTTCCTCCGGCCTGTGGAAGAGAGCAGAGCAGCTGTCAAGCCCGTAAGGAGCACTCACTGAGGTGGCCGTGACGGACACGGTGGCCTGCCACTGAGGGCAGCACGCTCTCAATACCACGGCTGCATGGGCCGCCTCCCGAGTGCCACTGCCACGACTGAGCTCATCTCCACGGCTGCCGCTTCAAGACATGAACCTTCTGAGAACAGTTCCTATGCAAACCGTCAGCGTGCCTTTATGGGAAATCTCAGGAGGCCACAAACGCCACGCACGTTTATCACCAGGCTTTGTTCCACCTTTTAAATGTAGCGTTTAATTACTGTGTTCAGCAAACTGCTTTTTCCTAATTCTGCGTGTGCATGTCTGTGTGCGTGTGTCCTCGTGTGCAGTGCCCCTGAGACTGCAAAAGTCAGATACCCTGGGCCTGGGGCTGCAGCTAGGGGGTGGCTGGCCCTGACCCCTCCTCCTCACTGTGCTGGGGTGACGGGCAGCGTGCCTTGGCTCTCACGTGGGCCGAGGAGCTGCTCCAGGCCAGCTCTGCAGGCTGAGGAGGCGAGCACAGTGCAGACTGAGCCATCTCCCCAGCTACGCCTCAGGCTCTGTCAGCTTTGTGCTGCTCTTCTTTTTTTTTCAACTTTAATTTTACAAATGAAACAGCACCGTGCCCAAGAAAGCCGCATCAAAAATCATCTGTGCAGCTGCTCCGACTCCCTGTTTCACAATTGGCCTGTTCTTCCACAAAGGCACATCAAGCCGCTAGCACTTTAGCACTTCCGGGAGAGCCTTCAGGCCTGACCGGAGCCAGAAGGTCACTAGCTGGAAGGCTGTGGAGAGAGCCTTGGTGACGCGAAGCTGCAGCCCTTCTCTCGTGCGGGATGCGCACTAGCGGTCAGTGGTCGCAGGCTCACTGCCGGGCCATCTCCCCGCGGCTGGGACCTGTACCGTTCAGTCCAACCAGATGACTGGGGGGTATAAGGAGCTTTGCCAACAGACGAGCTGGTCATGGGGGGTGGCTCACGGAGGGAAGACCGGCCAGTCAGCTGGGCGGTGCAAACGAGGTCCTGCTAGCCGCGCACACTCATGCTGTCCAGTGACTGCATTCTGCCTGTGCTTCCCAGGGGCCCCGAGTGCCTGTCTGTCACACTCAACACGGCAGCTAGCACTTAAGGTTTAGCAGAACTGGCTGTGTGGCATCCGGGTGGTGGAGGCTGGGACCTTTGAGTGACTCCTCCCTGGAAGAAGTGGGTCACAGGCAGGCTGTGGGGCCTACTGTCCGGCTCCCCTCCCTCTGAGCGCACTCTGTGTCTGTGAAGACGAAGTGCAGAACCCCATCTGCAGACAGAACCCATAACCCCCGCCAGCCGCCCCGCTTCCCAGGCGCTGGACCCAGTCCCCTGAGTCAGTCGGTTGGGTTGCTCCGTGGAGACCAGGAGCTGGTAGAAGAGAAATGCAGGCAGCGGCCCTGTCTGTAAGAGGGCGAGGGTGCGCCCCTTCTCCTCTCTTGCCCTCCGAGTGTGCAGGGTGCAGGCTCACCCTCGGCTCTGCTGGGTACAAGCTCAGGCGCCTTGTTGCAGTGCCCGCTTCCCTCATTCTGCCACAATAGGGAGGGGTCTTGGCTTTGAACCATGTTCCCGTCCTGTGCCTGCCCACAGTGGGGAAGGGGCTGCCTCAGGAGGAATGAAGGGTCAGTTCCAGCTGCCGGAAGCCAGGGGACAGTACGAGGCTGTGGCAGGCAGGGACGCAGCCAGAGGCACAGCTGGAGGTGGTGCCTTGAGGCTCACCGCTCTCAGGGCGGGGTAGCAGCTGAGGAGGTGGGTGAGCCCAGGGGCTCAGGTCTGCCCCTCCTCCGAATCCAGCTTGGCTGCTACCTTAGGGTGATGACATATCTTCTCTATGCTCCACATCCCCATCTGGGAAGGGGAGACAGTGCATCCCTGAGGGCCCAGAGCCCTGGAGAGTGTCAGGAAACCCGTGTCAGCACAGCCCTTGGGTGGTGTCCCAAGATCAGCTCTGCGCACACAGCGTCTGCAGCGAGGCACAGTGGTCACAGGGGGTGCAGAACAAGGAGGGCACCGCCAACGGGGTCAGGCTTCTGACCCTCGCCCCAGCGCTGGCTGTGGTCACGGGCCAGGAGCCCAGGCTCTGGGCTATTTAGCCAGCATGGCTCCTTTACTTGCAAGTTCAGAGTCGGGCTGGACTTAGAAGAAGAGTTTTAAGAAGTGTAATCCAAGATCACCCCTGGTTTAGCTTTTCAAATATCTTGCAGCAACCCGGGCTTCAGATCACAGATCTGGTGGTAAGTGGAGGGGGGGACCACCGCTGTGTAGCTTGGGTCTTAGCAAAGCCGGGCATCTGGATCCTCTGGCCTCACCAGAGGTCTGCTCTGCTCTGCTCTCTGCTTTCTCTCTGCTCTGCTTTCTCTCTGCTCTGCTCTCAGCTCTCCGCTCTCAGCTTTCTGCTCTGCTTTCTCTCTGTTCTCTCTTTGCTCTGAGTTCTCTGCTCTTTCTCTGCTCAGCTCTCTCTCTGCTCTCTTTCTGCTCTTCTCTTTCTCTCTGCTCTGCTCTCTGCTCAGCTCTCTCTCTGTTCTATCTTTGCTCTGAGCTCTGAGCTCTCTGCTCTCTCTCTGTTCAGCTCTCTCTCTGCTCTGCTCTCTCTCTGCTCTTTGTTCTGCTCTATTCTCTGCTCTGCTCTCTCTCTCTGCTCTCTGCTCTGCCCTGCCCTGCCCTGCTCTGCCCTGCCCTGCCCTGCCCTGCCCTGCCCTGCCCTGCCCTGCCCTGCCCTGCTCTGCAGGCAGAAGGCATTCACCAGGAAGGCTTTGGAGGCCTGTGAGGGCCTGGGACACACTCTGTGCCTCTCCAGCCTTGCTCTAGTCAGATGTGTCAGCAGCAAGGACAGGACAGTGCAGGTGCACGCATGCTTTCCCGCCTAGAAATGCTTTTCCTTTGCACATGTGTGATGCCTCATGTCAAAGGCTACGGAGGCAGTGATGACCCCGGGCATGCTGGGGGCCGTGGGGGCTGTGCTGGGCTCAGGGGACATTGGCTAGTGGGTGAAGGAGCGGTGTCTGCGCCGAGTAACCAACTGCAGCCCTTTCCCTCTCTGCTGACCGCCTGCTCTTCTGCTTTACTGCTGCGCTGTCAGTCACCCGCTTATCTGTCTTCCTGTCACTCCTGTCCACCTCCTCTCTCTACAGTCCCGCTTCTCACCTGTCCTCATCTGTCTGTCTGATCTATCAATCCATCTATCTGTCTATCTATGTATCATCTATCTATCTATCTATCTATCTATCTATCTATCTATCTATCATCTATCTGTCTATGTATCATCTGTCTATCTGTCTACCTATCTATCTTTATCATCTATCTGTCTGTCTGCCTACCTACCTACCTATTACCTATGACCATATCTACGACCTTCCAGTCCTCTCTACTCTCTATTATCTATCAGTCATTTACCTGCTCATCTGTTCAGGCCCCCCATCCCCAGCCAACCCATCACATTCATGTAATCTTACATCTTGTCTCCCCATCCTCGTCTTGCTCTGGGCACTGCCCCCCTGGTCCCTCTGGTGCAGAGTTACAGAGGAACCATCCACAGAAGTGCTTATGAAATGCTTTTAGAAGCTGAAGAGAGAGAGAAGCTGGGGGCAAAGGATGGAAGTTCTGACAGGCTGCTGAGTGCAGAGCCTGGAGCACCAGGAACTAGGCCAGGGCCTCTGCCTCCCAGGCCGTGTCCTCTGTGGCCCTCCCTGCCCAGCCAGCTCAGCCTGTCCGTTCGATGCCGTGTGTTCCGTGGTTGGCAGAAGTGTTCTGAGATTTCGGCTCAGCTCCCAGGCCCTTCCTCTGCTCACTCTGATAGTGGCCTTCCACCCTTGTTCTTTCTGTCTTGGAATTTTGTGAGGGGCAGGGGACCGCCTACAGACCAAGGAGGTCTGTGCCCACAGCACGCCATACCCAGGAACAGCACTGAGGGGCACAGGGTGCATCCGGTAGGCAGACAGACAGACAACCACCCAAGGAAAGGGACACATGGAAGGTGAGTGACTAAAGCTGCACCCAGCCAGTAGAGGGCATCTCTGAGTAAATCTCTTCCCACAGCCAGCCCTAACCTAACCCCAAGCTCCTTGACAACAGCAAAAGGCCCCGGCGAGCAGAGATCACATCCCACGACGCTGGACCCGAAGCGCACACTCACCTGCCCTCAGCGCCCTTCCGCGGGGTGAGGCCCACTGGGCGCCTCGCCGGGGCTGTTCCGTGCTGCTGTCGCGGCTCTCTCCACTAGGGGCGCTGCTGCCGCCTGCCGCCGGCGCCCCGGCATCCGGGTCTTCGATGTTGCCCCCGCTCCGCTGGCCCACACTGCAGTCCTTCCTCATTCTGCAGGAGGGACGGAGCGTCGGGGTCTCAGCAGCCCACCTCCCACACTCTCACGTGGCGCACAGGGCAGAGGTCCCGTAAGACCGTGTCGCCAGCTGACGGGCGGCTCTGACGGTGCATTCCGCAGGCTGGGAGCGACTCCCGACCCCTGACCTGGCCGTGAATGACCTGGTGGACAGCACCCCGGGCTGCCAGTGAGGAAGGGGCCCAGGGCATAGTAAATGAATAAATGCTGGGGAGGCATGCCGGGTGCAGAGGCCGCTCGAGCCTTCCCTGTGAACCCATCGGGAGCGAGCCGCCGCGCTCAGGCAGTCAGCGCCCCCGGGAACTGGCCTCCCGTCCTCGTGTTAGGGGGAAAGGCAGAGTGGCACGCCCGAAGGCTCTCTGCAGGGGCCAGTCACTTCAGAACAGCGGAGAGAGCTGGGGACAGGGCCTGGTCATCAGGCGCCCGCTGTGCAGTGTAAGCCTGAGGACTCAGCACGCACAGGAACACGCGCGCAAACAAGATTTAAAAACACCACACAAGAGCGCCCACGGTCCCTCAGACCAGTTGGCGGGCACACAGCCCGGGCCTGAGAGTGGGGACGGCGACATTCCCCGTGGATCCCCCTCCCGCTGCCCAGAGCTGCCCGCGCTCGGCCGGGCCTACCTCAGCCACCTGGCCTGGAGCCACGACCTCACGCGGTCCAGGGTGACAGGCCCGCCCCAGACGCTCCGCAGCTGCGCGTGCGTGCCCAGGTAGGACGTGGTCAGCGGCGACACGAACATGGGGTAGCCCAGGGGCTGGTCGCAGGACGAGTTGATGAGGTTGCGCAAGACCTGCTTGTTGTTCTGGATGCTGCCGCGCTCCGGGTTGCGGTTGCGCAGGAAGATGAGCTCCTGCTGCTGCCCGGCCCAGAGGCCCCGCACGCACTCCCGGTTCACCTGCGGGTGGGCGGGGTGGGAGAGGCCGTCAGCCACCACGGGGACCCTGGGGACCCTGGGGAGCGGGTGTGGCTCTCGGGCCGGGAGTCTGAGGGTGTAACTTGTGGCCATTGTCTCGGGCCTAAATGATGTCATATTGATGGGGGGGAGGGGAGGTAGGGAAAGCAGCAAGGAGGTAGGATTTCCTCTGAGCCCTGTCGAAGACGAAGGGATCAGGGGGAAGAGGGCTCTCACACCCAGGCGCAGGCAACAGAGACAGTTCTGGAGCCTTCCAGGCCACGGCCAGTGGCCACGAGTCTTATATCGTAAGTTACCTAACGCATTAAGAGACTCGAAAACAGAACGCGACTCTGCTGTGGCTGGTTCTAGAGGAGGCAGATGCTCCACCAGCGAGCCAAGGCTTTCCGGCTGCTCCTCGGCCCCGCCCCCGCCCCGCCCCTGTCCTCCGGCCCCGCCCCCGCCCGCCGGCCCCGCCCCCCCGCCCTGGGACCCCAGCTCTGCCCTCTTTCCCTTTGCTCCCCCGTGGGAGAACAGGGCGCCGCTCACCTTGATGACCTTGAAGCTCAGGAAGCCCCTGTGCAGCATGATGACCTTGTATTCGTCGGCGCCCTCGTCCACCACGTGCCTCAGGGTCAGCAGCTCCTCCTGGTTGGACAGCACCGCGGCTCTCCAGGCCGGGTCCCCCTCGTGGCAGATCACCACCTTCTTCTCGAAGGCCCGGATGGCTTCGTAGAGAACCGCGGGCTCCTCGTACTCGTCCGGGCAGGTGAACTGGTCCTGTGGGCAGACCGCGGGGGCTCAGCGAGGCCGGGCAGAGGGCCACACCCCTCCTCCGCCCCAACCCCGCCCCTGACCCCTGAGCTGGGTACGAGGGCATCTCAGCCTGTCCCTAACCAGGCAGAGCCGCTCTTCCTAGTGGACTGTCACCTCGGGGAAGATGGCCGTTGGGTAATGTCGCGTTTATTTAGACCACCCCACTGTTTGCAGGGCTAAGTACTGAGTAATTCCCGAGGCTCTCCAGGAAAGGGGCGCATTCTGCCCAAAGATTCTGTTTTTGTTAATTCGTTTGTGTAGGGTTTTTTCTGAGACAAGATCTCACACTGTAGCCGAGGCTGACCTAGAATAATTCCTCGCTTTTTGAATTTTATTTATTTATTCACTTTCCATCTTGACTGCAGCCCGGTCCTCCCAGTCCCCCTCTGCATTCCTCGATTTAATTAGTGTTTGAGCATGTACCACACACCAGAGAGATGAAGGCTATGGACGATAGGAAGGCTATCCTGTGTGTGTGTGATGCGTGTGACCGCACATGCAGAGAGAGGGCAGCCCTGGGCATCTCGCTGGCTACCTGCGTGGTGCTTGAAACAGGGTTCTTACTGGCCAAGCTGGGGGAGTCTGGCAGCCCGAAACCCCAGAGAGCCGCTGGCGTCCGCGCCTCGGTTTTCTACCTGTGTTCTGTGTTCTAACTCAGCTCCCTGAGCTTGCACAAGCACGTCACTGACCGAGGTGTCCCCGCCCCCGCGGTCCCCCGCCTCCACATCACACATTATTTGTTCTTCTCCTCACTGTAACCCAGAACTGGACACAAACAACTCGAAGGGAGAAGCTCTCCGTTTCAGCTCATGACTTTAGAGGATTCGTGCCGGGCTCCTTGGCTGAGGTCAATCTAAGCGTCTGGGGCTGAGGAACATCCCAGAGCGGGGATCCCTGGGAGGAGGGCGGGGGAGGATGGGGGCGGATGGGGGAGGATGGGGAGGGCAGGGGAGGGCAAGGAGGACAGGATGAGGCTGCTCACCCTACCGTGGGCAGGGAGTAAAGGCGATGAGACAGACTCTTTCTGGTTCTGGGTTAATCCTTTTTGTGGGAGCGGCTTCTTACCTGGTGCAGTTTCAGGGACATCCGGACAGCGGGAACGACGACCCTGTGCAGCAGGTCCATGTCGGCAAACACCCACTCATCTCGAGCGGTGACCCGGAAGTCGCCCTTGAAGAGGGCGTGCAGCCCGTACAGGAAGGAGTCCAGGCTGCAAGCACAGGCAGGCACGTGGGCCCCTGTGCACAGCGCTCACGGCCTCTCCGTCCCCCCAGCGCCTGCATTTCCCGGGGCTGGGCAGATGGCACACACAAACACAAGGACCTGAGTTTCCAGAACCCACGTCAAAAGCCACGTGTGCTGGTTTGTGCCTGAGGCCCCAGTGCCAGGGGCTGAGGCAGGACGGGCCCTGGCTCTAGCTCAGCCAGTGACTCCAGACCAACGGAAGACGCGGTCTCCAATATGATGGATAGGAACAAGAGTAATGAGACGTGTGACCGCTTGCCCTCGGGTGCACACATCTTCATATGAGTTAGGCTGGCCCGGCACGGAGAGGAAGAGGGCTCTGGACTTGTCCAGAAGCCCAGTGCCCGGCCCCACAGCTGGGTGTGAAGTGCGCTGGTGCTTAGTGGAAGGTCCTCTCCCATCACCATAGAAACCACTGCCATGGGCTCTGACCGTGAAACTGAAACCCAGCCTGGAACGGCCAGACACACACACCAGAAGGCAGGCTCGCCCTCCCAGCCACACTGGCACTACCATACCTCCCCTCCCCTCAACAGCGTCTTACTTCCCCTCTTGAGGTCTCAGGGCTGTGTTAACCACAGTAGAAACTGGATTCTCCCAGAATACAGAGAGAGGGAAAATAACCAGATGGCACCCAAGCATGGACTCTTGGGTCCTCCGAGCACCTCTGCTCTCTTTGCCTCCCTTTCTTCATGCCTAGGGAAGAAGCAGGGCGGTGAGGGTCAAGGTCAGTGGCCCACGCTCTGCCAGGGTTGTCAGGGCTTTCTCATGTCCAGGCTCTCCTGCTTTGTCTCACTTCCTGCCTCTCTCAGATCTCATGGAGAGTTACCTGAGCGATGAACAGGGCCCGGGGCCTTTTCTGCCTGCACATGACAAGTGAGCTCGGGAGGGCTCTGTGTCCTGATTTGGGGATAGGAAGGACGGTCTTCCTGTCCTCCATCCTTACGTCTACACTGTGCCTTCCCATGGCTGCCCTGAGATGCAGGGTGAAACAAACAGGACAGACAGCACCCTGGACAGGGCCGGCCGGGACAGGAGGAGCAGGACAAAGGTGGGAAAAGAATCTTCAAGGACTTAATGGGAAGACTTCTGAGCTGCCAATACAGGGTGTCGGACCTGAGCCTCCGGGAGGCGCGGCCCCTGCCTAGAGTTGCTGTGGGAATCGCCCTCTTTGTCAATTTCCACCCAGGAGAACAGCACACAGGCTTTGTGCTGGAGCAGGCTATGAGAAATCAGGCTGCCAGGGCTGCCTCAGATGGGCTGGAGGGACCTAGAACCCTCTGTGCCGAGGTGGAGGAGGTGGCCGTTTCCAAAGGCTGTCTGCTCAGAGCAAAGCTCCCAATAGGCTGAGTGCTGCAGCTAGTTCCTGGGGGGCAGAGAGGCCACTGGAGCAGAGCGGGGCTGCAGCCGGGCTGGCGCTGTGGTCTGGGGCTTCCATAGTTGAGTGACACCTGCCATGGGCAAACATCTGGGGATGCCCCTGTTGCTGGAAAGGTGCTAACCACACATGTGGAAGTGAGGTGCTAGGTCACGTGGGGGCCGGGGGCAGGAAGGTACCGGGGACACCCCACTGTGCATCAGTGTAGGAGGGAAACTCCTTTTAGATGTGAGAACGAGGACAGCCCAAAGGGAGACCCGAGGATTCACCCAGGGAACGCCCACAGGTACGGGAGCCTGCTGCTGGTCCGTTGGAGCCTCCCTGAGACACCCGGCTCCCATCTGAGGCCTCAGCTGTGCTCCAGAGGCTGACCCTCTGTTCAGGGAAATGACACAGTGCTGTGCTCAGTGTCTCCTTAAAGTGCCTCTCCACATGAACGGAGACCACTCGGGAGCCCCTCCAGCCCCGGGAGTCACGCCCGACCTCAGACACTGAGCAGCTCCAGTGGGAGGTGTTTCATAACGGGCCTTCCCCCTGGAGGGAAAGAAGAGGAAAGGGACATCCTGCCAGCTGCTGGAGTACGGCAGCATGGAGCACAGCGGGCAGGGGCAGAGCACGGAGGGCGCAAAGTCTACACCAGCTGCAGGGAACTTGGCTTTGGAGCTTTTCAGCTGAGAAGCCAGCCTGACTGCATGTCCTCCCTGGGCTGAGAGGCGGATCCCTGAGGCTCACTGGGCAGCCAGCGGAGCCCACAGAGACACACCAAGCCAGCCACTGGGAGGACTTTTTTCTAGACAGAGGCGCACGGTGCCTGAAAAATGGCAGCCGAGGCCATTGCCTGGCGTCCACGCACACCCATATAAGCACATGGATACACACACACACTGACGGCACTGAGAAACCACAGATTCCCACATGGCGGGGTCTGGGCTGTCACAGACTATGTCACCGCGGGGCTGGACGCCTGGAGGACCAGCCGAGGGTAGCAGCTGCGTCCAGGCAGGGATAGCACGACAAAGTCACATCTGGTTTTGAGCCCAGCCCTTCCGGTTACTGCTCTGCCCTCCTCTGGTCTGACAGGCACTACCGTGCCTCTCATATGAGGGAGGATTGGACACCTCGAGCCAAAGCTCTTACAGGCCTGAGTTTAGCGACAAGAACGAGAACTAACACAAAGCCCAACCAGCCCAGCCTGGCTGTCGCCTGTGCTCTCTCAGTCACTGGGCTCCTTCCCTGTTGCCCCAGGGAGCGCAACGGCCCTGCTTCTTCAGGCTGTGGGCAGCGAGGGGGAGTGAGGCCCGGCTCACTGCCGGTCACCTGTGCTTCCTCCACTTTGGGGGAGCGTGTAGTGTCCCCCACACCTTCGGCACCAACACCACAGTCGCTGCTGTCAGAGCCCTGTTCCCCATTACCTTCTCACCTGGATGGATTTGAAACTGTGATCCGTGATCCAAAATAAACCCTTCTTTCTTTTAACTTGCTCTCAGAGGCATTTCCATCATAGTGACAACAAACAAACAAACGATAGCAGAAACTATCAATTCCCGACCACCACGCCCTTTGACTTCCCACTCTCTCCTGTTGGGATGGGGATGTGACAGCGCCCCCTGGGTTCTAAGATAAAAACCTTCCCGTCAGGGATCCTGGCTTGAAACCAGGTGGAGAAGGACCAGCAGGATGCCCGGTTGTTCCCTCAGGCCAGGTGCCTCCCTGGGAATGAAGAAGCGTGATCTGGAAACTCTCCAGACGCCATGTCTGCCTCCCAGCCCTGGATCACGGCATTCGTGTCCCATACCCAGGTTCTCGGGTATCCCAGGACCAGGACTCGGATCCCCATGCTCACACAGTGAGCTCTTTAACCTAGGCCATCTCCCCAGACCTTATCTCTCATAGGGAGTTAGAGAGGACCAGCAGGCTGAGCGCAATTCCCAACAGACACCCGTGTCAGCATTCTCGTTAGCCTGTGGGCCAACTGCCAAATCGAGGAGAGGCAGGTGTGCGGTGACCTGGACACTGAGGGTGACAGCCACTCCCACAGGAAAGGATCCCTGTGGGCAGGAGAGGGCATGACATTCCTGAGCTCGGAGTCATCATGGAGTTGGTGCCCAGGCAGCTTTGCACACCACGGCCTGGCACACGCCATGGCAGCACAGATGCTCAGCAGGGAGGAAGCGACAGACACACCGGACTAGCTGGGATGCCCGGGGCTCTCTCCTCCTTTCCTCCATCCTCCTCATTTTCCTCCAGGGCTGGGAACCGAACCTGTGTTCCCACACTCACCCAGACAAGGCTCAGCCATGACCTCTACCCACAGCCCCATTTTCCTTCTCTCTGTTAGATTCAACTGCTCCCTCAGGTACCAAGATTCTGATTTCATCTGACAACCTACCTTAACCCCCTAGGTCAGGAGCTTCCATCTCTCTCCTGCCTCAGTTTCTCTAGGGCTGAGTACCAAAGATGAAGCCACAAGATGGCCACTGATGGCCAGTGACTGAGGGGGTGGGCAGGCCCTGGGGCCCAGCTGCCTCATCAACATTTCCAAATGCAGCAGCCTGACGCTTACAATGAAGGGAAATGTCTGCAGTTCCAGCCTGACTGGCTGAGGAAGGACGCCTTTGGAAGCAAGCAGGCCAGGTTTGAGGTAAAGGAAATGGCTGACGGTTTCCATCGATCGTGAACCCCGGCACCTGCCCAAGCCTAAGCCATCCTAGACGTACCTCATGGCCATACTGTGTGCTGCTGTTCCCAGAGCTCGCCTTCCCAGAATGCACAGGGCGAAGGAAAGGGTCACCAGAGGTGAGTCCTCATCGCTGTCCACGTGGTCCAGGGCCTTGGAGAGCTGAAAGAGCAAGGATGGGAACCCAGCTGACACCCAGGCTCTCACCTGGGTGGTAGAACAGACTTCCAGGTGGACCCTGCTGTTAGCCAGCTGCCCCTGGAGTGACGGCTTCCGTGCCCGGGCAGTTTCTCTATGGCTGAACTTGGGAAGCGCTGTCTTAGTGACTTTTCTCATTGCTGTTGTGAAATTCCTGACAAGAAGCAGTTAAGGAGGGAGGGAGTGGAGACCACCGTGGAGAGGAAGGTGTGGTAGCAGGGGTGGGGGAGGGGCTGGTCACATGTCTGCACAGTCAGGAAGCAAAACCAGCACATAATGCAGGGCTGGCCTGTGTGGTGGCTTGAGTGAGAACCTTCCAGGCTCAGGTACGTGGATGCTGAGACGCGGGGCGCTATTTGAGAAGGATTAGGAGGCATGGCCTTGTTGAAGGAGGCGTGGCCTTGTTAGAGGAAGCGTGTCTTTGGGGACGGCTTTGAGGTTTTAAAAGCCCATGCCAGGCGCTCTCTCTCTCTCTCTCTCTCTCTCTCTCTCTCTCTCTCTGCCTGTGGATCAGGACCCAGAGCTCTCGGCTCTCAGCCCCCTCCTTCATCTCAACCCCTCCCCCGCCCCTCCCCCGCCTCAGCCCCTCCCCCTGCTCCGCCCCTCCCCACCTCCTGCCTCTTCCCAGCGCAGAACTGAATCCACTCCAGGAAGGCGTTGCAGTAGCTGGCCCTCGTGATGCCCTGCAGACAGGGCACGTAGTCGTCGTCCGTGTTGACGCTGAACATCGCGGCGTCCCGCTCGATGTGGTGCCACTTGGCGAACGGCTGCAGGGACCTCAGCAGGGCCTCGTTCTTGACCCACGCGAGCAGCTTCGGGGAGGCCGCCAGGTAGTAGATTATGCTCTGCCGGAGGCAAGGGGCACTGAGGCTGCGCAGCGGCGGGCCGGAAGACTTCGTATTTTTATTTTATTTTATTTTATTTTATTTTACTTTTTTATTTTATTTTATTTTATTTTATTTTATTTTATTTTATTTTATTTTATTTTATTTATTTTATTTTATTTTATTTTATTTTATTTTATTTTTTGACTTATCAGGTCTCAGTGAGAAGGGGCTGGGAAGACGGCTTGTCCGGCCCACACTTCCGGCTCTGAGCTGGACCATTCACCCCGTCATCTAATGAGTAGCTCCAGCACGGAGCCTGTTCTCACTCCCCCCTCCCTTCACCCCTGCTCCCTGGCCTCTCACCCCACTCCCCCCCCCGCCTCTCACCTTGACGTAGAAGCGCACGAGCGCCCTCCGGAGGTCAAACACCTGCAGCATGGTGGCCGCGTTGTTGTCGAGGATGCTGTAGCCCTGCAGGATGTACTGCGTGCGCGTGACCTCCCAGGTGAGCCAGCGCAGGTGGAAGGCCGCGTTGCAGGACAGCAGGTGCGGCAGGTGGCCAGGCCTGCAGCAGCAGCAGCCTCGGTCGTCCTCGTCGCCCTCCAGGATGGCCTCCACCTCCCGCTGCTGGCAGTAGGTGCCTGGCCGGGACGCAGTGGTCATCAGAGCACAGACGGAAGAGAGGGCAGAGGGGGCAGAGGGCAGAGAGGGCAGAGAACAGAGAGGGCAGAGAGAGCAGAGAGGGCAGAGAGAGCAGAGGGGGCAGAGAGAGCAGAGGGGGCAGAGAGAGCAGAGGGCAGAGAGGGTAGAGAGGGCAGAGAACAGAGAGGGCAGAGAGGGTAGAGAGGGCAGAGAGTTCAGAAAGCAGAGAGGGTAGAGAGAGCAGATAGGGTAGAGAGGGCAGAGAGGGCACCAAGTCATGGACGGCTGTGAGCTGAGTCACAGTCAGCTGTGAACTGCGCTGGGAATCAAACCCGCCTGTCTGGAAGAGTCGCCAGCACCTAGCCACTGAGCCATCTGCCCAGCCCCGTGAGGCGTCTCTACGGTGCTAGAAGGTGCCGGGATATGATGTTTGTTCTTAACTTAAAACAGACCTACCGAACAGCCATGATTCTCATAACCAGTAACTCTTAAGGTGTGTGTCTATGTGCAGGTGTGTATACACACTCCTCTGTGTGTGTGTGTGTGTGTGAGTGAGTGAGTGTAAATCAGTAGGCAAGAGGTCAACCCTCATTCCTCGAGAGCTCTACCTTGTTTTTGGAGGCAGCATCCCTCAGCTGCCTGGAGCTCATTGGGCTAGGTCGGCTCAGCCTCAAGCATGTGCCCCGCACTGGGCCGTTTCTCTACTCACAACCCCTCAGATTTTCCTCAGTCCTCCATGGTTGTATTTTGGGAGATACGCACTTTCATGGCGGCCACAGGCTCATTGGTGGAGACTTGGAAAATCACCTCAGTCTTTGATGACACAACTGAGGTTAGAGACATCTGTCCTGGAACACCTTCCCGGACAAATAACAAAGCAGAGACCGGAGGAGAGGGAAACACAGTGGAGAGAAAATACGTTGGCCAGGGAAGAACAGCAGGCCAGCCAAGCCAAGAGCAAGGAATGTTGAGGCGGGATCGGAACCGTGTTCTGCTTCGGTCATCCTGAGCCTTGCGTGCAAGAGCTGCGTCCCAGCTTCTCAGCCCACACAGGAAGGAGGAATCCCTGGCCTTCCATTGCTGTGGGATTTAACTCCTCCCTCAGTAAAGGCTGTGCTCCATGGGGTGTGTTAGAGAGAGGAGAGAGCCAAGCACACTCACCCGTGGGCTGACCTGTAGCTCTGGGCCGGGGCATCTGCTAACTGCATTTCCTGTCAGGTTTTCCCTTTGGCTCGGAGACCATGTTAAGGCCCCTATTGGGGGTTCATCTTTCCCTTGTGGTTACAGTCTCAGGCTGCGCCTCTGGATTACTTCATCTGTGTTGGGGTTTCCTACATCTGTCTTTTTTTGAGGGGTGCCCTGGTGTGTGCGTGGAATTCAGAAGACAGCCAGCTAGAGTGGGCTCTTACCCTACCGTGTCGGTCCCTGGAACTGGACCAGCTGTTGGACTTTGAAGCAGGTCACCCTGCTGGTCTGTCTCTGGTTTAGTTCTAACAGTGACAGTGTTTGTGTCAGCCACAGGCGGTTTCCACTTCCTAGGCAGAGACAAGCAGCTGGCGTATGCTTGCTGTCCTGTTGGCATTTGAAGGTTCTGAGCTGCCTCACTGAGAATCTGCCTACTCTCCCAATAGTCCAAGCGCCTGGTTAACCCTCCAGACCTTGGTTCTGAACACTGGATGGCCTTGAACTGAGGATGACGGCTAAGTAGACAGGAGACTCAGCAATGTGTCACAGGGACAGTGCCCCCTGTGGCCAGGAGCCTGTTGCACAGGGTCATGATGGAGAGGTGCTCTGCCATAGATGTCGCCGCCATCTATGTGGCCTCCACTCCTCTCTGTCTGTGAGGTGATCGTGGACGGTATCCCCAAACCTGGGCCACCCCATCCCACCCCATCCTGACCATGAGGTCAGGGCATGCTGAAGGCTGTGGACTGGTGTGTTTCCAGAGGACTTCACATGGGAACGGGGAGAGGGAGGAGATCGGCCTCTGTTAACAGAGCTGTTAACAGGGTCCATGACTTCTTCAACGTTTTCACAGTCTCGGAAGGAAACCAAGATTGTTTGCTGATGACTTGAGGTGCCCTAGATATCCCCTTGAAGACGGATTTAAGGTTGAAAGTGATCCTAGCATGGGGAGCAGACTCTAATACACTAAAATTCAGTGAGACCACAGACACCCTGCACATAGGATCAAAAGACCAAGCCCAGGTTCTAGAAATCTACAGGAGCCCATTTAGCAGAATCCCGGTGACTGTCAAGGGGTGTCTGATCCCACATTGGGGTGTCTAGAACCCACACAGCAGTGAAGCAGAGGGCAGCTTCAGCCCAAAGCCCACACAAAGGGTCACTTGCAGAACGACACTGAGCTAAAGGATCCAACTTGCACTTTCTAAAGCTTTTCTTCACCACGAAAGGAGTGAGGTGTGGCTCAGCAGACAGAGCATCTGCCTAGCACACACGAGGTCCTGGGCCTCAGCCCTCATGCTGCGTGACATAAAGCATGTTGATGCACTTGGGAGGTGAAGGCAGGATGACTGAGTTCAAGGCCTTCCTCAGCCACGTTGTGAATCTGGAGCCAGCCTGCTTCCAGGAAACCAAAACAACAACAAAAAGTAGATAAGACTTGGGTTAGTGTGGGTTTGAGTGGGGTCATAAAGCATGTTTACTGATAAACTCTAGCTGGCTTCCTGGGCAGTGAGATGGCTCAGCAGGTAAAGGCTTTTGTAGGAATCCCAGGGACGTTGGCTTGGTACCAGGACCCACATGGCTGTGCTCTGTGATCTTGGTGGTGTCACTGGTCTCTGGGTGTGATCTCTGATCTCTCCCAGCATAGACAAGAGGCCCTGCTGGCTCGCTGGCTCACTGGCCCCCACCCCAAGCTCCAAACTGTCTTGCTTTCATAAGCAGTTTCTCCTGTGCTTCCTAATCTCACTCTTCAGCAACACTGGACCAGCTGTCTTTTAGCAATGACCTTGGGAAGTATTGGCCCAGTGTGCAGGAGCAGAAAAGAGAAAGCATTTAAGAATGTTACAGTGATTTAGAACTTGTTTGCTTTCTGAGCACAGTGGAAAGCTTTTATATATATGTATATATATATATATATATATATATATATACATATATATATATAACAATTTTTTATTCCACGGAGTCCGAAGAAATTTGCTTTGTATTAGGATAAGGCCCTAAGAACAAGCATTTCCTAGTATAGTGCTGGGCAAACTAGATTTCAAACCTGGTGCTGAGGCCTTTAGATGAAGAGCACTGTTCTCCATGGTGAAATTTTGTTTCTGGACAACATCCATTTAAGTGGCTCTTACCAGCTTAGAAAGGCCACGCCCAGGCACTTCACAGAATGCGCGCACCAACCTGGCTTTGGTGGGAGAGGCCAACACTAGCTTTTTGTAAATAGACACTGCAGTTCCCCAAAGCCACATGTTCCTGAGATAGGTCTGGTCTTCTGTAATGAAAAGCTAGTGTCTTGAATGGTAAATGCTCTCCAATGAAAAGCAAATACCTTTGAGAGCTGGCTCAAGTGGGCTGTAGGAATCCGGGAATCTGGGTTCTGACCCCAGCACCCCTATGTGGGAGTGGGGCTCATGCCTATAATCCCAGCGTCTGGGATGCAGAGACAGGAAACCCTGGAGCTTGCTGGCTAGCCGACCCACCAAACCACCAGGCTCAGGTTCAGTGTGAGACTTTGTCTCAACAACAGTAAAAATGATGTGGTAAGCTACTGAATAAAGCACCAGATGTCGGCCTCTGGCAAACATACACACCAATGTCCTACACAAAAATGTACACACATCTACACACAAATATGCTTAAAAAAGTGGAATCAATCAGAGCTTCCAGGTATACCGGGCAGCTCAGGAAGAATGCTAAAATGGGTCGATCTGTGACCATCGCAGATAAGACCTCCCAGCTTTCTCTCCATCTCCAGGCTGCAGGAGAAGCGCAGCCAACTGGACTCTGAGGAAGGGGGTCATTCCAAACTGCCTCCTCCTCTCAGCTTTCCTCTCAGGGCTGGATGTGAAGGCGGCAGAGACTCTGCTGGTGCCCAGGACACGCCCTGCTACCCTCGTCCTCCCACACCCACCAGCACGCCTTAGGCTCCTCTAACCGGAAATGAAGGAAACAGTGTGTGCCAGCATTCTGGAGACATCACTCTGTTTCCTGCATGGAGTTTGTAACCCAGGGAGTCAGAGGATTGCTCAAGCTATGCAGAAATAAAACCTGAAGTTATGACAAAGAGTTGGCTGTTGCCAAGAGGAAGAAAACTCCAGAGAGTTTCAAGATTAGTGGGGGAGCTGTATGTGGCCCCGCCCGTTAAGATAAAGCTTTGGGCTGGGTTTGCTTTTGATGAGATTAGGCTGCAAGGGTATTTTCACTGGTCCCTGTGGGCCAGTGATCATGGGGTCAGCCAGACTCTGAGCGGGCTGATAACATCTCCCATACACAAGAGCATAAATCTTGCTTTCTGATACTGTCCAGCACGGTGGGAATGGGTGGCTCTCTCCAAGTAATTGTCTGTGCTGCCAGTGTCCCTTCTGTGAGGTTCACCAAGACACGCAGCTGCTAAAATGGCCTGGGGGGGGGGCACATTAAAATTCGAAGGGATTCTGAGAAAGTGAGATTTAAAAATTTAACTACAAATAGACTTTTAAAATATTTAGATGTTTATTTCCATCTTTTCTTATTTAGCATTCCTCCTCCTCACTCTTCTCTCTCTTCTCTTCACTTCCCCCTCCTCCTCCTTTCTTAATCCCCTCCCTCTTCCCCCTTCTCTCTCCTTCCCCCTTCCCTTCTTTCCTCCTTCTCTCCTCTCTCCACACCTTTCCTCCCCCTTTCTCCTCCTCTATCTTCCCTCCTCTCTTCTCTCCCTTCTCTCTTTCCTCCCTCCTTCCTTTTCCCTTCCTTCCTCATCTATCCTTCTTCCATCCCTTTCCTGCTTCCTTTTCTTCCCTCCTCCTTCTCCCCTCCCCTCCCTCTTCTTCCTTTCTATTTCCTTTCTTCCCTTGCTTCCTGTCTTCTGTCCCTCCCTCTTCTCCCCATTGTCGTGTTTATCAAAACTTTCATCCCTCTAAACAGCATCCAGCTTCAGTGACCACAAGAACTTGTAGTCCTTCAGCTCCTGTGGTCACCGCCCCTTCCTGGGCCCACAGGTCCTTGGTGCTGTCCCTGGGACCCTGCTTTCCATGTCCTCACTTGTTTGCTCCTTAGCGTGGCCAAGCACTGTGGTCTTTGTCACACCCTTGCACATGTAAGTGTTTGGAGCTTCCTGCGCTCGGCTTCCTTTGAGACCCTGCACTTCCTTGCTTAGCCCCCATGCTCACACTCACAGAACTGTTGTGGCTTAGGGAAAACCACTCGTCTGTCTAAAGTTGTCACCAGCAATCTGAGTGAGTTTTTCACTCATACCAACTTTCATACCCAATCCTGAGTGCATTTGCCTGGTGAGTCTTGTGACGATGAGGAGCTAGTGCCGCTGACACCAGTGTGACAGGAGCGTGCCCAACGCTGGCGAGCACCAAAGCAGGGATTTGATGGCTGCCTCACCGCCCCCTGAGGCCAGCAGTGGTTCTGAGTCCCAGGTCAGGCACAAAGCCACCTGCTTTCCAGGAGTGGTTTTGTCAATGTGGCACAGAAGAGACTCCAGCTCCCTCCCGGGTGTGCCACACGGTGGCACCACTGTGTCTTTAAGACTGGTGGATTGTCGCACCTAGGCTCAGGAGGGATGGGGCTGGGGCGGAGGACTGAGGCTCTGGAATGCCAAGTCCCTCAGGATGTTCACTGAAGACCCTGATCTGAAAACTAGCTTGGTTTTCCCATTAGAAAGGTGCCATGCAGCTTTTAGGAGGCTGATGAGAGTCAGGAGGAATAAGGCCCCAGTTAACTAGTGTCTGAGAACTAAGCGGATACTGAGGCACAGATTTCATGTACGAGGCCATCAGGCAGTACCCAGAGCCACAAATCTGCCAGCCTCATTGACTTTCTCCCATGATTTGTCCATTTCCTTACTTGAGTTTTCAGCTGGTATCGGCCTGTCAACCCTTCCAGGGCACTGGTGGGGTGGGTGCCCTTCTGTCAGCGGCACAACAGATCCTTAGACATCCTACCCTCTTCCCACAGAAATGCCTCCGCCCCTGCCCAGGTCACCTGGCTGACCATAGGACCCCAGACAGATGGAGAAAGCTAGCAAGAGCTCTGCCTGCTTTTAGGGAGCCACTCCTGGGCCATACACTAGAGAGGAGAGGGCCTGTCTGTGCCAACACCCGGCCTGGGACGGACTTCCTTGCCCTCTCCCGCTTTCTGTCACCTGAAGCAGTGCACAAAGTGACGCTGGCTGTGACCCCAGTGGGGTTACATGGAGCGGGCTGTGCCCTCCACAGCTGCTCAGTAGCAGCACGCTGTGGCACGGACTCTGCTCAGCTGTGCTGTTGCAGCGCCTTTCTCTCGAGGGCGTGCCCGCCAGGGAACTCTCACCCGTCACTATAAGCCAGACGGCCTTCGACCGGGTCACACGCATGCGACCTTGACTTTGGTGACCTGGTGCACTCCACCAGGGCTCTAAGCTGACAGCACGGAAAGACAGGAAGGCGGGGGAGCATTTCGGGGGAGAGGTGCTGGCAGAGGCTATTTCTCTGCTTTCTGGGGCAGCAGCGGCCAGTGTTCAAATGACGCGGTTACAGCCCTGGGTCCTCGCAGCTGCTGTGTGGGTTTAAGATGTGTGTGTGTGTGTGTGTGTGTGTGTATGTATGTATATGTATATGTATGTATGTACCTGTGTGACATGTATCTGCAAGTGCTCACAGAGGCCAGAAAAGGGCATCAGATTCCCTGGAGTGGGTGCTGAGGACTGAAATCAAATTTTTTTTAGGAAGACTACCAAGTGCTCTAACCACTGCGCCATCTCTCCAGCCTGTGCCATGTGATTTTAGAGGTTGAATTTTCCCAGAAACCACAAGCCCTCCCACGCTGCTCAGAAAATCCTCATCCCTGGATTTGTTTTTCGACAAAGCCTTCTCCTCTTATGCTAACATGGGCTGACTTCTGTAGCTTGACCTAAGACCTCCTGTTAACAAATGCTTCTCTTTTGGGAGGCCCCAGGCTTTGGGTGGGGTGGGGGTGGGGGAGACAGAAGGCTCTCTGCCCTGTGACTCCAGGTTGGTGGTTTTCCTCCCGAGTGGATTTATTTCTTCCTAAGAAAGTATAGCCCAGTGGTGGGCACGTCCCTGGAGTGTGTGAGTTCTGAGTTTGATCTGTGGTACGAGAGAGGGTGGGAGGAAAGAAGGAAGGGAAGGAGGGGAAGGAGGGAGGGAAAGAAGAAGGGAGGGAGAAAAGGAGGGGGAGGGAAGAAGGAAGAGGGAGGGAGGAAAGGAGGGAGAAAAAAAGAGAGGGAAGGAGGGGGAGGAAAAGAGGAGGGAGGGAAGAAGGAAGGGAGGACAGAAGGAAGGGACAGGGGCCTGAGGGGGAGGAGAATAAGTTCTGAATGTGCAAACAGTACCTGTTTCCTGTACTGGCTTCCTCAGCAGATTTCCAGAGACAGTGAGAGATTTCATCTCTCTGCTTTCTTTGATTGCCCCAGGCAGTGCCACAGCAAATTAAATTTGGTCAAAATAAAACCTGATCTTTCAGAAAACAGAGGATTCTGAAGAAAGGTAGAATGGGGAAAGAGAAATCCAGAACAACCAGCCAAGGAGACAGCCGGCCCTCTGTGGGAACAGTGTAATATATGCTGCAAAGAGAAACAAACCCCATAACAGCCCCTTGGGTCAACTGAGTTTTTGCCCAGAACTTGAATTCCCTTAAGCCACAGGGCTTTTAAGCCTCTATATTTAAAACCATGATCTAACTAGGTCAGAGAAAATGTACTGTAGGAGAAGGTGTGGGATCCAGGCAAGCTAGCTGCTGTTTTCCGCTCAAGACATTGCTGCTGCGCTGATTTTACAGTCAAGTGACGTTCCCACTGTGGCTGATAGAGGAAGACAAAGCAACGAACCTGAGCAAACTCCCAAAAGCCACTGCCATCTCCTCCTCCTCTTCTTCCTCCTCCATCTCCTTCTCATCCTCTTTCATCTCCTCCTCTTCTTCCTCCTCCTCCATCTCCTTCTCATTCTCTTCCATCTCCTTCTCCTCTTCCTCCTCCATCTCCTCCTCTACTTCCTCCATCCCCTTCTCCTCCTTCTCTTCCTTCTCTATTTCTTTTATCTCCTCCTCCATCTCCTCCTCTACCTCCTCCATCTCCTTCTTCTCCTCCACCTCCTCCTCGTCCTCCTCTAGCTCCTCCATCCCCTTCTCCTCCATCTCCTTCTCCTTCTTTTCCTCCACCTCCTCCTCTACTTCCTCCATCTCCTCCTTTTTCTCCATCTTCTCCTCTTCCTCCATCCCCTTCTTCTCCTCCTCCATCTCCTTCCTCTCTTCCTCTTCTTCTTTCTGTTTTTGTTTGTTTGTTTGTTTGTTTGTTTGTTTCCGGAGAGGTTTCTCTGTGCAGCCCTGGTTGTCCTAACACTCTCTCTGTAGACCAGGCTGGCCTTGAACTCACAAGACACCCTCCTGCCTCTGGCTCTTGAGTACTGGGATTAACCGCACAAACCACCACAGGCCAACAGGAACCCCTTCTATACTTCACCCTGCGAGGTTTCAGAAACCCAAATGTTGTGGGGACGTTGGTCCCCAGCAAACCTGTCACCATCACACAGGGAAGGGTGACCTGACTGTCTTCTACTCCCTGACTCCAAGCTGTCACTGGACTTGTCTCTGTGTTAATTATCTTCTCGATGCTGCAGGAAAACAAGTCGGCTAATGCCACTTCAGAGAGGAAGGCTTGTCGAGACTCTTGGTTTAAGGGGACGTGGTCCCCGTGGTGTGGAACGTGCCCCGGCAGGCGTGGCTCTGCACCCTCGGGCTGAGAGTGCTCCCACCCGGGTAGGTCAGACAGCAGCACTATTTCTCCAGCTGACAGGGGCGTGCTTATGTCAGAGTGCCTGCTGGAAAGCAGAGCCAGCCTTAATTTCCACCGAGCAGAACAACCCCAGGTCCTTTGTTCATGGCTTCTTGTCTAAAAGATTTGTTTTACTTTTGTTTCTGTGTATGTATTTGTGTTTGCACATGAGAGTCCAGGTGCCCACAGAGGCCAAATATCACCAGACCCTCTGTAACTAGAGTTGGTGGCCAGGAGCCTCCCAGGCTGAGCACTGGAAAACCAACTCCTGTCCTCCTCGAGAGTCCTCATGCTCTGGTGACTGGGCTGGTTCCCTCCCCTGATGGCGGCTTCTGAGCAATGTCCTGCATGGTCCCACCTCATCCCAGCACCGCTCTGCATGGCCCAGCCCATGGCCCAGCTCCCTGAACACGAGGAGCCCTACCTCGGAACTCCAGGCCTCGAAGCTGAAAGGTGACAAGACCGTTGCCAATTTCAATCAGATGGACGAAGGCGTTGAGGTCATCCGAAGCCAAGATGAAGCAGTCTCCGGAGCTGTAATTCCCCCAGCGGCCCAGCACCAGGTCCCCGCAGAGTGACTCCTGCAGCGCCCGGGTCAGGTGCTCATAGAAGATGGAGTTGAGGTTGTTGTCATCACTCCCTGAGGACACAAACCAGAGGTTCGCCATATTAGCTCAGACTTGAAACAGCCAGCGCACCACCCTCTGGGGAAGGGCGGGCTCTGTGGATTCCCCAATCTCTGGGTTCTCCCCGTTGGTGGGTTATCCTGAGACCTTCTTGTCTCCCCTCTAGACCCTGTGGCAACCCTCAAACAGGTACATTACTGTCTATGAACAAATTACTTACACAATTCTGTGTTGAGTGCTACACTCTGACCTTACAAGCAGGCAGAGCCTGCTGTGCAAGTGTGACAAACTGTGCTTGTCCTCCTGGACAATAGTAACAAGTGCCTTGAAATCAGGGAGAGCTGATTCCTGGGGCTCACTGGCCAGACACCCTACCTCACGTGAGTTAGTTCCAAGCCAGTGAACGACCCTGATTCTAAACAATGTAGATGGCTCCTGAGGAATAACACCTGCCTTCAGGCGAACACACATGTGTACACACCCACAGACACACATGCTCAAATGAGCTTGTGCACATAAACACGTAGTGGGAGTTTTGGTGTCTTTAACTAAGTCAGTTGTGTGAATATGTTTCTGTTTGACCCCAGGTGTGGATCTGCGGCTGCTCTAGACCGTCCATGGCACAGACTGTTAGCCTCCAGTGGGCTGTGATGGGGGTGTCATGTGGGCTGTGACAGGGGCGTGGCCTTTGCCAGCCTCTGCCAGCTGCAGCTACTTTAATTCTAAGGACTTTGAGAGGGAATACAGGGCAGAGCCCAGAGAGAGGCCTGGGGGAGAGAGGGGGTTGGGAGGTTCTGAGGAAGAGGAAAGCAGCAGCTGCCCTTCCCCGCAGCTCCTGGCTGCAGCTGTTGCAGTTTGATGAGAAGAAGTTGGAGATAGCCCAACGTGGAGACTGGATTTGCCCCAAGGAGCCCGACGGCCCTGAGCAGCAGGAAGTAGTCTGAGAGACCTATGACCCTTTTCCCACTAACTTTCTCTCTCTCCTGCCTGGTGTTGGAAGGATTGGGGTGAAGAAAGAAGGTAGAGGTATAAGGACCCAATAAAATAGATTAAAAAGTAACACCGCCCCCAACTCCAAACTCTGGGCCTGTACCTTCTCCTGTCTCAACTGCTCCTCAGCTCCCTGTATAAGAAGGACTTTGCTGTCTCCGTATGCACAGTCATGAGTAAAACCACTGTGAGGCAAAACCAGCTTCACAACCATCCAGTAAATACCTGGGCCCTGCCCAGCACCCCAGCGCCTCTGTCCATCTGTGTCTCCCTAGCATGGACTGAGGGTGTTGCGTCTACCTCCCGCCCCAGGCTCTTTTCTGCCAACAGCTGCTCGCTGGGCAGCACCCAGGACTGAGCTGGGGGACGGTGGGAGCCAGAGAGGGAGAAGGAGATGGCCAGGGAGGCCAGGCCACATGCAGGGCCATGCTCATAGCTGTGTTCCCATTGTCAGGCTCGGACCGTGGCTCCCTCTGTGGGCTGCCTCAAGGTGAGGCTACAAGCTTCCCAGTGGAAGACTGGACAAGCCAGGAAGTCCTTCCTCATGCACTCAGGTAGGTCAGAGAAGGCCTGGGTAGGCCAAAGAGAAACATAAGAACCTAATCCTGGGAGCAGGGAACCCGGGAAAGCCAGGCAGGAGTGGAGTCAAGGCCTAGAGGCAAAACTCTGGCTTCTGTGGTTGTCTTCAGAGAGGAGACCGGGTCTCTGAGGTTGACCATGAAGGCTGTTCCTCCGTCCACCCGTGGGGAACAGAGCATGCACGGGGCTGGCAGGGCTGGCCTCCCGGAGGAGGTGTCCCGGGAAGAGGACCAGGCTGTTGCTAAGGAACTGTGGGGTGGCTATCAGGCACTGAGCCCCTGACCCGGGGCTGGAGCTATTGGGAAGCTACTGTGAGAAGCCGAGACATCGGTGAGCTGGTTACACGGACAGAGGGAACTTCAGACACGGCAGCACGTGCTCTTCCGTGTGCAAGCCTGACGGCCTGCTCTTCCACTCACTGTCACGGTGAAGCAGCTCTGACACTCACTGCCATGGTGAACCTGCAGCCACCAGAGGTGCCAGTCAACGGCCACCTTCGGTTCCCTGCGCTTCCACAGGAGACCCAGGCGAGAGCCGGCCTTCCCTTAGCGCTTACCTGGGTCTCTCTCCATTTGCACGGCCAGTCTGGTGTTGGAATTGTCCACGCGCCGTGTACTGGAAGGGTCACAGAAAGGTGAAAGGTCACGGTTAGACCCCTGCCGTTAGGGAGCTGGTGCACAGAGCTGGTGTGAGCGGGGGTGGGCAGGTGAGTACGGGGCGGACACCCCCCAGCCAACCCGGAAGAGCGAGAGCAGCCGTCACCTCGGGCAGCTCGGGGCTCAGGGAGAGGCCTCTGTGTGCACGCTGGGCCATCACCTGGAGGTCCGAGGACAGTGTGCAGGAGTTAGTGCTCCCCTCCGACCATGTGGGCACTAGGCCCCACCTCAGGGCGCCAAGCTGGCGGGCACCCGCTGAGAACCCACCGGCCCCATTGCCGGGATCTGAGGGCAGTGTTCACAGTAAGTGTCTTTCCTTCCAGCTGGTTCTGGGCAGTGGCCGTGGGCAGCCACGTCCACCCCTGGCTGTGCACATTGGGGCACACTCCCGGCCCTTCCTGTGGTTGGGAAGGACTCTTACAGACTTAGGAAGGCAGCCTCCTGCTTCCGGCTCTCAGCATCGGGCGCTCAGCCTCATGGTTCGCTCTGGGCTCTGGGAGCACCAGCAAGTCTCTCTGAGGAGCTTGTGCAGGGGTCCGTGGTTCTCAGCCTTCCTAACGCCACCACAGTTCCTCACGCCGTGGTGCCCCCCAACCATAAAAGTTATTTTGTTGCTCCTTCCTAACTGTATTTTTGCTACAGTTATGACTCGTGATGTGAATGTCTGCCACGCAGGGCATCTGTGACCCACAGGCTGAGGGCGGCTGGCGCAGATGCTCAGCAGACGGCAGCCTAGGCTGCTGGTCCTCAGGCGTTCCTCTCCTTCTATGTGACACAGGGCCTCTCACTAGCCAGCAGCTTCACCACACAGGCCAGGCACCACCTGTTAGCTTTCGAGACTCTGCTGTCTCTGCTTCCCGCTGTTGGGGTCACAGGCTCGCGCCGCTGCCCTTTCTGTCTGGGTTCTAGAGATCTGTGCTCAGAACCCCAGCCTCCAGGGCGCTTTCCTGGCTGTGCCATCTCCAGGCCCGTCCAGTGGCCTCTGGTGCTGCGCACTTAACCTAGACTTTCACAATCGTTGACATATCAGCGTAACCTAACTGAAAATCTGAGCGTCTGTCGGGAAGTTTCATCCCAATGCAGGCCTCTTGGCTGAAGCTGCCTCCTGGGGATTGGAGCTGATAATGAGAATACTGGGGTGGGATTATATTTTGATCAATGAAATGGCTTGTATTCAAAAGAAAAAAAATCAAAAGCACTGTTTGCTCCCTTGTCTGCCTCAGACACTTGCCAACCACCTACGCAGGGTCCAGTGTGCAGCTGGTGGAAGATCCCGCAGGAGGACAGAGAAGGGCTCGTGGCCCTCAAAGGCCATGCTGCTCCATCCTGCCTCGGTTTCCTCCTGAACAGCCTCACAGCAGCAATCAAAGCAGCAGAGCCCAGGGCAGCAGAAAACCAAGCAAACAACAGACTCCTCCGTAATGAAGGTTGAAATCCCATGTCTGGGTTCTTGGTCCCTAAACGGAATTTTAATTTCACCTTAAGACCTAGGACAAATGGAATTTCCAGCTTCGGAATAAACAATTTTTAAAGTGGGCCTGAGCCAGAAGGAAGTCAATTATCCGGCTCCTGAGGGAACACAGACGCTTTGTGAAGCTCTGTCCACTGGCAACGTTATCTTTGCAGAGGTGACAGCCTGCTCGGAACACAGAGCACCAGTCCTGAGCAATGGCTCAGCCGGTGCCTCTACCCCCAGCCGGGGCATCTCCATCTCCCCGGAGGCTAGCTTCAGGTGCCCTGGGCAGCCTGAGCTCTCCTCCAGTGAGGTGGGCCTGGAAACCCGGGGCTTGCCGCTCACAGGCGCTAATTAGCTCTGTAATTGGATTTCTGCCCTAACTGTCCCGTCGCATCTCCTGCTTCCACCTCACCCTTCCCCATCTTGGGGATGCAGGAAATCGCTTGAGCATGTACATGTGGGTGAGATTTTTTTTCCCAAAAGTTGTCTGACAGAGTTACGGCGTCCCGTGGACAAGGTCAGGGCCCTCCACAGGCCTCTGAGGTCTCTGCAGATGGGCTGCTGACCTGCCGCGCCTCCTCCTGTGTTAGTGTGGCTTGCAGAGCGCCTCCTCCCCGCCTGTCCAGGCCGCCAGGACAGCGCCTCCAGCCACCCCCTGCTCTGGCACACAGGCTTAAGCTTAAGCGGTAACTTCCTTTGCTGGCACTGTTTTGTGTTCCCTTTCCCAGCACACACTGGCTACTCAAGGGACACACTTCATGCTTTAAGCTGCAAATGGCCCTGACTGGGATTCGACAGCCAGCGTTTGTCCCCGAGGTTTGGAAGGACTGTGTCTTCTGTCCCGGCAGGGCCGCAGTGTTTCTGATCTCAAAGTCCCTGGTCGGGTTTCAGCCATCCTGTCATCTCCTATCCACTTCATTGGTCTCCAGGGTATTTTTTTAAAGCACCTCCTTCTGCATGCTTGCTTTGGAATTTTTGCTTACTAGACTTCAATGGGTACAGAGAGAAGGGCTTATCTGTTATCCCGGTTTTCTGCTATAACCTGTAAACATTCCGTACGTCGATACGCACACACAGAGTTGTGGTAACTCTCTAAGAAGACAGCATTGTACAGCTCAGCTACAGAGAAAAAACCTTGACTTTTTTTAAGTTTCAACAATATTAGAGGGAAATTTACTTCAGACTTCATCTGTCAGATTCTAAAACGGGCTGTGCTGACCTCGAGCTGCAGGAGCAAAGGGTCAGAGGTCAACACGGAGCTGGCACAGTCCTTCCGCCCAGCCATCCCTCATCTTCCTGGTTTCCCCTACAGTGATTCCTCAGCCATGTGGCAGGGAGCACATGGCTCCTGTAGACTGCAACATGGAAACCTGAGGTGTGCACAGGTGTGCACAGCTGCTCCTCAGGAGGCTCCCTAACAGCTTACTTTTTCTGCCTAAATAATTTTATTTAAAATTTATTACCCTTGTTCAGTTTGCGCATGTGTGGAGGAAAACTCAGGGTTCTGCTTTCTCTGTCCACCATGCTAGTCCCGGAACTCACACGCAGGTTACCCATGGCCGTCTCCCAGGGCCCAGAGGAATTTCCCTTAAAATCTGCAAAGAATTCCCTTTCCCCAAACCCCAGAGCAGTTTTCTCCCCACGGCCTCCCTGGCTGCAGCAAACTGCTCTGGTGACCCAGAAATCCGAAACGCGGCAGTGGTTTTCAGATGCTGTGGCTGTGACGTTCAGTGCCCAGGGGTGAGCAAGCGTGTCTCTGCCTGGTCGCCTTTGCACTGCTAGACCACAGCTCTCCACTAGCATCCTGAAACGTGGGACAGGACAGGTGGCCACAGGGGTCCCGTGGTCACACATAAGGAAGACTGAGTCAGCGCTCCCCAGCCCCAGTCAGGCTTCTGAGCCCCCTCGGAACCACGTGTCTGCTCTTCTGCCTCCCTCCCGGAAGCGGAGCTGCTGAGAGCCCGAGGGCACACAGAAAGACTGGGGACCCGGCCTTCTGAGCTGAGGGCTCACTGGGACTGTGCACTGCAGCCCCTCGCCTTGCTCTCTGCAGCCTGGGCTGAACGCTTTAACTGGAAATGGCTGAGTGGTGTGTGTGTGTGTATGTGCATGTATGTGTAAGCATGAGAGTGTGTGCATGTGCTCTCTGTGTGTTCTGTGTTCATGTGTGTGTTCTATGCGTGTGTGTTTCCTTGTGCTCTTTCTGAATTTATGTGCATGTATTTATATCTGTTCTCATATGTACTCCGCCTGAACGTGTGTGCTCTATATGTGTGTGTATGTTTTCTGTGTTGTTCTCTGCATTGTGCTGTCTTTATGTGTGCATGGTTTATGTGTGTGGTTGTCATTTTGTGTGTTCTAGGTATATTCTCTGTGAGTGTGTGTGAGAAAGAGAGAGAACACGTGTGTCCTGTGAGAGGTTTTGGGACATAACAGAAAGCTGCCGGAAGGACAGCTTTGGGTTACTGTCCCGGCTGGGCTGTTCGCTGGCCCAGGACCTTATGTGAACTGTGCACCAGGGTCTCCCTGGTCTGCTGTGTCAGAGAGGAAAACGAGGCCACAGAGAGGGCTGAGGAGGCTGAAATGACTGCTAGGCCTGACAAGGGGATGGGCAGACGGAAAGCTGCTGCTTTGCACTCCTGCCTCCCTGCAGCTGTTGTCAGCACTGACAGATCCAGGGCTGCCCACCTGAGTCCCCAGGGCTGTCACGGCTGTGGACACCATGTCACACAGCGTCAGGCAGCAGGGACAGTCAAGCCAGAAGCTGCTGTCATCTGTCTGGGCACCCCGTGGACAGACTTCCAGAAACCGGAGCAGCGAGCCCAAGGCTGGGGTGTCCCAGCTCCTCCCTGTGCCCCCTCAGAGGACACAAGTGCACCATATGACCCCAAAGCTGCCCACCTTGAGCTTCAGAAAAGGAGCCAGGTACGTGTGCACATGAGAGTGAGACTTCGGGGTCTGGGCAGGAGGGTTATGTTAGAAGCCAGCCTGAGCTAGGACACTATCCCAAAAATGAACAGAGAAGAAGAGAAGGAGGGAGGGAAGAAGGGGGGAAGAAAGATGGATGGAGGAAGGAAGGCAGGGAGGAAGAAGGGGAAAAGGGAGGAAAAAAGAAGGAAGGAAGGAAGGAAGGAAGGAAGGAAGGAAGGAAGGAAGGAAGGAAAAAAGGGAGGAACAAAGGAAGGAAGGAAGCAGAAAATAAAAGAACAAAGAAAGGAAAGGTTGAGTTTTGCCCAGCTTGGTTCCCCTTGAGCCCAGTCTTAGGGGAAGTATGTGCTCCGTCAGGTCACCCTCTCCTCAGCCTCATGTAGGCATGGCTCCTTCTGCAGGGTGGCCATGCTAGACCGCCAGAGGGTCTCAATAGCCTGGACACACATGGCGCTTACTGTGGGCAGGATGCCAGCTCTGTTTGTCTGAGATGACGAAACAGGTCCCGCTGTCACTGACTCACCGACAAGGGAGGACAGAGCCGCAGCTGCTGGTGCTGAGGGCTGGAGCCCAGGGCTCGGTGTTTTCATGACGCCCACTTCCTGTGCGGGGCACAGGCTTGGCTCAGTAAGAGCCTCACAGCAGAAACCAGAAGCTGGTCTCCACCTTCAGGCTGACCTCTCTCAGAGGCCACTGAACCAAGCACCAGCACAGCATGCGTGAACCAGGCCTCCGCCCAGGTGAGGACGGCCCTGCTCCCACCTCCTAATTCACCAGCAGGTCTTTGAAAGCAGGCCTCAAGGGCTGGGGACAGCAGCATGCCAGCCGAGCACACTCGAGACCCTGGCTCTACCTGTGATCCCAGTGCCAGAGAGGCAGAGACAGGCGGATGACCAGAAAGCCAAGGTCATCCTTAGCTGTAAGGGTTTTGAGCCCAGACCAGGGGTACATTAGACTCAGTCTCAGAAAGAAAGGAATGGCTCCTCAGCCGGCCACTGCGCCCGTGTTTGCCCTTGCTGATGCGCAGTAGAGTGAGCTTAGCACCCTGTCCCCATTGTCAACAACAACAGCAAATGCCCCGTTCCGCCATGCTTCCCGGGAGCAGTGAGTGGCTGGTTCAGACACTGAGGGGAAGGGGAACCCCAGGCCGTGCTCTCTTGCCTGTTGTGCCCTGCAGGCTCAGCCGTGTCGTGTATGTGTGCAGAGCTGTGATGGTGGGCCGGGCACACACACCACAGAGCCGAATCTCTGACGCTACAAAGACAAACGCTGTGACCCACCCCCCAGCCCCAGCGGGCAACCCCGGCACACCAACGCCACGGGCCGTGGCTTCCTGTTGCCTCTCTTAGGCATCAGCTGAGAGCCAGCTGCCAATTCTAGATTAACAGCAGAACCCCAAGTCACACTGGCCCTGATCACTGAGTCGCGCCACACAAGCAGAGGTCACTGCTTCCACTGCACCAAGCGTAGGTCAGTGACTCACGTTACACTAGCAGGAGGCCACGGACTCACACTTCACTGTAGCTGACTGATTCCCCACTAGCAGCAGGGCACAGGCTCACGCTGTGGACACTGTAGAGAGGGTGTGGACTGCGGTGTGGGGTCATGCGGAGCAGGGCGCTCGGCCATCCTGTCGGTCCTTACTTGTAGTTCCTCTCCCAGAACTTCACGGGCCGGGCGTAGGATGTGATGAAGATGACGCTGCCCAGGAAGGGGCTCAGGGGTGTGGAGAAGATGGAGGTGGTGAGGGTCTGGAAGAAGAGCATGGCAGAGTCTGTGAGGACGCTGTTAAGGCCAAAAAAGCTGTCACCTCGAGTCTCACCTCTCTCCCCGGTCCTGTGCAACAGAACTGTGGTCCTTGCCCCAGTGCAGCAGGAGTTAAAGCTATCCTCGCCTACAGCAGGAATCCAAGGCCAGCCTGGGCTACAAGGAGGCCATCAATAAAGACACCAATGCTTACCTCTGGTTTTCACATGTATGTACACACCCACACACCCGCACATGGGCACACACACACACTGAATGAAAATGAAGAGCTGGGAGCCCCAGGGAGGAGGGAGGAGGAAGGGAATGGATGAAGGCTGGGGCAATGAAGGGAGGTGTCCCTCCGAGCTGTCACTATGGCACCAATGCACATCCTGGAGAGTGGCCACCCACGCGCTCCTGTCTCACTGGCCCTAACTGCGGCGTGAGGGGTGGACGCCTGGAGTTCTTGCCCTGGCTGCCCCTCCTGACCATTCCCTGAAGTGCGGCACGTGAGCCAAGGAAACCCTGTCCTCCCCGAGCTGCTTTTGGTTTGAGTGTTTGTCCCGGTGACACAAGCACAACTAGGTCGCCCTGTCAGAGTCCACCCTGCATCTGACCTCGAGGCTGTGCTCGGCCCAGGAATCCATGCTCACTCCTGAGCCTTGTAACTGGAAACACAGGCACACAGTGTAAAACCCAGCGGGGCACACATCAGGCCGACATTGAGCCGTGTGCAATCCTCTCCTTAAGTGTGTCCTGGTGTCTGCTCGCTTTCTTTCTTGGTTCAGGACAGTCTGGCTTGGGCCGCCTGGCCTGGACCTGTGTGGGTCTGAACTTCTCAGCTCTTTCTGCCCGTTCCTCCTGAACACTAGGATTGCAAGTGTGCATCACGGCGAATAGATTTCCTTAACCAATCTCTATTATTTCTCTACATTTGGGCATACAAATCTAGTGATCCCTGTCCTGTCAATGTGCTTGTTAGAAATGGCATCTCCAACTTGGCTTGAATGAAATTAAATTGAATTAAAGCCAATTATCATTTTATGTGGAAACACATAAAAATGTACAGACACCAGGTCTGTCCAGCGGATACAGATGTGACTGTAATTTGCTTTTTAGTCTCCAGAAGGGTTTAGGAGTAATTCCACTTGTATCTAATTCTACATCTTTTAGTATTGGTAAAGCAGATTAATAACTATATTACAACATAATAAAAGCACATTGTCTATCCCAACCCCACCCAGAACATTTAAGGGTGAGTAGATTGTACAAGCCTGCATAAGTCAACCCAGAGATTTAATCAGTTGTTTCCCATTGAAAAGGCCAAACCCTTGGCTGCGCACCTGGAGCCGGGAAAGGGAAGGCTCAGAAAAAGTAAAAGTTGGGCTAATTCGTGCCCCCAAGTTGGATGATCCTGCTCCTGGGACTCACACGCTGGAGGGGAAAGCCAGTTTCTACAGACTGTCCTCTGACCTTCACCCTGACACCACCACCCATGCCTCCCGCTGAGTAAATAAAATGTGGAAGGGAGGAAGGAAGGGAGGGAGGAGGTGGGGGAGGAAGGAGGGAGGGAGAAAAAAGGTGAGGGAGGAAGGAGGGAGGGAGGGAAAAGGTGAGGCAGGATGGAGGGAGGGAGGGAAGGAGAGAGGAAAAGAAAAAGGGAAACACCACAGAGTGTGCACTGAGCATGGCAGAGCCCAGAGGAGCACACACTGAGCTCCGTGGCCTCAGGGGACCGGGGCCCTGGCACACTCACTGTGGGGTCAGCCGGGGTCAGCACAGGACCCCTGTGATACACGACCTCAGGCTGACAGGTGAGGGCACGAGGAAAGGATACGAGGGATGGCAAAGAGCTGGGCGAAGACGTGGAAGGAGGACCCCCAGGCCATCTGCCACGGGGCCACGTAGGCCAGCACGAACTGCAGCTTGTAAAGCAGGTCCTCCAGCTGAAAGCAAGAGAGAGGTCAGCAACACACCCGAGTGTCCCGTGGAGGTCATTGCACCGAGCCGGATGCTCTGTCTGTCTCAGAGCAGGAACCACGCACGGCCCTGCCTGCTGTCCCTCACAGTGGACCTTCTTAGTGGACAGGCATGCACACCGCAGTGCTGGGAGCTTCTCAGCTTTGAGTGGGTGTGTGCGCATGTGAACACGTGTATGCATGCATGGGAAGAACAGAAGTCAGCCTCCTGTGTCTTTCCTCTGCCTCGGTCCACTTTATTTGTTTATTTACTTACACGTGTGTGTGTGTGTGTGTGTGTGTGTGTGTGTGTGTGTGTGTGTGAGTGTTGAAAACTCTGCTCCCACCCCCACCCAGAGCTGTAGTCTCAGGTGCGTGCACCACGCCAGGCTTGCACATAGGTTCTGGGAATCTGAACCTGGATATTCTTGAAGTCTATCCACGCACACGCATGGAGAACAAGGAGAAGCCGTCTGGAGGCGGCTGCAGCGACTTTGAACGTGGACTGTTCCTCCACCACAAGCTGCACCTCGAGGCTCCGCAGCGATCACTCACACGGTCTGAAACGGCCTCACATTAATTTTAATTTTCTGGCTGGCAAAAGCACTGTGTTGAGCCTATGTCTCCAGATTCCGTGTTTAATGTTATGGTTTTCTCAGGTCATCGGCCTCCTCTTGCACAAGTTACCCAAGACAAAGGGTTTCCGGACGTCCCAGGCCAGTGGGACGGTGTCTGAAGACCCTGACACCTGCTCACAATCAAATATTCAAGCCACCAAGTGTGTTCCCTACACAGCTTACTGTGACCCCAAATCTGGCCGGACCAGACAGACCCCAGGACACTGCAAGGGTTTTCTTGGCCTTCCAACTCTTTATTTAGTCAAGGATGACCTTAAACTTCTGTAGTGTTAGGATTACAGCCATGTGCCACCATGCATGACTTTAGTGGTCCTGGAGACCAAATCTGTGTTGGCGAGCGTACATGTGTGTGATCAAAGGCCAGAGATGAAGGTTAGAGGTCTTTCCTCAAGGGCTGCCACCATTGTATTTGAAGCTGGGTCTCTCCCAGTGCCAAGAGCTCACTAGTTCAGCTGAGCTCATCAGTGAGAGTCATCTGTCTTCACATTCCCGTTGCTAAGATTATTTCATGTCACATCCAGACTTCTGTGTGGGTTCTGGGGTCCAGAATATGTCCTTACACTTGTGTGATATGCGCATTCTTTCTGGCCCTCAACTGAGTTCATCAAAGTCTGTCTAACAGGTCGAGAGAGCTGAAAGGGCATCGGAAAGGAAGCCATGAGGAAGCCAGGACTGACCTGCCAAGAAGGCGAGATACTGCCCAGCCTCCATGGACTGAGTCTCCTGAAACTCTGAGGCCGAGCAAACCTCTCCCTGGGCTCAGCTGACAGAGCGGCTTCCTGAGTCACGGAGCTCTGGGCCCCAGCCCCGACAGCGGACAGCGTGAGCTTACACCTGCACACCTGTGTCACCAGCACTCGAGGGGGACTTGGGAAGGTCATAAGCCGAGGTGGTGCTGGTGAGTTTTTGTCACCTCGACACAGCCTGCACACACCTGGAAAGGCGGTGTCTCCACTGGGGGCTGTCTTCATCAGACTAGCTCTGGAGCAGGTTTTCGGGGATTCTCTTAATTAACAGCTGATGTAGGTGGGTCCTGCTCCCTCAGAGGGGAGACCCAGACTGGGCAATCAGAGGGAGCCTTCTCTGCAGTCCTGGCTGTGTTCCTGCCCTTGGCTTCCTCTGCTGATGTGGTGGTTTGAATAGGTGTGACCCTCATAGTCTCCTCCCGCTCCCTTCAGGTCAAGACGTAGACCTCGGCCCCTCCATCACCGTGTCTGTCTGCACCCTGCCATGCTTCCCGCCATGAAGATAATGGACTAAATCTCTGAAGCTGCAAGCTAGCCCCACTCAAATGTTTTCTTCTGTAAGCGTTGCCATGGTTTTGGTGAAACCCTAAGACTGACTGTAAGAAGTGAGATGACATGAGCCCTTTCTTCCCAGGTTTCTTTAGATCAGTGTTTTTTTCACAGTAAAAGAGAAACTAGAATAGAAATTGGTATCAGGAGTGGGGTCTTGCTCTGAAGGACTCCATTATATGGCTTTTAGGTCTTGCACTATGATACAAGAGGAAGGTAGATGATTTTGGAGCTTGAGTCTGGAAAGACATTGGGTGCTTAAAGCTTTTGATCTGTTGTGGAAACTTGAAAGGTAATGCTTAGATAAATGCAGACATGGGGCTGGAGAAGGCTCAGAGGTTAAGAGCACTGGCTGCTCTTCCAGAGGTCCTGAGTTCAATTCTCAGCAACCACAACCATCTATAGTGAGATCTGGTGCCCTCTTTTGGTGTGCAGGCAAAACACTATATAAATAATAAGTAAATCTTTAAAAAAAATGCAGCTAACAGAGGCCTGGCTTGTGAAGTGTCAGATGGAAGTTGAGGGTCTTCCAACAACTCTGTCAGCACCATTAATATGATATTTTTAAAAACTCTGGTTTCTGGCCATCCAGGGCTGAAGAAGCAGTTTCAGTTAACAAGAGACCAGCACAGTGAAATAAAACCTTTGCTTGTTAGGGTAATTGATGCTGTTCCGCCAGGTCTGGAGAATCAGCGTGGTTCAGAAGAGAGCAGTTATCACTGAGGTAAGATCTGGGAAGGGTTGGCTGGGGGTCAGCATACAGAAGCTGTGGCCACAGGTCCCCTCCGTGAGGGGGAGCACCACGTTGCCCTGAGTCCTAGCTGCCGCTTCTTACTGTCCCACTGCACACGGTCCTGCCGAGTGCTAGTGGGCGTAGGAAGAGACATGGGACCGTGGGCTCTGACAGCCATGGCTGTCTGTGGCTTAGATGTGCTGTGTTTGGGGTTTTCTGGTGCTGTGCCTACCTGTGTGTCTCTCTCGCTCCTGTCAGTATCCCTACAAGCTCTCGGGCTCCTCAAGCTGGCCGTCAGGGGGCCCTGTCCTGGCCTGTCTGAGTCCTCCTCGCTCTCTGGTGAGGGGCATTTCTCTAACTCCCCCGGGAAACACCAGGCGACAGGAGCCATGCCCTCCCTACCATTAAAAAAGAAGGAAACGAGCGAGACCCAGCCATGCCCTCCCTACCATTAAAAAAGAAGGAAACGAGCGAGACCCTTGCCTTGGTGAACACAATGGACACCAGGAAGAGATCCAGGAGGAAACTCTCAGAGACGTCTTTGTAGTCGAAGTGGAAAAAGATGACGGTGAAGCCCAGGTTGGCAAACTGGTGAACGGGGTTGCAGAAGGACGTCCTCAGCAGCTTCATGCCCGCGGTGGTCATCAGGAAGATGTCCCAGCTGCGGAAAAGAGGCTCCGTCAATGAGCGAGTGTGAGCGTGTTACACAACCGCTACGGCCCCTGGGCCTGAGTGTGCCCCATGCCGTGTGCAGGCCCACAAGGCCACATGGAGGACCCGTACTTCCTCATCTGTAAACAGGGCCTCAGTGGACAGGGTGCTCATCCGAGGGGAGGGCCTTCAAGGGAGATCCCTGGCACACTTTCTCCCCACCGGAGACATATTCTCCACCCGGTTGGTTTAACTGTCACCCTGGCACACCCCCGTCTCCCGGGAAGAGTCTCAAGGGAGGAAGTGCCCGGTTGGCTGTGTCTGTAGCACACAGACTTCATGGTAACTGACGTAGGAGCCAAGCCCACTGCGGCAGTACCAGGCTGGCGGTCAGCGGCTGTAGACAGACGTGGAACAGGTATGCCCGGGGACAGCCAGCAGCTGGCCAAACATGCCTGAGGGACAGCCAGCCAGCAGTGTCCCCGGCAGCGGTTTCTGCTCCAGGCTCCATGAGAACACAGTCTAAGAATGGAGTCATGTGCGGGCAATTTTGAGTGTTTGTGAGACAACTCCAAGAAAACCAGACCAGAGTGTCGTGACCACAGTTTCTCCAAAGCCATGGACTGGACTTGTTCTTAGATATTTTTGTGTCTTTTCTGGGTGCAGGGTTGGGGCGGGTTTACTTCAGCTCTTGTTCCCATGACTCTCCTGAGGCCCTCCTTCTTAGGTCCAGGCTGCCAACTAGATCTGGGAGAAGGCTCCTGTCCTGACCCCTTCCCCCGCCCCCTGACAGACTGCAGCCTGGGATGGTGGCCTGGAAGGTTTACGCCTCCTCAGCCAGAGGTCTTCGCACAGTTCAGAAGGACCGTTAGGGCACTACCCGGGCCCTGGGTCCCCTCCGAGGCCACACAGTGCCGTGGGACCTGTCTGGGTTCGAGGCTGCCGTGTGAGAGCATGCCCCAGGAATCGGGCAGAGAGCTGCAAAGCCATAGTGTGCCACCCCAGCGGGGTCCACCCCGTGAGCTCCTGGTCCACAGCTATACTCAGCATCACTTCCAAACACAGAGAGAAACGGGCGCTGTAGTCAGGCTGTTTCCACTTCTACACCTGCCTGCGGGGTTGTGAGTGTTTCTCCTCCCACTCCAGGGAGCACGGGTCTCCATCTCCTTCAAGGTCCAGCCCTGGCTGCTCTCTCCCTCTCTGTCTGTCTCCCTCTCTGTCTCTCTCTCTCCCTGTCTCTGTCTCTCTTCCTCTCTCCCTCTCTGTCTCTCTCCCCCTCTCTCCGTCTCTCTCTCGGTGTGAGCTGAGCAGCCACGTGAGGCCGGCCAAGGAATTCTACCCCTCAGGGATACAGCTCTTCGGCACCTCCTCCCACCCCAACAGCGCATTTGGCCAGTGACTTCCCTTCCTGTTGGAATGACAGATCTGCAGGTTACCGAGTGGCTTCCATTCGTAAATTCAGAACTAACTTTCGTGGAGGAGACTAATGATCCAGCCTTTCGGGGCTCACACTTTGCCAGGACGTGGGCTCCCTGGCAGCGGGAGGCCCTAGCCCCGCTAGAGTCATCTCCCAATAAATGCGGGAAGTGACCGCAGGATTCTTTCCCCTCCCCAGAGTGTGTGTGACATTTGCTAAACAAAAAGGAGATGAAGCCATCTGTGGCACCTGAAGCACAGCGGTGAAGACTTGGGATTCCCGCTGGGATCCTGTTACCCAAGGTGCCATAGCTGCTCTTCTGCGGGGACCCCAGACCCCACGTTTACCTGCGGCGTGCTGTGGGCAGATCAAGCTCCGTTTGCCACCGAACAGCAGCTGTCTGCTCTGAATGGGTCTGAGGGACAAGCGCCCTGGTTCCTTTCCTGTAGCCAGCACATGTGCGTGTAACACGCGTGTCTGCAGTGTGTTCACTTGGCTGTGAAGACACCGAGGTGCGTGGGAGTGGAGCGTGTGCACTTACTGGGTCCCCAGCCTCCTGTAGTTGCTTATGGAGAAGGCGTCGAGGGTGAGGGCGTTCAGGACGATGGCGGGGTACAGGAGGTACTTCTCAAAGCACTGAAGCCACACGTGGAGCCTCTCAAACCACATCAGCTGAGCCACGTCTGGAAGACAGACACAGAAGCCGCTGAGGAGGGCCGCATGCCGATGGGTGAGCTGCCAGAGCCAGGCCTCCCAGCAGGCCCGGTGGTGCTGTGGGGTCCAGCTCCGGCCTCCTAGTGGCGCCCTCCATCCCTTGAGGCACAGTGCTCTGTTTCCACGCTGCCCAGTTCATGGCGCCTAACTTGAGGGCCAGCACTGTGTGTTTCCAGCATGGCATGCTTGGATGTGGACACAGACAAAGCCAGGCACAGGTGCTCAGGCTCTCCTCCCCTTTCTGTTTGTCCTCACAGTATCTGCGCCCTCAGCAGCCTTTCTCTCTACAGCAAGCTCTCTTCAAGGAAGAGAGTAAATGCCTGTCAGATACAGACGGGAGCTCTGTCTGGTAAAGAGCAGCAGCAGATGTGTCTGTCTGCACTAAAGCAGGGCTGGGCAGAGAGGAGCGTGAGGATGGTATAGGCACGGAAGTACAAATGTCCCCTCCCCTCTCCTCTCTTTCTCTTCCCTCCCCTCCCCTCCCCTCCCCATCTCCCCTCTCTCCCCTCCCTTCCCCTTCCTCTTCTTTTTCTCCTCTCCCTTCTCCTCTCTCCTCCCCTCTCTCCCCTTCTCAGTCCTCTCCCTCCCCTCCCTTCTATTTCCTTTCACCTCCTTTCCTGCTTTAATCTCTTGAAAGATCAGTTGTCTAAGTTTCTTTCTGTATAAAATTAAGGTTTTTTTTTTTCTTCTGATTTCCCATTTATAAGAAATCCACAGTGTCAGATTGAGGCCGTCGTATCAAAAGCTATCTATTCAAGCTGCTTCAGAACACACGTCAAAAAATTCTATCAACATTTTGTCACCAATTTGGAGAAACACGACAACCTTAAAAGCAAAGGGAGAGACACCCAGCCAGGTCACCTCAGGAGAACCCAATGGCGCCCAGGCTGCGGGAGTTGGGAGCCATCTGGCCAGGGAAGGGTGTATGTGGTGGCTTCTCAAATGCTGTCATGTTTGTTTTTTGAAAATGAAGCTTTCCAGTGTGTGGCCACAAAGGTGATTTGAGGTTTGGAGCAGGGAGGGTGCGAGTCCTCCCACGGAGGTGATGGGGTCTTACTGCAGACGCTGGTGAGAAGAGCAGCATGTTCATGTGTGTCGGTGGCCATCCCAGGAGCAGAGAGCACACGTCTCACACATGTAAGAGTGGAATAATGAGCCCTAACCACCTGAGCTACGTGTGTGTGCTAGTCTGTGTGTGTGTGTGTGTGTGTGTGTGTGTACTTGTCTGTGTCTTTGCAGCTCTGTCTACCTGTTTGTGTATTTATATGTTTACATGTCTGTGTGTTTATCTGTTTGTGTTTGTGCCTATCTGTCTATGCGTGTCCCTGTGTGTTGGTGTCTATGTTTGCCTGTGTTTGTACATTATCTCTGTGTGTTTATGTGTGTGCACATGTGGCTGTGTTTCCATGTTGTCATGTGTCTGTGTCTGTGACTGTGTTTGTATATAGTGTGAACACAGTCCCCACTGCCACCCTGAGTGTGTGTTGGTGATGCTAGAGCTTCAGGGAGACTTGGGCTAGTGCTTGTTATGGTTTGGTGTGACCTGTCCCCACAGGCTCACATTTGCACACTTGGTGCCCAGCAGGTGGTGCTGATGTGGACGTGTCACTGGGGTTGGGCCTTGAAGCCCACGCCTGCAGCGGTGCCGTGACCCTGCTCCTGCTCCCCAGGGGCCCGTACTCCTCTGCCTTTAAGCCACTTCTTCAAAGTGTTTGTTCACAGAGAGGGCGCAAGCAACAGCCGAGCCTTCCCATAACTCTGCCCGAGGTGCTGACGGCAGGTGTGCCCGGACCACTGCACAGATGAGGTAATGCGGCCGGCATCTGTGGGACAGGCTGACTCTGTCATGGGTGGGGAGGCAGCTGTGAAGGAGCTCTGAGTCTCCTTGTGCAGGAGGAAGATTAACCTGAAGGGCCAAGCCCAGCAGACATTGTCCAGCAGCCAGTGCCCAGCAGCCAGTGCCCAGCAGACAGAGAGGCTGCCCGAGGCCTCAGTCTATTTCTAAGGCGTCTTCATGTGCAGCTTCCTCTGTTCTCACTGTAACATCTTCTAGAGAATTTGTCGCCCGGGAGCATGGGATTTTGGGAAGGCCAAGTCGTCTCTTCGGGGTGAGAGTGGGGTGGGTTTACTTTTTGTTCTTGTTGTTTTATTTTTGAGACTGGGTCCTACAAGGTGGCTCTGGCCGGCCCAGAGCTAGCTTTGTAGAACAGGCTGGCCTTGAACTGATGGAGATCAGCCTGCCACTCCTGAGTGCTGGGATTCAAAGGCCAGGGCCCCTGAGTTTCAGGGACAACTGTGTTTATGTGGAATGTTTGCTATTACCTTATAGAACCCTAGATATACACAGAGAGGCAGGAGAGAGGGAGGGAGAGAGAGAGCAGCAAGGAGGGGAGAGACAGGCAGATGGACTAACGCACAGATGTTATCTTGGAAGTTCTCAAGCTGCGGTCAGCTCCATCTGTCACACTTCCCTGTCACACCTTCCCTGTCAGTCAGACCTTCCCTGTCAGTACACCTTCCTGCCACACCTTCCCTGCCACACCTTCCCTGCTAAGATGAGCTTCTCAAGTGGTAAATACCAGCAAACCCTCCTCCTGTGACTTTCTCTTGTAGGTTTCTCTGCTGCAGCGAGAAGGAAGTAAGGAATCCATGCCAAGAGTGTCACTGTCGCTTCTGTTGTCAACCTGACACCGGGGACCTCAGCTGAGGAGTTGTCCCGGGAGACCTGTGTGCTGCTGATGAGCGGTGTGGGGATGCAGCTGGGTGTCCTGAGTGCTCAGGAGAGCAGCTGAGCGGACAGGTGGGCCCACAGCCTCCATCCTGCCTCGACTTCCCTCTGTGATGAAGTGTGACCCGAAAGTCACAGAATGGAACCCTTCCCATCCTGCCTTGCTTTTGGTCCCAGTGTCATCACAGCAGCAGAAGGGAAAACAGGACAGGACCTTTCTCCACCAGCCATCCTCAAAATGGCCCCTCACTGAGGCTCATGCTAGCCTGTCCCTCTGGCCTTTGTGACATGGCCAAGCTCTGAGCTCAGGGACACGTGGACTCTGAGACTGTGAAGTTGCCCCTTGCACTAGGCTGTTTCTGCCACGGGAACTGCTAGGTCACCTCACGTGGACACAGCTGCTGCCTGCACACTCTAGCTCATGGAAAGTCAAAAATCCAGAGGGGGTGCAGTAAGTCCATTGTTAGTGCCCAGGCACTGCACACCAGAGCTGTAACCTCCAAGCGTGAGCAACGGCAGTTAATTTCCCCATGAAATCGATGACTGCCTCACCGACACTCGTGTCTAATGTGACAGACTCCTTCCCATCCCCCTGCTTTGTGTGACACGGGGACTCTGCAGCTCACAGACTTCCTTTTTCACTGTCGTGGGCACACATGCTGTGAGCCCCGTGTCGTCAGAAGCCTGCAGCCCTGTGGCATTGAGCCTGCTCACGGCACCTTGCACCCACTCCGTGGGAAATGTGTCCCCTGCAGTGTCACCCCTCTCAGGGCTGAGACACTGACCTGTGGCTTCCCGCTGCTGGTACTCCCTGCTCTTGAGCACCGGATGTGACACCCACATCCAGGGGTGGTGTTTGCGGAGCTGAGGCAGCAGGTGGTGCGTGATGAGGCCCACGGTGCCTGCCAGGACGAAGAGCACGATGCTGAGGAACGGCTGCAGGAGAGGTCAAGGGTCAGCAGGGGAGAGGTCAAGGGTCAGCAGAGACACACTGGTGAGTAAGGCAGATACCCACTGTTACTCCTCCGTCTCCACATGTGCGCGTGCACATGTACATGCAGAGGCAGTCGGAGGCTAATCGTGGGTGTGTTTCCTCTGGTGTCATTCGTCTTGAGCTTCTGAGACAGGCTCAGTGTAGCCCAGGCTGGCCAGCAGGGCAAGTGTACACTGAGCGTGCTTTGACCCTGCTTCCCTCGAATGGGAAGATCTGTGTGTGAGCTGCTGAGACCATGGCTGGGAGAAGGCCCCAGAGGATGCTGGGAGAATCCTGTCCCCTCAAAACATCCTAAGTGTATTGTAGGACGAGTGAGCAGAGTGCAGCTGCTGGAACACACACCAGGATTGATGTGACTGTGAGTGTGGCCCATGTCTGTGGACACGTGGTGGGATTCACCTCCTCAGCTTCGCCGGACAGCCTTACTGTCATGTGACTCCTGAGGTAGCCCAGACACAGAGCCTCCCCCTCTAGTGACCCCAGCCCGTCACACCACCAACCGCCCTCAGTTAAATGCTCCTCCATCACCCTTGCACACACAACTGCACCCCAGGGAGGGGAGCTGGCCCAAGGGAGGTTGGTTGTGTCAGGACATGGTTGTCCGAGCATGTGTCCTCCACCCTCTGAGGCCCCAGCCTACCCCTGACCCCACTGAGAGAGCAGAGCTCAGACACACCTACCCGTAAGGACAGGAAGACGGTGCTGGCACTGACAGCGAAGGACAGGACGGCGGCCGCTGCACACACGACCAGGTCAGACCTGAGAATGTCCTTCTAGGGAGAGAAGGTCAGTTATGAGGTCAGCATCATCTATGAGTGCTCTCCCTCACAAGGACACCGACACACACACACAGACACACCAGGACACGTCCTTCCTCACCAGGACACTAATGGAGACTGACAAACCAGGAGGCACCCCTCTCAGCTGACCTGTGTGTGTCTCGGGGTGAGGTAGGTGTGCCACTGGTTGAGCAGCTGTGGGTTGGGGAGGATGTGGCTGTGTACACACGAGAAGCTGAAGGTCCTGCCCCACAATGTCAGAAGCAACACACAGAGTCCCCGCATACCCCCGGAAGGCCCCGGTGTACAGGGCCTCTCCGAGCACAGCTGACACTAACGGTCCCTTTGTGGTTGTGGGTGTGAGCACATCCACAGCGGGGACAGCAAACAACCAAGATATACAGAACATATTAACCTCTTAAGACATTATGGGACAGACTTCCTCTAGCCCATCCCTGTTTTTCCAAACTTCACCTGCACGCCCTACTTCTGCAGCAGCAGACCAATGCATTCTCTGGGTTGGGAAAGAATGCAAGGGAAAGGAATGAAATTGTTCAGGAGTGCTCCTAGCTAGCTAGGAGTCTCCACTGAGTGAGAAGAATGTGCTTGAAATTACAGCTGGATCCAGTAAGAACAATTTTGTCTGTTTAAATGTATGTATGGCCATTATGTGTTTGTTTTTTACTGATCTTAAGTGGTTAATATGCTCTGTATATCTTGGTTGTAGATTAAGAGTTATTAGGTATGTTTAAAGGTTAAATTCAAACTCTTGTTTAGAACATAAATGTGTTCCTATGTGTTTATAAGGTCTACAAATACATGTTTAAATAGCAACAATGTAACTTGCCATGCAATGTGATGTGACTCTGCCATCTTGAGATTGCTAAGTAGTGTGGGTCAGGGAAAGAAAAAAAAATTACAGAACCTCTTAGTCACAATAAATTCTGTTTATCATCCTATTTCCTTTTAGACTAAGAAGACAAGTCTCATTTTAAATTGGTAAATTTAACTTCTGTCTCTACTCTGAATGTGTCTCAGCAGATTTTCACCTGTTTGACTCTATTCAGGGATCAATTATGTACTGCAAGCTGAGATCTGGACTTGTTGGAAGCTGATATGATTGCTCCCTGCCTCTTCAGGTGGATCAACTAACCAGATGCTTCTGAGGACTGCCCTATTGGCCAGCCTTTGACTGGCATGTCAGCCTTCCTAGCCCCTGATGCCAATGGTCCTATTGTCAAACTGAAGCAGTTTCAGAAGATGAGACCCTCAGCCCAAAATCCCATCTAGCAGGCTGAAATGCTAAGTAAAAAGGGGCTCCCTGACATTAGCTATTATCTTGGGGACCTGCTTAACTGGAATAGGAACTAGTATTGCAGCATCTGGACTAAAATCCTGGAGAGATCCTAGATAGAAAAGATTCCAGAGGATGGTTTAAATGCTGGTATAATAGTTCTTCTTTGCTTACTATCCTTATATCCACCCTGAAGGGACCCCTACTCATTTTGATTTTTGCCTTTGGGCCTTGTGTTTTAAATCACTTGATGGTTCATGAAGAAATGTTTGGGAGCAATACAGTAATGGTATTTAGATCCCATTGTGGAACAAGGGGTCATATCTGGAAGACCTAAGATTGAGTCTTAAATGGTCATGAGAAGGGAGAATGAGAGACCAAAGATTTAAAAATCAGTAGGTATTGTTTTAAAGTTTAGCCTTAATGTCCTGAGGAGAAGAACTAGCCTCACTGCATTCTTTCCTGCCCACTAATTATACAGAAACCGGCCCATATGGTCAGGCCAGAACTGTAGTCTTGGCGCCTAAAGTGGACCAATCATTTCAAAAGTCAATTTCCCTTACCCACTTGTGTAACGCCAAAGCATGTAAGTCCCTGCTTGTGTTTTTTTCCCTTTAAAAACTCTGTACCCCTAGACCTGGGGGCCGCGTTCCTGTTTCCACAGGAAGTTTGCGTCCTGTGTTTGAACACATATGCAATTGAAAAAGCCTCATGTATTTACAGTGGAGTGTGTTCCTGGTCTTTTGGGGTTTGAGAACAGAACCTATTTCCACTCCAGGCCACACTGACCATACATTTCACTCAATGGTCAGCTCTGTAAACAATCAACCAATCACCACCCTCCAGCTGCTTAAACAAGCACAGGCCTGTTGGTGAGTGTGAGCGCCACCTGGCTCTTTCCCTGACTTTTGACTTTAAACAAGTGTTGTTTCTTCCCATTACGCCACCAACAGGTGGAGCTGGACAGACGTGGGGACGAGAGGACTGTGCGGACACTGATGTGGGGGGCGGCGTCAGGGTTGGGGAGTCAGGAAGCCCACAGTCCTCACGCCACTGCACACCACACACCCACATCCCTGTGCTCAACCTCCTCTCGAGAGCTGACAAGTGCACATGGGCAGCTCCGCTTGTGGGCACGCTTACAAGCTTACACTCAGCTTCTTGCACAGCCCCCTGCCTAGGAGATGCTGCTGCCTGCAGTGGGCCTCCCACACCAGTTAACAGGCCCCAACAGGTCACAGGCCAGAGTGATGTGGACAACTTCCTCAGTCCATGCTCCCAACACACGTGCCTCAGCCTGCCAAGTTGGACCGACAGCTGCTTGATATTTGATTTATTTTAGTTCATTGCCAGCCAGGGGAATGGGACCCAGAAGCCTAGGAAGGTGTGCCTCTCAAGTTCCGGGATTAGTCACGCAACCCACCACGTGTGGTTTCCACAGGGGGTGAACTCATGGCTCTGTGCAGGCAAGTGCTCTACCCCCTGAGTCTCAGCCAGGCACAGGCACTGTGGCTCGTCAGATGGGCGTGCCCTTCTGTGAGACACAAACCATCACAAGGCCTCTCTCTGCTTACACGCTATCCTCATCCATTTCCTTTCCATGTCTAGGTTTCACAGAGCACTGTTGAGGAACAATTGGCTCATCTAAAAGGTAAAGCCTGTTGAGGTTTGGAGATGTACTCATTTTTATCCTGTGAGTGTGAGCGCTTTGGCTGTCTGTGCACACCTGGTGCTGTGGAGGCCAGAAGACAACCACGTGGGTGCTGGGAATGGAACCCAGGTCCTCTGTTAGAACAGCGAGTGCTTGTAACTGTTAAACCACGGCTCCGTTTGTAGCATGGTGAGATTTGACATACACCGACCTCCATCACGTTCACTGTTAACTTAATATCAAATGTAAAATTAGCCTAGTTATGGGCTGGGGTTTCCCTTCAGGCGTTTGCCCACTCTATCCCTCTCTTCACCTAGCTGTGTGAGACTGACACACTCCGTGTGTAAAACCTGCTCTTGTTTCCATAACGTCAGATAAATGGGACCAGATAACAGGCGCTTCTGTCTATCTATCTATCTATCTATCTATCTATCTATCTATCTATCTATCTATCTATCTATCTATCATCTATCTATCATCTATCTATCTATCTATTATCTATTTATCTATCTATCATCTATCAATCAATCTGTCTATCTATCTATCATCTATCTATCTATGTATCTATGTATCTATCTATCTATCATCTATCTATCTATCTATTATCTATCTATCATCTATCTATCTATCTATCTATCTATCTATCTATCATCTATCATTTATTTTGGCTTCTTTTGTTTTGCCTTAGCCACTGTCCTATTGCTGTGAAGAGACGCCATGACTGAGGCAACCCTGATAAAGAAAGCGTTTAATGGAGGCTGGCCTGCACTTTTACACACTAGTCCATGACCATCATGTTGGGAAGCAGACAGGCATGGCGAGGGAGCAATAGCTGAGGGATTTCCATCCTTCTCCACATGCAGCAGAGGGAGGCATGGCCTGCTCAGTGCCTGCCACAAGTGACACAGATACTTCAGCAACATCACACCTCGGAATCCTCTTCCAGCATCATCTGGGGACTGAGTGTGCAAATGTGTAAGGCTGGGGGGGGCGTCTTTATTAAACCACCATATACAGTGATTACTTTGGTGTTTGTTCCTGCCTATTATCTACTGGACTTACTCCTCTTTCTGCTGAATAGTGTTCTTTGCCTGGTGTACTATGGTGTTTATTCACCCGTGAGCAGGCGTTTGAATGTGCGCCCAGTTTTCACTGCTCTAAATAAAACTCTATGGATATTCATGATGCATCTCTAGACACAGGTTTCCTTTTTTCTCATGTAAATATCTGTGGATAAAAGGCCCAGTTGTGTGGATCGTTGGGGCTGAGGCTTTTAAGGAAATTCTAAACTGTTTTTAAAATAACCACAAGCCTGCTGTGCTCTGGGTGTGTCCTGAAGTTGAAGTCTCTCAGGGATGTCAGGGCTGGGTGTGCACTCAAGGGCTCTTCATCGCACATAGCTGTCCCTATTCCACGTCCTGTTGTCTTCATGCACCGTCTTCATGGTTTCAAACAGAAAAAGAAGTCAGAATTTGCTAATTTGTGATGCAGCGATGGATTTCTGTGTTGCTTGGAACTGTCCCTTCGTAAGCAGCTGACATCATAAAAGCAGGTCAGAGCCAGGTCTCGGCCTCAGGTTCCCTTCTCCCACCAGTGTGTTTACAGTCACTGGAGTTTGAAGGACCGTGTGACACAGGAGCTGTCATGGAAAATGTTCAAGTGCTAAGATTTATGTTTACACTTTCGTTTATGCGTGTCTCTGTGAGCGTGCCACTGATTCACCCTCAGAGGCCAGGGGAGGGTGTTAGTCCTCGGAGCTGAACAGGGAAGCAAGCTTCTGCTCGGCCCAGGCCCCTCCAGCTCAGCTCATAATGTGAGGCTTTTACACACTTGGTTGCCCCTTTGCCACTGATTTGCAGATCCCAGAAAATGAGGCTTCTCTTGCAGCCAAGATTGACAAGGTGGGTGTCCCTGCCTTTTCCAGCAGACAGGATGACTAACCTGACCTCTGCTTCATTCTCACCTCTAGGGCATCGAGGCCTTCACTGGACACATTACCTTGCAGCCCCAGACTGATTTCTCTCCACTGTGTGGTGTGAGAGCTGAAGACCACGTACAAATTTCCTCAGAGGCCCCCGGACAAGGACTTCCTGCCCTGTTTGCCCTCAGCTGTGCAAATCTGGCCTTATTCTTCTCTTGGGAGTTTTGTTATTTTCAATAAGAAAGGGAGCACAGTGGGTCAGACAGTTTTGCTTCCCAGGTGGGTTTGTTTGGACAGTTTATCTGCTGTTCTGCCCACCCTCTCTCACATCTGCCCAATCTTTCTAACCCTGGGCTCTAGTAAGGATTAGCATTTACAAATCCACACAGGATGGCCGATTCTGATTGTGACGTTTAATTTTCACATCCCTTTCTGCTGTCCTCTGATCTGATAATCCTCCCTGATCCCCAAAGGGTCCTCCTCTGCCTCCTTTCACACTAGGCTTTCCCACTGTCTTTCGAGTCTTCAAGCAAGCCACTGTTTTCCTAAATAAACCTTAATCGTATGCCAGTGCTGTGAACTTGATTCTCTTGGGAATGTTTTTGAAGTGCATGAAGCATTAAAAAATATTTTAAAAGGCTTGGAGGCTTTATAAACCTGTCTTCCCTCCCAGAGTCAGGGAGGCTTGTCCAAATAAGGAGCCTCATTTACACTCTCATAGGCCCCCACTCCCAGGCCTTCGTCTCTGCTCACTCCTGTGTTCCCCTCTGCTGTGAGCTGGGCTCTGGCTTCTCTGCTGAGGTTGTTTTGAGCTTGTCCCTGTGCTTGCTCTTGCTTTCTACATTTTCTTTTCCCTGCCAGCATTCGTGGATACCTCCAGCAACCAAAATTTACAATCGTTCACAGTATGTTAAACATTTAGATTTCATTGTGACCTTATGTGTGTAGGAGGTACACATGCATGCACACACACGTGTGTGTGTGTGTGTGTGTGTGTGTGTGTGTGTGTGTAGTTAGAAGCCGGATGTCAACCTCAGCTCTCATTCTTCATCAGCTCTCTATCCAGTTTTTTGGCACAGAGCCGTTGAGATAGGTCACACTGGCTGCCCAGCCAGACCCCGGGATCAGGTTGTCTCCATGTCCCCAGTGTGTGCGTGGGGCGGGGCTTACAGGCACACAGCTCACACCCAGTCTTTCTATGTGGGTTCTGGGGCTTGAACTCAGGTCCTCATGCTTGCACCTCCCCAGCCCGACTGCGCATTTCTGGCTGGACTCACGCCTCTTCCCTGAGAGGTGTGTAAGAAGCAGTTCCAGCTCTAGGCAAACTAAAGATTTAGACAGAGAGGGGACCAGGAGAGTCTAGATGCTGCAGTGAAAAGCTGAGCGACGCTTATTCACAGTATGAGGCTTTAATAACAATGTGTAATGAGTGTATCCACGGCAAGCTTGGCTGTTGAGAACGGTCAGCACGTGAGGAAGGTGCGGCACCCGGAAGGCCTGTGCACAGGGAAAAAGTGTCGAACACCCTGAGGACGCAGTTCTGGTCTTTACCCTTGGGCACATTGTGGGGCTGAGGGGTGGGCGCACGACCCTTCCCATCCTGCTCCTGCAGAAACGCACAAGCAGCTCCTTTCCCAAGCAGTGTGTCTCCTTGTAAGGTCCTTGAGAAGGCCGGTGTTCTGGGTGAAATCAGTGCCTCAGACTAGTGTGGGCCAAAGGAGTCCAAACAGGGCGGGCTGTGCAAAAACCACAATTAGAAGGTCCTCAGAGCCTCCAGACAAAGCTGGCAGGAGGGAGGCAGAAGAGGGCAGAGGGGACGAGTCCACAGTCGGAGGCAGAAGGCGTTTTGCTGTTTTGTTTGTTTTGTTTTGTCTTGTTTAGTTTAACGTGCAGCAGGGCCTGGGGAATCCAGGCTCTGCAGGCAGATCTGCCTGTCCCGTGAAAAACACGTTCACACGCGGTTCTCCTCCGAGGTGATGGCAGACATGCTGTGAGGCCACTGAACGCAGCGAGTTCCCGTGGACAAAGCTTATAGGAGACCACAAAACTGCAGCCTCGAGAGAGCTCAGGGGCAGAGCTGCCTTCTAGGGGGCCCTGCTCACTCCCCGGAGCCCACAGGGGCGTGGAGGACACACCCACCTCCGGAAGCCTGCCCTCTGACCCCTGGCCACACCGTGGCGGATGCGCCCACTCTTCTCACAGCAGCGGTAAACGCGGTTTCCCTAAGAGAGCGTGAGAGGCACAGGGAGCTCTTCTCGTCTGGCCGCACTGACGCGCACCGTGCGCACACCTGGCCCGGGGCGGCTGCTACCGGAATGGACGAGATGGCAGAGTCCCGTCTCCATAGTCCCGGCGCAGAGACCGTGTCCCCTGGTCCCCCAGCTGTCTGGGTCGGGGTGAGCCCTGCCCAGGAGCCCGCAGAGAGGCCATGCACACCACTTGGCAGCTGCTTCCCTTCCCGCTTGGGGGTGAGCTCCACCCTCCGGGCCTGTTCTCCGGTCCCGAGCTCCCCTCACACTCCCGCTGATCTGTCTTTGGGTGCTGTCCTGGTTCCCTTTTGGTCACCGTGATAAAACACACTAAGCAACCTGGGGACGTTCGGGTGTCTGGCTTACACTTCCAGGCCACTGTCTGTCACTGAGGGATGTCGAGGCAGAGACTCAGCTCAGAAGCCCCGGAGGAGCTCTGGGTGCTGCCTCATGGAGGGAGTGGAGGAAGCTGAGAGTGTGTGTGAGTGTGTGTGAGTGTGTGTGTTGACAAGTACAAAGCCATGTCAATGATCCCGAAGCCAGTCAACCCACAGAAAGTTATGAAAAACCGTTACCTTATAGGCTCAAGAAGAAAGTTTTGCGGATCAAGCCTATGGACCCTTCATCAGTGTGCACAAACCAGCAGGTGTGGCTCCCACACCCCACACAAAAGCAGAGCCTTTGCTTTCACAGACCCATCTGCCGATGACCCCGACGGCCGAGGCGCCCTGGTCTGGAGCGGCATCTGCCTCGGGGTGACCCAGACACCGTGCAGGGTGGCTCAGGTGCCATGTGGTCGGGATGGGACCTGGTGTCTCCCCCAGCTGGTGGCAGAATCCCCACCTTCCTCCCCTCAGCTGGCAGCAACCCTCCTCTCCACCCCACCCCGAAGCTGGCTGAGGACAAGAGTGCGCCCTCGGGAGGCTGCCCTGCCAGGTGCAGGCCTTACCACAGAGTCTTTGGCTCCCTGAGGGATGGGGTCGGCGGCTGGCTCCTCCAGCTTCTGGCGGAGACACTGAGGAAGCAGGCTGCACTGGACGAGGGACCTGGGAGTGAAGGAGCAGGAGTTGTTTTTTTCACACGTGTCTCGGGCCATGCGGTTCTCAGGTCTTGCCTGAGCAAGGGGCCAAACCGAGCAAAACCACGGGACCCACCCGGAGGCCACGGGGACATGCTGATTTTAACTTCAGTGACTCATTGTCACAATTGTGCACCTGCGCCTGGCGGTGGGCACGCCTATGAGGGCCTGAGCACAGCCTTATGGACTCAGTTTCCCCTTGTTTTCTGGGAACCAGGCCCGGTGCCAAGCTGAGCCACCTCACCGTCCGTGTTGTGATTTTTAAATTTAGTGCCCCCAAGAGTGTCAGGCACTAAGCGTGTCAGCACTTGAGCACCATCAGGGGGCCCTCACACCCTCTCCGGTCCCCCCATGTGCCCCACTGAGAGCAAGAGCAGGCGCCAACTGGCCAAGCCCATATTTGACAATAAAGGTCATGGTTCACATCGCCTTTTTTTTTTTTTTTTAAGCTTTTCTCTGTTTTCCCATTTTCCTCTGCCTCTCACCCTGGACACCACCCGGCCTCATTCTGTGTCACTGCCAGCTCCGAGTTCTCGCAAATCAAAAGTTACGTAAGTGTGGTCAAAGCACAGGACAGGCTGTTACCAACACCTGACACTCCCCGTGACGTGGTTCAGAGGACTTCTAGCCCCCAGACACACACCTACACTTACAACAGGTGCCGCGCAAGGCCCTGACACACTCACTGTAAAGTTCCAGGGCTCTGGCTGAACGAGAAGGAACAAAGTAAAACCAAAGCCCGGCTTCCAGGACGTGGTCTGCTCTGAACAGGGTGACCTCCGAGCCAGGCACCAGTGGGTCGGTGTGCAAAGTGAGGCTGTCGGTGACTACCCTTTCTGCCTCACAGTGAAAGAAGTACCAAGTACAGGCTGTCTGTGGGTCAGGGTGAGCCCTGCCCAGGAGCGTGTTTCCCCGCAGACACGTTCACTGGCGGAGCTGCCCTCAGCCACTTCAGCCCTGCTCTGCTCGGGTGCGTGCGGTGCACACCCAGCTGGCCTAAAGCCAGTGTCAAAGGGCAGGGGTCACCTGACGGCCCCCTCCACCCCAGCCCGCTGCCTGGGAAGAAGGAACCATGGGAGTGGGGAGTGTTTGTCACAGCTGAGCTCAGAATTCCTGTGAGACCTGTGGGTCTGCCGTCACACGTTTGTAACTCCAGTGCAGACACAGGCCCCTGGTGCCAGCCCAGCGTAACCGACAAGCTCCAGGCCAGGTAGAGACTCTTGTCTCAAAAGAAAACGGTGAAACACAGGCGAGGGATGACGCCTGAGGGTGAACTCTACACTCTACACTCACATGCATGTGGACATGCATTTACACACACACAAACACACACAAACGTCCTCCCCACATACACACAAACACACACTCTCAGACAAAAAATACACACTGTTATGCACAAACACACAGTCTCACACACACGATGCGCTCACACATAAAGCATACACTCATGCTCAAACCCATGCACGCGCAGGGAGCACGGGACAGCTACTCACAGGAGCACAGCCGGGTCGCTGCTCTGCCGGCTCAGGTGGTAGGACAGCGCCACCAAGAGGCCACAGAAGGCGGAGAAGAGCGCGGGGATGTGCTGCGTGCTCCAGGGCTCCTGCAGAGACAGCAGAGGGCTGCAGAGACGTGGGGACTCACCGCACGGGGGGGGGGGGGCCCTGAGTGCGCGTGTGTGCCCCTCAGAGCCTGAGTCCCCCTCGGGGGCCGAGCGTGTGCCAGGCTGTCCTCCCAGTGTGTCATCACTGCCACCTTTCTTGTTCTGTCTTGGCTCTGGCTTTCGAGATGGGGAAGCACAGGCTGGCCTTGAACTCGCTGGACTGAAAGTCCAGGTGTGCACCTCCTCACTCGGGGATGTCAAATAAGGAGGCTGGAACCTGGGCTTTGTGCACACTTGACAAGCATGCTACCAGCTGCATTCCCGAGAGCTGCTGACTGTAGTCAGCACAGTTGTGAACTCAGAGTCCCTGAGAGGAGAGCATGCGGAGGTCATTGTGCTCAGCCGTGCCTCCTGTAAAGTGCGGTTCTCCCAGGTCTACGGAATCCCACCCCTGTGCGAGTGAGCTTGGGGGAGCCCTGAGAGAGAACGGCATGCGAAGCTCGACTGAGCAGCCGTGGAGAGGGTCTCCCCAATGCCAGGGTGGCAGTTCTGTGCCGTGGCTGTGTGGCATGCTCCTGTGCTCCTGGAGGGCAGGCTGGCTCCCTCCCCCTGCTGTTGGTGCCTGCTCATGAACAGACCATTGTCTCACACACACACCCCCGGGGGGGGGTATACCAGGCAGCTGAGAGTTTCTCAGCCTCACGGTTCCCCTGGCGCTGGCTGCTCGTGTGCCCATTCCCACGCATGGTGCTTCTCCGTCACTGAGGGGCCGTGTGGATCATGTCCTCAGAAAGGCCGTTAGGTGTGGCCACACACACGTACACCAGCATCTGCTTCACCCCCACCGGGCCTGGCAGCAGCAGGCACCCTGTCTCGCCCCAGCTTCCTTCAGGATCTTCAAGGCCACGAACACCATTTAACAAGCATGAAAGGGACTGATGGAGTGAATCTGAGCAATTGGCACCCCCCCACCCACAGCTTAGGGTTCAGACCCCAGAAGAGACAGGGAGGGCTGCTGGTCGTTTAACTGTCAACCCAACAGACCTAGAATCCCGGGGAGAGTCTCACTGATGAACCCTCTGATCATTCTGCCCCGTGGGTGCATCTGCAGGGAATGGCCGTGACTGACTGTGCAGGACACCCGTCCGCCTCGGGCAGCACCATCCCCGATGCTGGAGGCCCTGGGCAGCACAAGGGCACAGAGAGCAGATCGGCAGCGAAGGTCTGGATGTCTGTCCTGCTCTCGACTACGGTAGTGACAGGCTAAGTTCCTGCCTTGATTTCCCCACAACAAAGGACTGTGTCCTGGCTCCTCAGCACAGGACAGAGGGCCCATTGAGAGACCGGCCACTGTTCCTTTGGTTTTCCCTCTTCCTTTCTTTTTGTGCACATTGTACCGTACATTGTTTTCTTGTATTGTTCTTTCACGGGTTTGTTTGCTTAGGATGGCCTCAGCGGGCAGGTGACCAAACAGCTGTGTACCGTGGTGACGTTGCCTGCCCCATGCTCCCAGTGCTATAAGCTAGGGCATCTCTGGTCGCTGGTGGGAGCATGACTCAGGAGGGACAGGTAGAGAACAGCCAAGAGCGGGGTGGGCTATGTGAGTGCACCCAGGCTGATGGGACAAAGTGCTTGAAATTGCAGCTGGATGGAGTAAGAAAAGTTTTGTCTGTCTGTTTAAATGTACGTATGGCCATTACATGTTTCTGACTGATCTTAGGTGGCTAATACGCTCTGTATGTCTTGGTTCTAGATTAACAGTTATTGGTTATGTTTAAAGGTTAAATTCAAACTCTTGTTTAGAATATATCTACGCATATGTGTTTGTAACATCTATAGAAACACAAATGTTTTTAAATAGCAACCATGTGGCTTGCCATGAGATGTGACTCCACCATCTTGAAATTGGCACATGGTGTGGGGCAGAACAATGGAAAATAAAAATTACGGAACCTCTTGGTCATAATGAATTTTGTTTATCATCCTACTTCCTTTTAGACTAAGAACACAAGTCTCAATTTAAATTGGTATTGATTTTAGAGACTGGATTGTTTCCACTGATAAAATTTGGTTCTGACTTTTAAAATTATGGTTATGGTTTGTGACTTCACTCCCAAAAAGGGTACTTTATTTTGATTTTGCAAAAACAGATTACTTCTAAAAAATATGTTTAACACTTTGAAATATGTTAAAGTTAATCAGGTATTTTATAATAATGTCTACATGGATTATATACACACACACACACACACACACACACACACACACACAGAATTCAGGATTGGGTTTTTCTAGCATGCTGTGTGTGTGATTCAGCCCTGGTTTGTGAAGGTATTCAGATTAAAAGGCTGACTTGAAGTGTGTGCCTGACCGCCAGTTCCCGAGTGAACAGATAATGCTTTTCTTCCTGGCTGATAGGTTTGATTTGGCCAGAATAGTTTAAGTACAGTTTAAAATTGTTCTATGCTGTTTTGTTACACAGTTGGTTCTAAAACTTATTTGATTACAATGTCAGAACTTGGTAATGGGAACTGCAAATTCTCCACTGTGCTATATTATGGCAGATAGCAACAACATCAGAGACATCTGTTGGCTATGTTTTAAATTGCCGGCCACAGCCTGTAACAACATGTGGCTAGCCACCATGTTGGTTCAGAGATAAAGAAGGTGGAGCTGTGGTTTTACCGCCGTCTTTGCTGAGGTCTACCAGCTGTGTTCAGTTCCCTGCTTAGTGTTAAGTGCAACTTTTGTCCTTTAAGTTTTTGCTGTTCAGTTTTAATGTTGTCATAAGATTTCAGAAGTTCAGAGTTATGACACTGATCAATAGAATTCTGATAAGCTGATGGAGCACTGACTGCTTATTATCCAGTTACAAGCTTGAGATTTTAACTTCTCTTTCATTGTCTTCTGGAGATAGACTTAAAGGTGCTTCTCATCATGATAAAAACATCTGTCTGATGTGTATATCTGATCCAAATGCCATAGCTTTTCCTAGGTCTTAATGGCATGACTCTACTCCTGCTGTCTTGTAAACACTTGTTATCTGCTTTTTCTAAAGTATGGATCTCAATACAATGGTAATAGTAATATACTTCCTTTTGTAAAATAAAATTCATATGAGTTTCGGGAAATCAAAAAAGTCAGAAGACTTGGATCTGGCATAGCTCAAATGGACCCCAGATGAGTTTTTCCCTTGGTCTTGGGATTCTTCACTTTCCCATTTACTAGACAAGTTTTAACTTGTCTCTAGTCTGAATTTGTCTCAGCAGATTTTCACCTAGCTGACAGACTCCATTTGGGGATCAGCCATGGACTGCAAGCTGAAATCTGGACTTGCTGGAAGCTGACATGATTGCTCCCTGACTCTTCAGGTGGATCAGCTAGCCAGACGCTTCTGAGGACTGCCCCATTGCCCAGCCTTTGGCTGGCATTTTAGCCTTCCTAGCCCCTGATGCCAACGGTCCTATTTTCAGAACTGAATAAGTTTCAGAAGAAGAGACCTTCTCCCATAATTCCACTTAACAGGATGAAATGCTAAGTTAAAAGGGGCTCCCTGACATTAGCTGTTATCTTGGAGACCTGCTTAGCTAGAGCACGAACTGGTATTGCAGTACTGGATATATAAAGCCAGAATTATAACAGCTTAAAGGCAGGTATTGATAAAGATATTCAATGACTTGAGAATTCAATCAAACATTTAGAAAGATTGTTGATTCCCTGGCAGAAACAGCAGAACAGAAAGGGCTTAGATCTGTTGTCCTTTACAGAAGGACAGGCTGTGTGCAGTCCTTAGAGAGAAATGTTGTTTTTATGTAAATCACTCGGGAATGATCAGGAAATCTTTAGAAAAAAAAAGAAAAAAGAAACAAGAAGCCTGGAGAGACACTGGAAAGAGAAGATTGCAGAGGATGGTTTAAATCCTGGCATAACAGTTCTCCTTGGCTTACTACCCTTATATCCACCCTGATGACACCCATTTTGATTTTTACCTTTGGGCCTTGTATTTTAAATCACTTGATGGCTTTCATGAAGGAATGCTTGGGAGAGACACAGTAATCGTACTCATATCATATTGTGGAAAGGTAAATCTGGAGGACACTGGGGGTCACATCTGGAAGACCCAGGACTGGGTCTTCAAATGATCATGGGAAGGGGGGAGTAAGAGACCAAAAAATTAAAAATTAGGTTTTTTTGGGTTATTGGATTAACATTTAAAGCACAAGCCTGAACAAAGGCCTGATAGGTGGAGCCACCTTTGGGGAAGAACCAGCTGTGCTGCATTCTTTTCTGCCCACTAGAGATACAGTTGCTAGGAAACCAGCCCCTCTCCCCTGGGACAGCCAAACAAGGAAAGCCAGACCATTAAGGGCTTTGGGGACCTTCTTACAGCAAATCAATTAAAAATGCAACATCCCCTTTTGTGTTTTGACCAATAGACAACTTGCCAGGCAGGAATCCCCCTGCTTTGAGTGCACTGGGAGGGACAGGACTCTAAATCACCCACCTACCCTGAGCATGAGGCTCTTGGCTCTCACTGCTTTGGCAGCGAAGGTGTGTGAGCCCAAGCTATAGTTTGTAATAAGAAGATTCTCATGTGTTTTGTAATGGACTTGACTCGTGGTGGTCTTTGGGGTCTCATGAATCCAGCACAACAGCAGGTGGTTATAGGGTGGTTATAGAATCATAGGATTTCCTTCACCTACACGATGCAAAGGCCCTTGTGTGACCCCACTGTGCACAGAACCAAGGAAGCGCCACACCCTCCTCCAGAGACATCCGCACACCATGTTTATGGTGCTTTGTTCACTGGAGCAAGGAGTTAGAGTCAACCCAGTTTTCTATCAACAGAGGATGGACAGGACAACTTGGGAAAACATATCTTATATCTATCGTATACTTGCAGAGAAATTTTAATCCAGAAACATGGCTGCTGTGTCAAGGGATCAGATCAACGACCTCAGTCTACATGATCTGGCTGATGCAGACACACCACACACTTTTAATCCCTCTGGCTGGAACACAGACATGCCCTTAGCACACACTTTTAATCACTAAAAAGGAAGGCAAAGTATTTCTAGAAGGAAGCACTGATGTTTGAAGTTGATATCTAATTGAGGGGCAGAGTAAGTGACAAATCAGAGAAAGATTTGACAGAATGAGCTGGAGATAGATGCCCAGCTCTCACCAGAACCAGGAAAAGGACAGAGGAGAGCAGAGGCCAAGAGGGAGGAGAGAGTTCTGCTGGGAGAGCTGTAGAGAGAACAAGCCAGACACGGGTGAAGACAGAAGGAGCCAGAGATTAAAACAGATTGCAGAGTTAGTTTGAGGCCAAGCAGAGCAATTCACTCAGAAGCCAAGAGAAGCCAGACTGAATCAGTCAGCTGGGAGAGGAGTTTGAACCAGAACAGCTGAGTTGAACCAGCTTTCTGAGCCAGAGCTCAGAAAGAGCTAGAAATACGAACTCACTCAGCAGCAAGACCCAGAGGCGGAAAACATTCTAGACCTACATAGATTGATGGAGGCCAGAGGCTTCCAGGTTAGCAGATGGAGGCAGTAAGCCTCCCTGACAACAAATCAGGTGAATAAAAGTTACTTTTACATATACTTATGTATAACACACACACACACACACACACACACACACACACACACACACACAGGAAAACCCCGGTTAATCCAGTCAGTGTTCCCCTTCCCCAGGACCCTGTGTGAATTCACTAACCATGCTAGTCAGTTGACAGCGTTTAAAAGGCATCTTAGAGCTGAGTCACCATGGACCTTCTGAAGCAGCACTCAGAGGACAGGAGAGAGGTGCAAACGGTTTTACTTCTTAAGCCAAAGCTGTTTAAAATGGTGACAAGGGCCGCTGACTCTCTGTCACTATTTGTCACTTGTTCTGAGCAAAGGAAGTGCTCAGCTCTCAGATGAACCCTATTCCCTGCATCCCACAAGCCTCAAGACTCCAGAAACCTCAGGCCAGAGACGGCAATGAGCATGCAGAAGGACGATATGCCCAGTCACTGGTTCTGTGGGCAACAGTCAGGCATGTGTGCAAGTCACACAGCCACACTGTGTGCACGCACGGTCAGGCCATGTGTGTGAGAGTCACACTTCTGACAGACCGTTCTGGGATTTTGGCATCTGTGTTTCCAAACTCAGCCAGGTCCTGGCATGCCCTCCAGACATGTTTACCTGTTTGCTTTACAGTTGAAAGCAGCTGATTAACAGAGTACGCTGATGGGCCCGGGTGATGCCCCCCAACCCGTGTGTGTGTGTGTGTGTGTGTGTGTGTGTGTGTGTGTCTGCACACTTACTTTCACAGCGCTGAAGCAGAAGGCGTGGAGCAGGGCTGCTGCCAGGACACTCCGGCCCACGCTGTACACGGCTGACAGGATCCCGGAAACGGCTGCAACACAAGCACCGTCACAGCATTCTACAAGGCCCCTCTCACATCAGCAGAGCTGTGAGCGTGACCCGGGACAAGCTGCCTGTCCTCAGGCCCATGCACAGACACGGGCCTGCAGCGTAGGGGAGGCTGGACTGAGCAGCTGACTGCCCATGTGGTGACAGAACCAAGGATCAGCACTGTAAGCCATTCTTGGGGACATCACGGTGACATGTGTTTGGGGAAAAGATTTTCATGACTCACAACACAGGACACAACACACGCAGGTGCACACTGACCCATTCCCACAATGATACCTGCACATGCTTACACACACACACACACACACACACACACACACACACACACACCCTTCTAGTCAAGGGAACCCTCCCCTCACTGTATCCTTGCTTTCCCCCCACTTCTGAGTCTATGAAACAGACTGGGAACAGCAAACCAGAGCAGGTTTGGACCTCAGGCCAAGGCAAACCTTCCAGCTCCGCCCCTTCCCAAAGCCCTGGGACCCCTAGGCCTCATCCTTGAGGAGCAGGGAGACTCACCTGAGCCCCCGAAGAGCAGCATGTCCGTCTGCTCCAGGAGGTAGGTGCAGAAGGTGTTGATCTGGGGGAAGAGCCCCAACAGGGAGAGCACGGGGAAGCAGCAGAGAAATACTGTGGAGAACAGAAGAGGCCACGTGAGCTGAGAGCGGAAGCCATGGCCATGGTCTGCCCTTTCTGCCCCAGCAGGGAAACTGAGTAAGCCAGGAGCTCCTTCCACCCAGCCCACTGGAGGCTGAGAAGAAGAAACATCAATTCGTTCTCAGGGCTCAGGACCAAGGGAGAGGCTCAGGGTGGAGAACCAGACCTGGGACAAGGGAGGATCGAGGTCCACAGCTCAGGAAAGAGCCAGACCTGGGGACAGGACGGGGAAGTAGGAGGACAGGGAGAGTCCAGGAAGAATGTGCAAAGACACAGCAGTGTAAAATGAAGTTTGCAAAGGAAAAAAAAACAGCCACACTTGTGTTAAAGATTCACAAGACCAGCTACTCATGAGCAGGTGACACCGTAGAGCCTGGGCCACGCTGCCCTGACCCATGTTCGCCCAGGAGTGATTCATGCTCACCAGCCTTTCTCCACCAGAGGGAACCTTTACGGTGCAGCCGACCCCTGGCTTCCCCAGCTCCGGCGCCATGATGGTCACAGGGACACCTGACACCCGGGACGGCGTGTCCCATTCTACCTGGGCTCCTCCCCAACATATTTGTTTGAAAAACAAAAATCCAGGCACTTGGGAGGACCGTGATTCCTGCTCCATCTTTCGTGCAGGAAGGAGACTCACACAGCTGTTGGTGCAAAACACAGCTCTCCACTAAAGGAAGAAGCCAGGTGTGAGCGGCTGTGGTTACACAGACTGGCCGCCCGAGGCTGGGAAAGCAGCTACACAAGATTTCATTAGTTACAGAATGAAGGTCCAGTGGCTGACGGCAGTGTGTGCATGTGTGTGTGCCTGTGTGTGTGGAGGGTAGGGTGTGCATGTGTGTGTGCTTGTGTGTGTATGGGGAGGGTGTGCATGTGTGTGTGCCTGTGTGTGTGGAGGGTAGGGTGTGCATGTGCTTGTGTGTGTATGGGGAGGGTGTGCATGTGTGTGGAGGGTGGGTGTGTGTGCGCATGTGGAGCCCAGGGGTTGGCTTCAGTTATCATCCTGTTTGTTGCCGCAGGACCTCTTGTTAACCTTGGACTAGCCTAGTTGGTGAGATTCAAGCCAGCTGTCCCCGTGTGTCTCACTGTGCAGTCACCACCGAGGGTGTGCCCTGCCTCTGCAGGAACAGGTGCTGACACCCGTGGCCTCCCTGCCCACAGGGTAATGTAAGCCCAGCCTAGGGCCAGCATCCTCAGGTCCTCAGGGCCAGTATCCTCAGGACCAGCATTCTCAGGACCAGCATCTTCAGGACCAGCATCTTCAGGACCAGAATCCCCAGGGCCAGCACCTCAGGGCCAGTATCCTCAGTGCCAGCATCCTTAGGTCCAGCTGCCCCCTGGCCCAGGACATGATGTCCAGCAGTGGGGAGCCTTGTCTGGCTCCTTCGAACACGAGCAAAGGCGATTCTCACAAGGTGGGAAAACAGGGTGAATACTGAGGACATGCAGGTCAGCACAGTGGAAGAACCCACGGAAGAGCTTACTCCTGGCCGGGTGTGGAGGCCCAGGCCTCGAATCACACCTACTCAGCAAGCCCAGACAGAGATCACAAGACCAAGACAGCACGTATTAGAGTGAATTAGAGGCCTGTGGATGTGACTTCAAGCCTATCCCAAAAGAGAAAGTCAGCAGGGGCTGGGGTTAGGGTGGAGTGTGCAGGGCTTAACTAGATGTCTGAGGTCCCAAGTCAAGCCTTAGCACTACTCTTCCATCTATCTATCTATCTATCTATCTATCTATCTATCTATCTATCTATCCTCTAGCTATCATCTGTCATCTATCTATCATTTATCTAGCTAGCTAGCCTCTATCTATCTATCATCTATCTATCAATAATCTATCATCCATCTATCTATCTATCTATCATCTATCTATCTATCTATCATCTATCTATCTATCTATCATCTATCTATCTATCTATCTATCTATCTATCATCTATCTATCTATCTATCTATCTATC
>REGO01000129.1:1937567-1974747 GCA_010120015.1 Rhombomys opimus
GTTCTCGCCGATGAAGACATGCATGGCGTCCAGGGACACCTCCTCCTGCACGGATGTGTCGGGGCCGCTGATGACCTGCAGCACCGAGCTGTCCTGTTGGGAAGTCACCCTGTAGATGATCTGCCTCTGCCGGCTGCCCTGCAAACTGAGAGTGCACACGCGTCAGGGCGGTTGGAAGTCAGCTTGACGCAAGCGAGGAGTGGGATACACCACCATGGGTGAGGCTGCCGCAAACCTTCGGGGAAGCTTCTTAACCAGGTGGGGAGGCTGGCCAAGCCTGGGCTGCTGCGCTCCAAGTTCAGTCAGAGGCAGAGGGCTACTCAGAAAATGTTCACCATCTGGTCTACGCACACACACACACACACACACACACACACCAGGAATTCTTCACCCTCCCCAAAGCATTTCAAGGAGTGAGTCCTTACAGCACTGTGCCCTTGGCTGGCTGCACGAGCACCGGGCTGGCTTTTGCATGGTCTTGTCCCGGCAAGCTTGGCTTTCCTGACCGGGCGTCACATCCATTGGGCCTCTCGGTCTCCGCAGCTTCCTCCTTGGTTCCTGGAGAAGTGTGATCTGGAAGACACAGCTTTCCGTGTTAATAACAGGAACTGGAGCAGCCATCCCAGCGCTCAGGGCACACGCAGCCCTGGAACAGGAAAAGTATGAACACTCTGGCCAACTGTCCCAGCACGGAGGCTGAGGCAGGAGGATAGCTGTGAGTTCCAGCCCGGCGGGAGCTACAGAGAGAGACTCTGCCTCGAAATCCAGCAACAACAGAATTCCACACAGTCCAGGTGTGGTAGTATACCCCTCTAATACTGACACTAAGGCTAAGGCAGGGGACTCCTGGGAGTTTGAGGCTAGCCTGGTCTATACATGAGATTCTGCGCTTCGTGCCAAAGAGAGATTCGGGAAGGAAGAGGGGATGGCGGGTTTTGAGACACAGATGCCTTTGGGTCACAGACAACAATGACTCACTACGTCATTAGGTTAGGCTGGGGCAGAAGGTTTCTTTGGTCTGTCCTTGGTGGCCTGTCTGAGACTGACAGACATCTGCTTGTATCTTCCTGAGGAAATCACGTGCCTATGTCACAAATAACTGTTCAATTAGTGTCCTTGGGTAGCACCTTTAGGATATGGTTTTATAGAAATTTCCAGAAGCTAAGAGACTGCAAAAGCAGAAGAATGACATCAGTTAATACAGAAGAGATCTTGAAAGGGTTAAATTAGCAGAACTAACTCCGTGTTCTTTCTCGGACTCCATCCAAGGTTAGCTTGTCCCTGGAATACCTTGGTTCCCACCATTAAGATCTGATACCCCCCCCCCCCACACACACACACAACCTTAAGTTCTGAGAAAAAACCATAGAATGTTCTCAGCAGCTTGCAGCTAGACAGGGCAACTAAGGCAGCCCAATAAGGATGGGTCAGTTAAGAAAACATCAGTTGTTCCCAGCGTCACAGTGCTCCTCTTGGCAAGCTGTACCTCTCTGTGGTTTGGCCAGATGCTATCAACAAACTAGGTCAAAGTGCACTTCACTCCTTTTCCCTTTGTCCAATCATGTAATGCCAAGGCTTGGAGGTCCCTGCTTGTGGTTTTTCCCTTTAAAAACCCTGTCCTCCCAGACCTCGGGGCTGCTCTCCCAACCTGCTGTGTCAGGAGGGATTGCGACCCAAGCTCAAGCTTGAATAAAGACCCTTGTGTGTTTTGCATTGGACTCTTGTTCCTTGTGGTCTCTTGAGGATCTTGTGACCTAGGTGTAACATTCGGGAGATTGTCTACCCCAGACCTCCAGGATCCCGACCCCAATGGTCTTGTGTCGGCTGGTAAGTGTCTCTGTGCAGTGTCTGTACAAGCTGCAATACGTGTTGGACAGTCACAGCTGTGGGGGTTAAGGGAGATGTCCCTGGCCCTGGGGTGGACGAGGAATCTCACCATCTGTGCTGCTTTTGGTTTCCGCAGCAGGAGTCTGTGAATCTGAGTTTTTGGATTCACTTCTGTTTTCAGCTGCGGAGCGACTACTTTGTTCATATCTGTCTTTCTGTTTTCTGCCTTGTGTTTGTGTGTCTTCGTATTGGACTATGACAGACACTATGGGACAGACTGCTTCTAACTCCCTAGACTTAACTCTTGCCCATTTCTGGGAAGCCCTGATCTGGCAGGTTTCTGCCAGTGCTCTGGTCTCTGCCACTGCTCCAGTCTCTGGTGGCAAGGTCTTCCAGAGAGTTGGGTTGCTTGGAGGCTTCAGCCTCACAAAGAGGCTTCTGTGCAGGCAGGCAGCTCTTAAAGGGGCAACAGCAGCTTCTTGGGTAAGAAAGCAACACACCTCTATGGTCATAAGAATTGGATTCAACAGGAAGTGAGATGTTCCTCGCATGAAATTACAGCTAAAAGAAGTAAAAATAAGTTTTGTCTGTCTGTTTTGAATATATAAGTTTATTATGTTTTGTATATCTTGGTTGTTTATTATTGATTATTAGGTATGTTAAAATTTTATATCATTTCTGTCCTGTCTTGAAAACCAGGTTTAAAAATAAGGCTTAAAACTCTGTTTATGTGAGATATTAAAGCTGCCCTTCCATGTGTTTGTACACAAGAACTTTTCTTGCTGGCAGCCAAAGTTTACAGCATCAAAATCCTACACCTGGTATTGATTTTAGAGGCACTGAATTGTTTGTACTGATAAAATTTGGTTTTGACGTCTAAAAACTATGGTTCTACTCTGTCACTTCACTCTGGATATTTTAATATTGCAAAAACAGGTTTTGGAGAATATTTAAATGTTTAAGGTTATGAAACATTTTAAAGTTTATCAGGTATTTTAAAATAATGACCTTGGGTAGTCTAACAAAGAACTTAGAACAGTTTCTCAACCCTTTGGGAGAGGTCAAAAGACCTTGGTGTTTATTTTATTAATTTTACCAAATGAAACCAAGCCATACGTTTGAGCCAATTAAGAAAACTGCAGATTTTGCAATGTATCATATCAAGATGGTAAAAACACATGGAATGACTTAAAAAATGATAAAAAGGATTTTGATGGAAATTTTTATGTTGTCTGAAAAGCAAGAGACTGGGATAATAAAGAAAAGAAAAGAAAAGAAAAGAAAAGAAAAGAAAAGAAAAGAAACAAATAGCTTGTCTAAAGTAAAAATGTCTGGTTAAACCAGAAGAATGGAGCTAGGAAAAGCCTAACTGAAGGCATATAGAATGTTATGGAAAGTCAGAGTAAGTATGGACAGCCAGAGGGAATATGAACTGTATTTTCTTTGGTTTCTCATACCTGCAAATATGATTTGAGAAAGAACTGTAAAATATGTTCTTCATTTAAAAGGCTGGTGATTCTTCAATGCAAAATGTTTTCTTATGCTCTTTAAAGGGGGAAGAGGACTACAGCTCCACGTTAGCCCAGGGTTATATTCAAGTCATTGTTAACCATTGCATGAATTAGACGCCTGGCTGCCAGGTCCTAAAGAAATGATTTAATGTTGTTTCTTTCTGGCCTACAGATTTGGTATGGTCAGAATAGTCCATCTTTGTTGGGGGCTGCCAGCTGTGTTTAGTTCTCTGTTTAGAGCTGAAACTTTTGTCCTTTAAGCTTTTTGCTTTTCAGTTTTAAAGCAATATGGTAGGATCAGCAATATTTGCTAGCCCCTCTATGAACTGTATCTTATTGAAAGTTTTGCTTCAACTTTAGTTCAGAAATATATTTAAAGTTATGCTAATGACTTCACTTGATTACAAGATTGAGCTTAACGTAGTCTCTTGTTTAGTTTTCAAGGTTAAGACTAGGATGGGTAACTACAAAGTTTGCCTATGTAGATCTACTTAAAACACTCATCTAAGGAATATGTCAGAATTAGAGATTATAGCATTCTGTTTTACAGGATGCAGTTTGGGGCAGATAACTAAGGATAGACAAAGAGTAACTCATGCTGGCCCTCAAGCTTGTCAAAGATCTGTGCAATATGGCATTTTAACACGTGTAAGCTTATTATGACAAAGTCCCAAAATCCTGGCAGTAGCCCCCCAAGGTCTCCAAAAAAATTTGGGCACAACAACAGATGACTTAACTCTGGATTGTGGTATGCTAAACACTGCCCCAACTGGCCCACCACTAGGACCCAGCCTAAACTGTGGACACCTGGAGAGTCATTGTTTCACATTGTTGAAGATAAGGTGAGGTCTCTCTCTCATGTTCTTTTTCCCACAGAAACAGTCTCTCATCTTTTGTTTCTGATGGCTGGACCAGCTCTGCTCATAATGCCATGAGACCATCGGAGCCAGGGACAACCGCCTAGGTGATGAACTATCTAGCCATCCCTATCATTTTGATTGGTACAGAGATTCATTTAGCTTATGATTTATCCTTCTCAGGTCCCTGGTCACACTGATGGCTAAGCTAAGCTAACGGTAGCTTTGCAGCTAAACGGCAGACAATTAGATCCACTGTAAGTTCATCGGTCAATTCATTAGCAAGTTAGACCTACTAGGTACTAGATCTTTTAATTAGAAAGGCAAACAGATTTGCCTTGCTCACAGGCTTCATGTTAATTGCCTGTGTCTTACAGTGAATAACTGGATAGAAAGATGTAAAGTTTATATAAGATCTGAAGATATAAAAGTTTAAGTTATAAGGATCTAAAAAGATTGGAGGGTCTAAAGAGATATTTTAAGGTATATGAATATAAATTTTAATGATATAAGAAAATAATTTAAGGCATATTAAAATGGTAAATATTTCAGATTTCTTCCCCTTTTTTGCTATTGTGCTTATGTTGTTATAAGATTTCAGAAGTTCAGAGTTATGACATTGATTATTAGAGTTTTGATAAGCTGATGGAATACTGACTGTTTATTATCCAGTCACAAGCTTGAGATTTTAATTTCCTTTTGGTTGTCTTCTAGAGATAGACTTAAAGGTGCTTCTCATCATGATAAAAACATCTGTCTAATGTGTATATCTGATCCAAATACCATAGCTTTTCCTAGGTCTTAATGGCATGACTCTACTCCTGCTGTCTCGTTACCTGCTTTTTCTAAAGTATGGATCTCAATACAATGGTAATACTAATATACTTCCTTTTGTAAACTAAAATTCATATAAGTTTCAGGAAACCAAAAAGTCAGAAGACCAGGATCTGGCATAGCTCAAACAGACCCCAGGTGAGTTTTTACCTTGGTCTTGGGATTATTCACTTTCCCATTTACTAGACAAGTTTTAACTTCTGTCTCTAGTCTGAATTTGTCTCAGCAGATTTTCACCTGGCTGACAGACTTCATTCGGAGATCAACTATGGACTGCAAACTGAAATCTGTACTTGCTGGAAGCTGAAGTACACCAGTCCAGCCAATGTGATGTCTCCATATCTCTTCAACTGGATTGCTAATTAGATGGTTCCCCATTGCCCAGCCTTTGGCTGGCATGTCAGCCATCTTAGCTCCTGATACCAATGGTCCTATTGTGAGAACTGAAGCAATTTCAGAAGATGAGACCTTTGCCCATAATCCCGCCTAAGAGGCTGAAATGCTAAGTTAAAGGGGCTCTCTGACATCAGCTATTATCTTGGGGACCTGCTTAGCTGGAGCAGGAACTGGTATTGCAGCACTGAATGTACAAAGCCAGAATTATAACAGCTTAAAGGCAGATACTAATAAAAATATTCAATGCCTTGAGAACTCAATCACACATTTAGAAAGATTGTTGATTCCCTTGCAGAAATAGCAGAACAGAAGGGGCTTAGATTTGTTGTCTGTACAGCAGGACAGGCTGTGTGCTGTCCTTAGAGAGAAATGTTGTTTTTATGTAAATCACTCGGGAATGGTTAGGAAATCCTTAAGCAAAAATAGCAAAAAGCCTGGAGAAACACTGGAAAGAGGATTCCAGAGTATGGTTTAAATCCTGACATAATAGTTCTCCTTGGTGAAGGTTAGGGACAACCTGGCTAAATGTGAAAAAAAAGTACAAAGCAAGCCAAAGCTGCCTTAAATCTTGGGTTAGTGCTTCCCCTTGGTTTACTGCTTTGTTATCTGCCTTAACAGACCCTTGCTGATTTTTTCTCGTGCTAACCTTCTGCATATTGAATAGTTTGATTGCCTTTGTTAGACAGAGGTGATGAGGTCCCAATGTCATCCACTCAATATTGAGGAGTCAGGCCTCTAAGGAGTCCAAGATTGGCCTCCATAGTTACAAGTAGAGGGGGGAATGAAAGGGTTAAATTAGCAGAACTAACAGACTCCATCCAAGGTTAGCTTGTCCCTGGAATACCTTAGTTCCCACCATTAAGATCTAAAAAGAAAAGAAAAGAAAAGAAAAAAAAACAAAAACCACAGAATGTTCTCAGCAGCTTGCAGCTAGACACAGCAACTGAGGCAAACTGATAAAGATGGGGTCATGTAAGAAAACATCAGTTGTTCCCAGGGTCACAGTGCTCCTCTTGGCAAGCTGTTCCTCTCTGTGGTTTAGCCAGATGCTGTCAACCAACTAGGTCAAAGTGCATTTCATTGCTTTACCCTTTGCCCCTGCTTGCAGTTTTTCCCTTTAAAAACTCTGTTCCCTTGGAGCTTTAATGGCCAGGAAGACCCACTCAGAGAGTGAGTGGCATAAGTTCTGGGCCTGGACTTCCAAACTCTGAGAGCAAAGGATTCTGGGAAGGTATGGTGGAGGTCTGAATGAGCCGGCCTCCACAGGCACTGTCAGGAGGCCCTGGTGGAGGAAGTGTGTCCCTGGAGGCGGGCTCTGAGGTCTCAGAAGCTCAAGCTGGGCCAGTGTGTCACCATCTCTTCCTGCTGCCTGAGGACCCAGGTGTTGGACTCAGCTGCCTCCCCAGTGCAGGGCCTGCTGTGCATCCCCAAGCCTGTGTGCCACCACGCTTCCCGCAGTGACAATGATGGACTAAAACTCTGAACCATGGACCAGCCCCAGTGGAATGTTTTTTCTTATGAGAGTTGCCATGGTCATGGTGTCTCTTCACAGCAAGGGAAGCCCCAAGACATCCTCCCTCTGCTCTTGGCTGTGGGTGTGACATAACTGGCTGCTTGTCTGCCTGCCTGAATGCCCCACAGTGGTGAACTATGACCTGGAACTGTTTGTAAGAAGCATAAACCCTGTCTCCCCAAATCCACCTTTGATCAGGTTCTTCATCACAGCCACAGAAAGCAGGACAACTCACCACATCACACCTCCCTGTTGGAATTCAGCTGGCTGAGGAGTTTAAGAAGAAGACAGTCTCAAGAAGACAAATCAAATAAAGTGGCCAGAGGGGACAGGGAAGCAGGCACATCAACCCCAACACTGGAAAAGGTGGAGGCATGTGAGTCAGGGGTCTAAGGTTATCTTCTGCTCCATAGCTAGCTTGGGGGCAGCCTGGGCTACATGAGGCCCTGTTTCACACACTGAAAGGGCTGAGTGTGCAGGTGTGGCTCAGGCAGAGGGGAATCTTCAAATTCAAAGGTCACCCCCATCTCATGGTGAGCTCTGGGCCAGCATGGACTACACGTGACCGGTGAGATAGTTCCTGGGTAAAGCCAGCAAGTGTGAGGGTGAAAGCCTGATCCTGGGACTCACATGGTAGAAGGCAGGACTCAGAGACTCCTCTGGGCTCCGTAAAAACTCCGAGATGGAAACAAACAAATGAGCAGAAATAAAGGTAGGAGAACTCTCATCTCAAACATGTCTGTGCCTTTGCTTTAGTGCCACCAGTTTGAAACTTAACAGAACTGGGAGATCTGCTCCAGTGGCCGATAGGGACCTGAGCCGAGAGCCGAGAGCCGAGAGCTGAGATCCGAGAGCAGAGAGCTTCTCTCAGCTGAGCAAACATGGCCTGCATGTCACAGCCAGTTCCCCATGCATGTGCTTGGTGTAGACACCGACATAATGAAGCCACAGCACTGTGGAATGTTAAAGCTAGAAGACAGAGTGACTCCTGTTTGGGGCCATCGTTTTCATCAGAGGGGAAACCACTGCCCTGGAAAACGACCCTGCCAGGACATGCAGGGACCCGGGGCCCAGACGGGCAGCTCGTGTTCCCATCAGGGGAATAGCATCGAGGAGTGTCAAGCCTTGACTTTATCCAAAGCGTCAGTTTGCACAGGGGAGAAGCAAGTTGCTGCAAGATTCACCCACGTTCAAATTCTGGACACTCTAGAGAAGTCTCGGCACTGATAACCGATGCTGGCGTTGGCACTGTGGGAGTGATCGAGGACTGTCCATTAAGGAGATGTGGGCACGCTTGCCATCCATCACAAATAAAGGGCTCAAGACTCAGCCTGGCATGAGTCAGGAACTACAGAGTGTCTGCTGTGTGTGCAACCAGGAAGAACTGACGTTTCCATATGCTGAAACAATTTGTACAAAAAGTAAGATGTGCATTGGTATGTGTGCTGGTGTGTATGTGTGTGAGTGTGTGTATACACCCATATGTGTACACACCTGTGTGCACACCTGCACACCTGTCTGTGAACGTGACTCGCCTCCGTCTACCCAGCCCGGATCACAGATGCTCGCTGCCCTGGTGGGTTCTTCCCTTTGTGGTTCTGGGGGTCAGACTCGGGTCCTCATCCTCACATGCAAACCCCCTGCCAACTGAGTCACCCCCGGCAACACGGTGGTTCTGTAACAGAAGTGTGCCTGGTTCTGACAGCCAGAGGGCCTGTCACCAACGCCAAAGAGCTGGCCAGAGTGAGACCACCGCTCCTTTTCCTGGCCTCTATGGAAGCCAGCCTCCCACCCCCTCACCCCCGAATAGAACCTCACGTTTACTGTGGTGTGAGCCGATGCAGGTGAGGCCTCCCCAACCCAACACCAGAATATGGAACCACGCCAAGACCCAGAACCTCCCGAGCAGCAGCACGGCACTGCAAGAGGAAGCTTGCACGCCCTCACGTGACATGGCACAGTTAGAAGCACACAGCCCTCGTGGCTGTGTGTGGGGAAGAGCCAGGACAGTGCACACACATCCGTGTCACACTCAGGTCTTGCCCTAGAAGTGTCTCACTGTGTGCAGCCTAACGGTCTATAGCCTTAGGCAGTGAGACTGTGAGCCATGTCCAGGCATTCTGGCCAAGGGCAGCTCACCACAGTCCAGGGCAGCACACACAGTGAGCGACCAAAGAATTAAATATTAGGTTTTGTTTTGTTTTTTTAGGTATTGGTTTAAAGCTTAAAGCACAAGCCTAAAAAGGGCCAGACAGGTGGAGCCATGTCCACCTGCAAGGAAGAACTAACTGAACTGCATTATTTCCTGCCCACTAGAGATACAGTTGCTAGGAAACCGGCCCCTCACCCCTAGGACAGCCAAACAAGGGAAGCCAGACCATTAGTGGTTTGGGTCCTTCTTATAGCCAATCAATTCAAAATGCAACATCCCCTTTTGTGTTTCAACCAAAAGATGCTTGCCAGGCAGGAATCCCCTGCTTTGGATACTCTGGGAGGGGTTGGAATCTTTTGATCACCCACCTACCATGAGAATGGGGGTCTCGGCTCTCAGTGCCTTCGGTGGTGAAGGTGTGTGAGCCCAAGCTATAGCTTGTAATGAAAAGATCCTCAGGTGTTTTGCAACGGACTCGACTCTTGGTGGTCTTTTGGGGTCTTGCAAATAGGGCCCAACAGCAGTAAGTATGACCTCTATCCATGTAAGGGACACCCATGCACCCACATTAATGTGCACAGGTGTGCACACATGCACACACACACAGAGCAACAAAATGCCCCCTGAGAGCTGATGCCCAAGACTGGTGGAGGACAGGCTGCCACGCTCACCTTCCACGCCCACCTGCACTCCCGTCCCCACAGCGGCCTCGGGCACCTTGGCTGAGCTGATGGACTCCAGCAGGGAGACAAACTCCAGGAAGTTGGACTCGGGCGGGGTGTGTCCATCCTTGGCCTCCAGGTCTGACTTGGACGTGGGGATGGGCTTCTCGCCCTCGTTCGCCACCTCCCGGGTGCTCCTGCTCAGGAAGACGTCGGTCCCGCTGTCCACGCTGAGCACACGCGCGTGCCTCTTCTCGTGGCTGCCCCTACAGGAGGCCGGGTCCAGGTTGGCCTGGGCCTCCCTGCTCTCGCCAGCCTCAGGGTCCACACTGGCCGAGGGCGGAGTGGGTGCAGTGCCTGGTCCCTGGGTGTCACACGAGCAGGGCCCAGGGCACTGGGTGGAGCACACCACGGCCACCGTGTCCGGGGTCCCTCCTGCTCCATCCTCCGTTAGCTGGAGCATGATCAGGGGGATCTGGGCGTGCCCAGGGTCTCCCGCAGGCTCTGCGTCCAGCCTGTCCGAGCTGGTCACCCTCGCGTGCAGCGTGCTGTCCGGCTCACTCCCGGAGCTTGGGGTGCTGCTCATGGTGATGACTACCCTGACGGGCTCATGCAGACTTGGGGGACCCCTGGGCAGGGAGGGGTCGACGAGGGTCGCTGCCACCTCGCCATCCGAGCTGGTGGCCTCCTGGGCCCGGCCAGGTGTGCCAGGTGTGGTGGGCGTGCGGGCCAGGACTGTGTCATACTCGAAGTGGCTGCTGCCTGTGCTATTGTGGGGTGACCCTTCAGGTGGCTGCGGCCTGCTGGGGCCAGGGGGACCCCCGGGCTGCGGGGTGAGAGCTGGGCACCCGCCCCATGGCTGGACAGACACGTCAGATTGTGACAGCGACAGGCGCGGCATCCTTGGGGCTGCGGGGCACCCCAGGCCAGACTCAGAGCCACGGCGGGGGCGCTGGCCAGGGGCACATGGGGCCTCCTTCCCTCCTGTCACGGTGGCCTGCTGCCCCGGGTCTGTGGGTCTGGGCTCTGGCACATGACCCTGGGAGGCTTGGCTCTCCGACTTCATGCCTGGGGATGTGGACACGATGCCCTCCGGCTGATCCTCTGACAGAACAACGCCTGAGTGACAAGGGTGAATGAGGGGTGAGTGCAAGGCCTCAGGGCAAGATGTGAAAAATCAAAACCCAAACCAAAATAGACACACTCAGATACTTCTCTGTACACACACACACACACACACACACACACACACACACACACACACACACACGGGAGCATGTACACTCAGGTGCCCGGATGTGGAAGCCCAAGGTCACCTCAGCTACCATCCTTTCAGACCTCCCTTGGAGCCAGCGTCCCTCAAGCTGAGCCTCAGCCCCTGGACGCTGAACCTCGCCACCCCTGCCTCTCCTCCATGCTGGGACTGTAAGTGTCTTCACACCTACCTTCTCCATGCGGGATCTACAGATCTGACTGTCCCACGTGTTTACACGGCCAGTGCTTTACCTGCTGAGCGAGTGAGTGAGTGAGCGAGCGAGTGAGTGAGTGAGCGAGTGAGTGAGTGAGCGAGCGAGCGAGCGAGTGGCCTAGCCCTTTACTGCAGCTCCCAGGACTATGTTCACAATGGCACACACTTTCTTCCTTCTTTCTTACCTTTTTTCTTTCTTTTCCCCTTTCTTTTTTCCTTCCTTCCTTCATTCCTTCCTTCCTTCCTTCCTTCCTTCTTTCTTCCCTTCCTTCCTTCCTTCCTTCCTTCCTTCCTTCCTTCCTTCCTTCCTTCCTTCCTTCCTTCCTTCCTTTCCTTTCTTCCTTCCTTTCCTTCCTTCCTTCCTTCCTTCCTTCCTTCCTTCCTTCCTTCCTTCCTTCCCTCCCTCCCTCCCTCCCTCCCTCCCTCCCTTCCTTCCTTCCTTCCTTCCTTCCTTCCTTATTTCCTTCCTTCTTTCCTTTTTTTCTCTCTCCTCTCTCTCCTCTTCCCCCCTTTCTTTCTTCTGAAGCCTCAAGAGGCAGAGCAGCATGGTCCAAATCACAGGATTGGGCCTTGTGATCGCAGAGACCTGGCTCTGCTCCGATCACCTTCTCCTGGGCAAGTTCCTTGATCCCTCTAAACTGAGGAAAACACCTGGGCCAGTGGTCAGGCTGGAAGTACATTCCCCGCTCTGGGGACACGGGCGTGCTCAACACCTGACCCTTAAATGTCACCCAGCCTCTGCCTGCTCCGTGCCAGCCACAACCTCACTGTGGCAACCAAACAGCCTTCAACACAGTCACACACCCCTCCACGAGAGCCTCAGCGCAGACCCGTATCACCTCCTCCCGGGCTGTTGGGGAGGCTCACTGCTTGTGTGGAGGAGCCAGTTCTGTGCCCAGCACCCATGGCATATGGCTCACAACTGCCTGTGATTCCCAGCTCCAGGGCATCTGGCACCCCCTTCTGGCCCCTGTACTCACTTGTGAGAGTATACATGCACATACAGAAACACAAATATACACATGATTAAAAATTAAACCTTAAAAACAAAAAAATTGTCCCCACGGGGATTAAATGTCCGACAGTGAGAATGCTACCTTTCAGGTCCTCAGCTGTCTCCTGGGCCGACAGCTCCTGCAGAGACAGAGCAGACGTCAGCTGGGAGTCGGCCTGCTGCACAGGCCACACGGCCGGCTGGCACACTCGGCCACACCTCAGCACCCATGCCCATGTGTAGAGGGATTGTGAGTGCACTGGTCCCCAGCAAGGGGAGGATGCTAATGACGAGGCTAGAGCCAGAAGGCGTGACTACGGTTAATGGTGAATGGTGAATGGGGCCCCACAGAGCCACCCTGCACCCGGGATCCTGAGAAGCCTTAGTGCAGGATGCGCTGGGGAGACGTGACTTTGTCACTAGAGAGGCACAATCTTCACACAATCTTCACAACTGGACGACGTCGAGGCTGCCCGGGGCCAGGAAAGTGGGATGAGCTCGCCGGTGCCCGGGGATCCCAAGGGCACTCTCAGGCATCTCCGCAGCCCACAGCCTGAGGAGCGTGAGAAGCGTGGGGACCCCGGGCATGCTCAGCCACCCCCACTATGCTCTGAGCTGAAGGACAGGAAGGCGTCACCCACCGGAGCCCCCGAGGACGGCTGGGAGTGCACGCTGCCCCGGGAGCTGCCGTGCAGCGGTGGGGTGGCCGGTGCGGCCAGGCTTCCGAGCAGCTCCTCCTTCTTGCTGCTGTGAATCCACCTGTCACTGCTGGCAGGAGAAGGGCACACGTTACGGAGAGCCGGCTCCTCCCACTCCCTCCCTGCTAGTCCTCACACACAATCTTCTTAAAAGCACACAAACTGCCCCTAAAATTAGAAGACACTCCCTCTCTCCATCCCCACACCTGTGTGTGTGTGTGCGTGTGTGTGTGTGTGTGAGAGAGAGAGAGAGAGAGTGTGTGTGTGTGTCTCTGTGTCTGGCTTTTTACATGAATTCTGCAGACCAAGCCCAGGTCCTCAGCGTATCCTCCCAGGCCGGAAGACACACCTAAAGCAAACTGTAAAAAGTGAGGCAAGCATGGCACCCCTCAGACCTCACTCTACATGTGCAATGTGTGACCTTTGTACAAATACACACTGTTCCCAGGTGAAGCCACATAACAAGATAAAACATTTAAGCAGACTACTTGGCATTGTCAGGCTAAAGGGATTTCAGGCAGGAGTGTAAGCTGAATTGGAGGCCAGATGATACATCCAAACTGTGAAAAATAATAATTAAGTTCAGTTTTAGATGTAAGCAAAGTGTACAAACCCACGTTTGCCTGGGATGTCTGCTCTCATATAAAATTCATAAGTAGGAGACAGCCTCTGTTTATTTGTGCATGTGTGTGTGTGTGTGTGTATGTACATATATGTGTGTACATATATGTGTATAAATGTATGTATGTACACACATGTGTATATATCTGTATATATATGCATGTATGTATATATGTATGTGTGTATATATGTATGTGAGTGTGTTTATATGTATGTATGTATGCATTTTGAGCCTAAGCTTTGAGTAGCCTGGAACCCACTGTGCACCTGTGGATGACCCTGAACCCCTGATCCCCCTGCCTCCACCTTTCCGGAGCACATGTCACTTAGCAGGTCTCTTTGGTGCTGAGAATGGAGCCCAGGCCTGTGCGAGTGCCAGGCGAGCTCTGCAGGCCGAGCTACAGCCGACCCAGCCGGCAGCGTTTTAAACAAAGCCTTCCCCCCCAGGAGCCGGCTCCGCTGGACATGGCTACCTGGCGTTCTTGTGCCTGGCGGCGTGCTGGCATCCGGCCTTCCCCTCCGGCCTCCGCTCGTCCCTCTGTCTCGAGGCTCGGTGCTGGACCACCTCTCCCTCATCGAACATGAGGTGCAGGCGGTAGCTGAGGAGCTTGATGACGGCGAAGAAGACGGTCACGGAGCCGCAGTACAACAGCACAGTGAGGACGCTGGGGGGGCAGGCCTGGGGGCAGAGGGAAGGGCGCTGTGGCCTGCACGCTCCCTTAAGCCTTGGGGCACAGACAGCTGTGTCCTGAGCACAGGCCAGGCGAGTCCAGGGCTTGTGGCGGGGACATTTGCCGTTAGAACAGCCAAGGAAGAGGCGTCATGTCACCTAGCTACCTTCCGTCTGTCTCGCTTCCCAGGTCTCTCCTGAGCTCTTTGACTTTCATACATTCATGTTTCATTACGGAACTGTGGGCTACTGCGGACGTTACAGCAGGCAGCAGGGTCATCCTTCACATGTCAGCACTGTGTGCTTCAGTGTGCTGCTATCACGGGGGTTAAAATGGGGCTGGGAGCACGGCTCCAAGTGGAGCACAGCCTGGTGGGGCATGGCTCAGGGTGGAGCACGGCACGGGCTGGAGAATGGCTCAGGGTGGAGCACAGGTCAGAGTGGAGCATGGACTGGTGGAGCACGCTCAGCGTGGAGCACGGCGCGGGCTGGAGCACTCGCCTGTGGGCCATCCTAAGCTCAATCCCCAGCACTGAGGAAGACTGAACAAAGCTATGGAGGCTGTGGAATAGGCTCAGCCAGTGACACACTCTCCACAGGAACAGGGTGAGTGGGCTCAGATCCTGGAACCCGAGCCAGGTACGGTGGTGTGTGCTGATGATCCCGGTCCTAGGAAGGCAGAGCCAGCTGGAGTCTGGCTGCCGCAAGCACGGGATGCTGGTGTCTCCAATTCCCGCCGCTGTTCCTGCCGTCTCGGCCCCTCCACCCTTGACACCACACCTGAACTCACTACTGCTCACTACTGACGCTCCAAACCAGGGGCCCAACCAACAACTCAGGTAACAGACTCGGACACAGCTCTAACATGTAACGTGGGACCACGAGCAGATGCTCTCACCTAGCTGGTGGGTCAGACGGGCCCACTCCTGAGAAGAAGAGTGTGGGACAAGCCACACCCCTGGCTGGATTGGTGACTGTCCTCACTGCTGTGACCAGGTGCCCGACAAGAAGCAGCTTAATGTGATGCCAAAGCTTGGAAACTTGCCAATGGGGGTTTTCAACTTTAAAAACCTGTTCCCCAGACCTGCCACCTCATTCCTCTCTGTTTCCGCAGGGAGCTTGCGACCAGGGCTCGAGCTTGTATTACATAAACCCACATTTAATACAGGCTTAAATAAACAGGTATTTGCAGCAGTCAGTTCCTGGAGGTCTTTGGGAGGTCTCAGAAAATGGGCATAACACCAGGAATGAGGGGGGAAGCTGGGCAGTGGGTGGCTCCTGTGCTGGCAGGAGCATGCCCTCAGGACTCCAAACCTCTTCAGAGCTTGAGGGAACCAGAAGCAGAGCATGGACAGGAAGTGGGACTGGGCTATGTGACCCCAGGGCCCACCCCCAGGGAACCACTTCCTCCAGGGAGGCATCACCCTCAAAGATTCCACAGCGCTCCCCAGCAGTGCTGCCAGTGGATCATGTGCTCACAGTTCATTGACACCACAGCCAACAGTGTCTGGTAAAAGGTTTTCCCAGGATTCCTTGGGATATTTCTTATGGTCAGATATCTTTCTGCTCCCCTGGTTATCAAGCAGCGAGGTGTGATCTTATTTCAGAAGCAAGTTAACAGTGGACTGAGGAGTGCAATGGAATACACCTCAGCTTTCTCCCATCGCTCTCTTCCCCACACTTTTCATATGTGGGGTTGGCGACTGTTTGTGTGTCTGGCACTCATGGTGCTTATGGACAAGGATGGATGTGCGTGTGAAAACCGGAGGCTCAGCTCGGGGTCCTCCTCCATCCCTGCCGCTCCGTATCCACTGAGGCAGGCTCTCTCAGGCAAACGCAGAGCCACAGACATGGCTGGCCTCACTGACCAGCCTGCTCTGGGGGAGTCCCCACCTCTGCTTTCTGCGGCTTCTGAAGATCCAAACTCACATTCACCCTTCAGGTACTTTAACTGCTGAGCCTTTCAGAAATGGTAAAGATTTGGGAGAAAAACTGGTGTGTGTGTGTGTGTGTGTGTGTGTGTGTGTGTGTGTGATGCTGAGCATCCCAATACATACATACATATATATATGTACACATGCACATATACATATACATATATATATATATATATATATGTATATATTGTTGAGCATCCCAGGACAGGGCGTGTGTCCAGCGGCTGAGACACTGCAGCTGCTCGCTGCTGCAGGAAGCCGAGGGTCGCAAGGGCTGCGGGATGCTGGGAGCAATGGCGGGCAAAGCCTGGAGCGATGGTTCTCCACATGTGGGTTGTGACCCTTTGGGGGAGGAGAATCCACCAACCCTTTCACAAGAGCCATCTAAGACCACCGGGAAACATAGACATTTTACATCACTATTCACAAGAGAATCAACGTCACAGTCATGAAGCAGCAATGAAAATGTGCTCATGGTCGCAGTAATCCACACGAGGAGCGTCATTAAAGGGCCGCAGGACCAGGAAGGTTGGGGACTGCTGGCCCAGAGCAGGAGGCGCCTGACCTCAGGCTGTGAGCACCTCGGTTTCCCAGCCCAGCCAGGGACCCCGATTCCAGTGACCCACACTGCCTCAAGTCCTGAGAGGCCCCTCCTCCCCAAGGGAAGGACCTTGGGCAGAAACTGGTTACCACGAACATCAAAAGTTGCTGCGCTGGGGGCTGGAGAGACTGCTCAGTGGTTAGAGCACCGGCTGCTCCTCCAGAGGACCCAAGTTCAATTCCTAGCACCCACACGGCAGCTCACAACTGTCTGTGATTCCTGTTCCAGGGGATCTGACACACTCACACAGACACACATGAAGTCAAAACACCAACGTGCACAAAATAAAAATAAGGTGATTAGTTTTTAAAAAGAAATGCTGATGGAATGGATGAAGGGTCCTTCCACCTAACCACAAGGACATGAGTTTAACCCCCAAACCACACCAAAAGCGTGTGTGGAAGTACGTGCTTGCAACCTCAGATCTGGGTGGAGATAGACGTATTTCTGGGCCTCGCTAGTCAGCCTAAAACTGGGGAAACCCCAGATTCAGACAGAGAGAGAGAGAGAGAGAGAGAGAGAGAGAGAGAGAGAGAGAAAGAGAGAGAGAGAATGGAGAGCTGTTTCAAAGACGTAGGCAGGGAGCAGTTGAAGACAGCCCAGGCCAGCATTTGTCCTCCACACACTCATGGGACACACATACATGTCACACCAACACAGACTTTCTAAGAAGTCAACACAAGCAGAGCACAGCCACAGGGAGCGACGGGAAAGCGTGGAGGAGGCAGAGGCCACAGGCGGCGCTCTGTAGCCGGCGCTGAGGTAAGTGTGTGGAGCCAGCCTACGGCAGCCAGCGCATTTAAAACTGCTGGGAACGAAACATGTGCAGTTTTCAGCTCACTGCTAAACGCAGAAAGGAAATACATGCCTCACAGCACAGAAACCGAGCGAGTGTGCACTGACCGAGGCCACAGTCACGCAGCAGGGTGGGAGATGTCGGGTCCCCCGGACACACTGCACGTCAGAGCCTTGCTTAGTGTCGCCTTCCCCAAGCCCCAGCCACACGCGACGCCCGGAGCACAGAGAAATAGTCAAGACACAGTCTACACAACTTTACATGCCACAAACCAGAAGCGGCCGAGGAGCCTCCGAGTCAGGGACCCAGAAGCCTCTCGGCGTCCTCTGTTGAATCTCAGACCCAGGAAAAGCAAGATGCCCTACTGCCGGGACGTGACGCGGCAGGGACATCTGCATAGGGATCAGACATTACACAGGGCGTCATGTCTGGCCTCGCTGTGAGGATGATGAGGGAGGCCAGCGCTCCTCTCCATGCACAGTGTTGTTGCTACTCGGCCTATGGCCCATCACCTACTCTGAAATGCGATGTCAACTATTAAACACACAAATACAAGAAGTGACTGACGTGGATGCATGAGCCTTGCGATGGTGAATCCTGGCAGCTCCTCGGGGCTGGGGTCACACAGAAGGCTCTAGGCATGCTGGCTCTAGGCTGGGGAACGGGGTTGAGGAGCATCCTAACTGTGGAGCATCCCAAACGGAATAACAAGGAGGAAGTGGCGGGGGCACCAGCTCACCTCTCTCTGCTGCCTCACGCTCCTGTCCCCACTGACCGCATCCTGGAACCCTGAGCAGGAGCAAAGCCTTCTTCTTTAAGCTGCTTCTGTCAGGGTCTTTGCCACAGGATGGTAATTAACACATGGCGAAGTGCCAAGACTTGGTTTTTCTAGTGAACAAGGTGTAACACTGTTTGTAGGAATCTTGCAACTTTGTTTTGTTTTTTTCAAACTAACAACCAGAAGCCACGTTGCTGGCACACACCTGTCCTCTCAGCACTCAGTAGGGGTGGCAGGAGGTTTGAATCTCAAGGCCAGCCTGGGCTATGTGAGACTCTGTCTCAAACACAAAAACAAAAACAGCAGCAACAAACAACAACAAACAATCCTTGATAGAAACTAATTCATATTCTACCTTAAGTTTGTTGTAGTTTTTTTTGTTGTTGTTGTTGTTGTTTTTTTGTTTCTTGGTTTTTTAAGCGTATTTCTTTTTTGTACTGAGAGTTGAACTCAATGGTCTAGCTCAACCTTCTTCCCCCAGGCTCCCTCTTACAGGACCATCTCACCCTTTTCCTCCTGCCCTCGGCAGACAGTCTGACTGTGTCACCTCGGAGCCCTTTCTCCCCTCCCCCGGGCTGGAAGGCCCTGTGATCTCACGCTTCATCCTTGTCCTTTTCGTCTTTGCAATACTGAGGGCCGGCCAGAGGCATCTGCCACTGTCACCCTCTGCCAGGGCCTCCGCTTACAAAGCCAACTGCCAGGAGGGCAGTGTCAGGCTAAGAAGCTGATGAGCCCAGGCCCGGGCCGGACGGAGCTGGACAAGGCTTCCCTGTGGTGTCTCCCTGAGCCCCATGGCTCCCCCAAACGGCCCCAATAAGAGCGTAAAGGCGCCCACTGCTGAGCTCATGACTTCATCATGATCCCCCCAGCTCATGCAATGGAACCCCTACAAGTCTTCCTGAGCTCTCTGCACACGCGAGGGAGCGCGCGCGCACACACACACACACTCACAAAGATAAAATCCTGGTTGTATTCCTTCTCTTGTTTCTCTTGCTCCACAGCCGAGAAAAACAAAAAGCCAGAGTGAGCTAACTTCTCCCAAGGTCCCGGGAAAAGCCGGATCCGGAACCCAACGGGGGCAACCTGCCTTCAGAACCAGCTCTGGACACACGGCCGGAGAAAGAGCCAGAGCCGGGGTGCCAGGCCAGAGCCGGGGTGCCCAGCCACCAGCCTTCCCGGATGTCGGCCTGGGGACCTGTCAGCTGTGCAAACTCATTGAAGGTCAGTGGAGGAGCTCCAGATCTCCACAGCGCCCGCCTGGCAAGCCGACCCGCCCGCAGCTTCCGAAAGGAGCCTCTCCGCTCAGCTGCAGACCCGCAAAGCCACTATGAAGGCCATCTAGGGGAACACCCAGCCTGCACGGCCTCCCACCCTGGGTGTCCACGCCCGAGCAGGCATTGCCACACTGCTCTGGCATATGGCATAACAGCTATCCACTCCTGTTTTGTTTTTTCAGGCTTCTGTACACCACAGTGTGGAAATTGCAAAGTAATTGATGGAAATGGCTAAGTAAGTGATGGTGTAATCTGTCTTCCTAAAGCAAAGAGGCAAGAGAGCAGAACAAACGAACAACCGAAATCAGGTCGCCTGGGGGAGTTCTCATCATTACCTTTGCGTTGTGACCCCGCACGATAGGGGTCACACAGACAACCCCCCCCCCCCCCTCGAGGTGGGATGTCACTTTCCCCTAATTGTGCCAGTCACAGACTTTCCGATTTTACTCGAGGGCGCCCCCCCCCCCCCCCCCCCCCCCCCCCCCCCCCGAGCGTGAGGCCCACAAGCCCTTCTCAGCACTCAGCAGCGGGGCCTGACTCATCCAGGCACAGTTCCTAACGAACGCGAGCGCACAGTCCCGAGTCCCAGGCGCGTCTTTCCTTTCCCGTGATTCCCCTGTGCCCCGCGGGATCCCAGATCCCCCTAGCTCATTCTCTGCTCTCCACTTCTCAAAAGTCACTGTCCCCTCCCCACCCCGGGCCGAGTCTGCGGCTCCCCTCCCCGTCCTCCTCCTCTTCGTCCTCCTCCCGGTCCTCCTCCCGGTCCTCCCCGCCCTCCATCCGCCCTGGGCACTCACCAGGTGCAGGGCCAGCGGCAGCAGGAGCAGGAACAGCCACAGGTAGAGGTGGCAGCTGTTGGTGAACTTGCTGTGCTCCGGGTCGTGGTACCAGCCGCCCGTGAGCGCGGCCCACACGCCCTGCCGGAGCAGCTGCAGCACCTGGGACGCCATGGCCGCGGAGCCGGCAGGAGCCGGCAGGAGCCGGGCAGGAGCCGGCGCGCCGCGGGGTCACTCAGCAGCCCGGGGCTCACTCACTGGTGTGCCCCAGGCGCGGCGCCTCCGCCGCCGCCGCCGCCCAAGCCGCGGCACACGCTGGACTTCCCGGACCCGCACAGCGGGGTGCCGGAGCCGGCTGGCGCCGCGGGGCAGGTGCGCGCCATGGCCAAGGGAAGGAGGATTTTCCCATCATGCTCCGCGACGCCGCTTAGGATGCTCCCGCGGCTCCGCCCCACGCCCGCCCCAGTCTTCCGCGGAGTTCTCTCCCTCCCACTCCCGTCTTGGTGGCTGGGCTCCACGGCCCTTTCCCCTGTTCCCCAAGAGTGAGTGTGCTGGGTGTGAGTCCCAAGAATGCTCCGGTGTGAGAGCCACGGGCAGGAGCCCTCCCGGCTTCTGCGGCTTGTCTGACTTCAAAGCTTGAAGCCCTCAGAGCAAGGCGCCCCGAGCTCCTGCGAGGCTCCGGTCCCGCGGCCTTGGCCACAGACTGGAGGTTCTGGAGTTTCCCGCCTGGCACATCTGCTCTGACGTCCTCTTGCCCCGAAGCTCCCTTCCCCGCCCCCAGCCGGGCACACAGACGGTACCCCCCCCCCCCACCGCCCGCCCTCTGCAATCATCTTCGGAGCCGCAATCAGCCACTCTTGGTTTTATTTTACGTTGTTTTACTTTATTCGCTGGGCAGGGTCTCTGCAGACACTGAGGCTGGCCTGGAAATCCGTGGTCGTCCTTCACAGCACTGAGATTACGCTAGGTGGCGCTAGACCGCTGCTAGACCCGCGCTCACTCTTGGTGCCCAACAGGCGAGGACGGACAGCGGGGCGAACTCCTTACAGTGGAAAGCTTGTCTGCAAAACGAGAGCTCTAATGTTTGACTTACGTTTGGTCACTTCTCACGTATGTCAGTGTGTGTTCTGTGTGTCTGGGGATGGGGTTTTCCCCTTAATTTTCCGTACAATGAGGCCAGGGTGCCTGCCGCTCAGGGTAGAAATAATGAAGGAAACTTCTGAGTTTCGACCTGATACGTTTTGAAGAAGCAAGAAAATGACTTAAATACGAAACTAATGTGCAATGATCCCAAACCGAAAATGTGATACAAACCAAGCAAAAACTAGCTTTAAAATAAACCCTAGGACACTGACATAGAAGAAATAATTCATTTAGCAAATTATACAGTAAAGAAAGAATTAGTTTCAATGCAGAATGCCCCGCCCTTGGGAAGCCTCCGGGGCCTGAGCTGAGTCCAGAGGCTCAGAACCCTCTCCCGTAGGAAGTGACCAGAGTTGATGAACTCCTGTCTGTTGCACTGGGTTTTGTAGTTAGTGTAGAAGACCCCTTTGTAATGACAGCTGAGCCAGGTCAGGGAGTGCATGACGCAGTGAGAATAAAACAGACTTTTTGAAATCAAGAAGAAAAGACAACAAGCCCAAAGCAAACAGTTAGAAGACTTTAATGGGTGTAAATGAAGAAATTAACAGAGAAAGGAGGCAATTCCTCAGAAATAAAAAGTAACCACTCAGGCTAAGTGTGTGTCCTCGAGGTGAGTCAATAGTTAACACAGCAGAGACGGTAACCGTGGACACACTGGGCGCCGGATAAGGTGAATAGGAAAAGCTCCACTCATTGGCGCTATTATTCTACAGATGAGCAAAGCTGGCCTAGCCGATTTTGAAACAGGCTGCGTTGTGGGGAAGAGAGCATTCTTTCCTGGGCAGACTGTCACCTTGTCCTGGTCCAGGGCCAGATTTTATCTCAAAGGTGCACAATAGACAGACGTGATACTGGATGTTCTCTTCCAGTCTCTGCACTTGGGCACACTCATGCACACACACCACAATAGAAATTACAAGAATAGAAGAGCTAGAAAATGTATGTGTGAAGGGGCATTCCTGGGCTGGGGAACCCGCTGAAAGTTGAGGGGAGGGCCCTGGCACCCCCTTGCTCTCTTAGGAAGTGCTGAGCTTGGCTGAGGGCTCACACTCAGAACCCCAGCACTCAGGAGGCTGAGACAGGGGCACTGTTGTGAGTCTCAGGCAAACCTGTGTTCTGAAGTGTGCACAAGGTCAGCACAGCTGCATGACAGAACCTGCTTCAAAAAAAGGAGTGTTAATGTTGGTGAGAACCATTATCTGAGAACTGCTCCCCTCCCGGCTCTTCCCCACCACCCTTCGAAGAAAGTGAAGCTCACTGCCACTCACAGACAGCAAATTCAGAGTCTGAAAACAAACAAAACATGGAAGAGCAGAAATAGAACCAAATGTCCCCATGCTCTTCCGCATTAAGGCAAAGCTGCTCTATCGCCTAGGTCACTCTGCTCAGATTTTTGGGGGTGATTCTGTAACTGCACTCTGTATTTTTTAAGCTCCCAAGCATTCCTTCATGAAAGCCATCAAGCAGTTTAGAATACAAGGCCCAAAGGTAAAAATCAAAATGAGTAGGGTCCCATCTGAGCGGATATAAGGATAGTAAGCTGAGGAGAACTATTATACCAGGATTTAAATCATCCTCTGGAACCTTTTCTCTCTGGCATCTCTCCAGGCTTTTCGTTATTCTTGCTAAGGATATCCTAATCATTCCTGATTGGTTTGCATAAAAATGACATTTCTCTCTAAGGGCTGTACACACCCCGCCCTGTTGTAAAAACAACAGATCTAAGCCCCTTTTGTTCTGCTATTTCTGCCAGGGAATCAACATGTTTTTTTCTAAATGGGTGATTGAGTTCTCAAGGCACTGAATATCTTTATCAATATCTGCCTTTAAGCTGTTTGCCCTGACCTGCAGGACTTCAATGGGTTCCTAAAGAAAAGAGGGAGGAAGGAATGAGGGGGAAGGGAACAAGAGACGTGAAGAATGGAGCCAAGTCTGTTTGTCTGATCAAGGCCTCGTTTATTAGAAATTTTTACCCAACTTATATAGGGAGAAGGCAGGAAAGGGGGGAAGGTTAATTCACTGCTGCAGGAGATAGGAAGAATGCTTCCATGGGTTAAATATTGCACCTGCAAGATACCGTAAGAATGTTTTCTTAAGATATCTCACAGATGCTCTAAAACTAACAGACGGATGTCCTCACAAATCTATCACCCGTGATTTAGGGTCTTAGGTAACTCTTTCACTAAATAGCTTTAGGTCTCCACTAAATGACCTTTGCTCATTACTTGGTTTTGGCTTCAGTAAATAGCTTTGTCTCCACCAAACAGCTTTGGCTCACTAATTGACTTTGGCTCCAGTAAATAGCCTTGGCTCCTGGCAGCTGTTATTCTGGCTTTGTACATCCAGTGCTGCAATACCAGTTCCCACTCCAGCTAAGCAGGTCCCCAAGATAATAGCTAATGTCTGGGAGCACCTTCTAACTTAGCATTTCAGCCTGTAAGGTAGGATTGGGAGGAAAGGTCTCTTCTTTTGTATCTGATTCAGGGCTGAAAATGGGACCATTGACATCAAGGGGCTAGGAAGGCTGACATGCCAGTCAAAGGCTGGGCAATGGAGCAGTCCTCAGAAGCATCTGGTTAGTTGATCCACCTGAAAAGGCAGAGAGCAATCATGTCAGCTTCCAGAAAGTCCAGATTTCAGCATGCAGTCCATAGCTGACCCCCGAATAGAATCAACCAGGTGAAAATCTGCTGAGGCAAATTCAGACTAGTGACAGAAATTAAATTTGTCTAGTAGTTAGGGAAGTAAGGAATCCCAAGACCAAGGTAAAAACTCATCTGAGATCTGTTTGAGCTATGCCAGGTCTTGGTCTTCTGACTTTTTGGTTTTCTGAAACTCATATTTTTTGTATTGATGACCATACTTTAGAAAAAGCAGTTAACAGGTGTCTACAAGACAGCAAAAGTAGAGTCATGCCATTAACACCTAGGAAAAGCTATGGCTTTTGGGTCAAAAATACACATTAGACAAATATTTTTAGCATGATGAGAAGCACCTTTAAGTCTATCTCCAGAAGACAACCAAAAGGAAATTAAAATCTCAAGCTTGTGACTGAATAATAAGCAGTCGTTGCTCCATCAACTTATCAGAACACTATTGATCAATGCAACTGAACTTCTGAAATCTTATAACAACATAAGCACAACCATAGCTTGGGGGGAGAGAAATCTGAAATATTTCCCATTTTCCATGTGCTTAAATTATATTTTCTTATATCATTACAACTTACATTCATATACCTTAAAACATTTATTTAGACCCTCCAATCTTTCTTGCATTTACTAACTTTGAAACATTTTCCTAGACCTTTAAACAATACTTTTTATATCCTCATAACTTGAACTTTTATATCCTCTGACCTTACACAAATTTTACATCTTTCTATCCAGTTATTCACCATAAGACACAGGCAATTAATATGAAGCCTGTGAGCAAGGCAAGCCTCTGCCTTTCTAAAGAAAAGATCTAGTACCTGGTAGTTCTAACTAGCTAATGAACTGACCAATGAGCTAACAGTGGATCTAATTGTCTTTAGCTGCAAAGCTACCATAAACTTAGCCTAGCCATCAATGTGATCTGAGACCTCAGAAGGATAAAGTATAACCTAAATAAACATACTAATCCATGTACCAATCAAAATGACAGAGATGACTAGGCAGTACATCACATAGGCAGTGTCCCTGGCTCCTGTGGTCTCACGGCATCATGAGCAGAGGCAGACCAGCCATCAGGCACAGAAGATGAGAGACTGTTCCTGTGGAAAAAGGAACATGAGAGATTGACCTTACCTTGTCTTCAGCAATGTGAAACATTGACTCTCCAGGTGTCCACAGTTTTGTCCACAATTTAGGCTGGGCCCTACCAGTGGTCCAGTTGGGGTAGTCTTTCCCAGTGGTTAAAATACCACAATACAGAATTGCATTGTGCCTAAATCTTCCTCGAGACCTTGGGAAGCTGCTGCCAGGATTTTGGGCCTCTGTCATTAAAACCTACACATGTTAAATGCCATATTCCACAGATCTCTGACAAGCTTGAGGGCCAGTATATGAATTACTCTTTGTCTATCTTTATCATCTGCTCCATAGTCTCTAATTCTGGCCTATTCCTTAGATGAGTATTTTAGAACCATATCTATTTTAAGTAGATCTACATAGGCAAACTTTGTAGTTACCCATCCTGGGCTTAACCTTGAAAACATAAACAAAAGATAGGTAAAGCTCAACATTGTAACCAGCTGCGGCAGTTAGCATAACTTTAAAAATCTTTCTGAACTAAAATCAAAGCAAAACTTTCAATCAGCTACTGTTCATAGAGGGGCTAGCAAATCTTGGGGATCCTACCACATTGCCTTAAAACTGAACAGCAAAAAGCTTAAAGGACAAAAGTTGCACTTAACACTGAACAGGGAACTGAACACAGCTGGCAGCCCTCAACAAGGATGACGGTAAAAACACAGCTCCACCTTTACACCTGAACCAACATGGCGGCTAGCCAAGTGTTGCCACAGGCCATGGCCAGCAATCCAAAACATAGCCATTAGGTGTTGCTGATGGTGTTGCTGCCTCCCACAGTATAGCAAGCACTGTGGAACATTTAGTTTCCCGGGATATTTTAATCAAATAAGTTTTAGAACCAACTGTATAACAGAAGAACTGTACTTGAACTATTTGGCCATACCAAACCTATCGGCCAGAAAGAAATAGTATTAATCCGTTCACTCAGGAACTGGCGGTCAGGCATATATTTTATACAATGACTTGAATACAACCCTGTGTAACCCTGGACTGACATGGAGCTATAGTCTTCTTCCCCTTTTAAAAAACATAAGAAAACATTTTGCATTGAAGAATAACCAGCCTTTTAAATGAAGAACAACATATTTCACAGTTCTTTCTCAAATCATATTTGCAGGTACGAAAAACCAAAGCAAATACAGTTCATAGGCCCTCTGGCTTTCCATGCATACTCTGGCCGTCCATAACATTCTATGTACCTTCAGGTTCTTTTCTATTCTTTCCTTTACTATCCCCGTCTCTTGCTTTCTCTCTTGCTTTTCAGACAACATAAAAACTTTCATCAAAATCCTTTTCTTTTCTTTTCTTTTCTTTTCTTTTTTTTAATTAAGTCAATCCATGGTTTTTTACCACCCTGACATGATACACTGTGAAAACTTCAATTTTCTTAATTGGCACAAACAGTGTGGCTTGGCTTCATTTGGTAAAATTAATAAAGTAAATACCAAAGTCTTTTGACCTCACCCAAAGGGTTAAGAAACTGTTCCAAGTTCTTTGTTAGACTGCCCAAGGTCGTTATTTTAAATACCTGATAAACTTTAAAAATTTCACAGCCTTAAACATTTAAATATCCTCCAAAACCTGTTTTTGCAATATCAAAATAAAATACCTTTTGTAGGAGTGAAATCACAAAGCATAGCCATAATTTTAAAAGTCAAAACTGAATTTTAAAACCAAATTTTACCAGTGCAAACAATTCGATCTCTAAAACCAATACCAATTTAAAATGAGACTTGTCTTCTTAGTCTAAAAGAAAATAGGATGATAAACAGAATTTATTATAACTAACAGGTTCTGTAATTTTTTTTTCCTTTACTCTGCTCCACACCACCTGGCAATTTCAAGATGGTGGAGTCACATCACATTGCATGGAAAGCCACTTGGTTGCTATTTAAAAAATAGCTTCTGTAGATCTTACAAATGCACACATTTATGTTCTAGATTAGAGTTTTAATTTAACCTTTAAATATATCCAATAACTGTTAATCTATAACCAAGACATACAGAGCATATTAACCATTTAAGATCATTCAGAAAGAATCATGTAATGGCCATACGTACACTTAAACAGACAGACAAAATTTTCCTACTCCATCCAGATGTAATTTCAAGTACTGTGTTCCATCAGCCAGGGCAAGCTTGTGCAGCCCAGCCTGCCCTGGGGAGTTTGGGGCTTGCTGGCAGTGTTTCCTGGGGTGCTACACCTGCACCCCCAGCATGCCTCCTCACCTCTGCCCTCTCATGCCAACCTTGGAAGAGTAGTGGGCACCACCCCTGCCACCACACTGCCAGAGCACTGCAAAGTTCACTCGGCCAGCCACAGTCATGATCAGTGGCGGCTGGTTGCTAGCTGGCCAGGACAATTTCATTTCCGGCCCACCCTCACATTCCGGATCTACATCAGAGCCAAATCCACCACAGTGTGATAAGGGAGGGAAAGTCAGGGGGAACAGTGTGTGGGTGGGAGGGCCAGAAGGAACAGGGGAAGATTAGAGGAAGTCTGTCCCACAGCATCTGTCACAGTCCAATACAAACACGAGGAACCAGACAAATTCCCACAGAAACAGGTGAAAACTAGGAGTTAAACCAAAAGACAGATGCAGACTGAGTGGCTGCGTAGCCATATCGCATATGAAGCTCAGGCCACAGACCTTCAGATTCCTGCTCTGGTTTTCCTGCCACAGAAGCTTCAGAGCAGTGGGTGGTTCTGAACTACCTCCTGATGGTGGGACTCTACTCGCAAAAAAAGTGATGAAGCCAGGGGTGCCACCCCCTGGCTTTGGCAACTATTATCTCCCCACATGTCTGTGTATAATCACGTCATGCTGCCATACAGATACAGAGAACCCCAAGGATTTTTCAGAATAGAAGACACACACATACTGCACAGAGACACTTAGACATTTACCAGCCAACATAAGACTGTCCAGGTCAGGGTCCTGGAGACTTGGAGTCCCCAAATGTTATATCCGGTTCATAAGCCCCCCCCCAAGACCAACAGGAATCAACTCCACCACAAAACATATGAGGATCATTTTATAACAAGCTCAAGTCTGGGTCACAGCATTCTCTGCGTTTGAAGAGGAGGAGTGTGGCCCTGCTGTTTAGGGGAACAGGGCTTTTAAAAGGAAAAACAAAAACAAAAACAACAAAAAAACCCCACAAGCAGCAGGGTTACATGCCTTGACATGACATGATTGGGTAAAGGAAAACAATGCTTGATAGGATTGGTTTACTTTAGGTGCCAAAACCATAAACAGTTCTGGCCTGGCCATCTGGGCAGGTTTCCTAGCAACCGTATCTCTAGTGGGCAGGAAAGAATTCAGTAAGGCTGGTTGTTCCCCGCAGGTGGCTGGACATGTCTCCACCTGGCTGGCCTTTGTTTAGGCTTGTGCTTTAAAAACCCAAAAAGAAAACCTAATTTTTAGTTCATTAGAGTTAAAATCTAATTTTTAATTCTTTAGTTGCTCATGTCCATGCTAAAGTCTGCTTGGGAAGTGTAACCCAAGCAAGTCCTTTCCTCTCCTAAGCTGCTTTTGGCCATGGTGTCCTACCACAATGACTGATCCACTACTTTAGTCCACTTCTGAAGAGGGACTCACTTTTATTTTCACCTGGCCCCAAACTGCTTAGAATTCCAGATTTATACCCTCCCCTAAATCCTTCCACCCATCTCAGTAAAGACTATAAGGGCTGTGAGTCAGAGGCCTCTAGGACTGAAAACACAACACCACGGACACATCTGTGTGGCCAAGGATTGTTCCAGAACTATCTGCAGGGTCAGTGAATGGACAGTTTTCACATGGGATCAAACTGTGCCTTACGGAGATGACTTAAATTGCCTCCTGGAACCCTGCCCACTTTCCAACCCCACAGTCCAGCCCATGGGGGAGGAGTAGTCTGCTGGCTGTTAGTTGGGTTTCAGTAAATGTCTCTGTTGATAAGATCAAAGAGCAGCTCAAAGAAAACAGCAAGAACTTTGCTGGGATCCCGGAGGCCTCTGAGTGCCATCCCGAGAACCCAGTAGTGGGTTTGGCATCAACGTGAGGAATTTCAGTATTTAATTTGGAGTATGCATTCTTCTAGAAAGGATTGTCCACAGAGGCCAATAGGATGTGCAGCTAAATAGAGACAGTTCTAGGAAATTGGATCGTGACATGGCCGAGGCTGCCAAGCGTGAGCTGTGCAGGGCAGGCTGAAGAGCATGAGTGGACCATGCAGCTCACGCTGGGAGGCCTCCTGAAGTAGAGGATGGTCAGGGCCCAAGGCAAGGGTTTGCATCTTCAAGGTCCTCCTCCTTGGCTTGCAGGTAGCTCTCCCTCTCCCCACCCATGTGCATGTCTGTGAGTGTGTGTGTGTGTGTGGGGGGGGTATTTGTAGGTGCACACCCATGCATGTACATGTGTGTGGAGGCCTGAGCTCAATGTTAAGCATCCTTCTCAGTCTCTCTCTGCCTTGTTTTTTTGAGAGTTTCTCCCTGAGCCTGGAACTCTGTGATCCAGCTCACTTGGCTGCCAGCAGGCCCAAAGGTCCCTCTCCACTTCCCAGGCACCGAGTTCAAGCACAGATTTTTGTGACGTGGGCACCGAGAACTGAACTCAGTTGACTGAGCTGTCTCCCTACATGGGTTTTCTTCTGTCTGTGCCCTAACATGCCTGTGTTGGTGTGTGTCCATGTCCCAATCTCCTCTCGAAAAAGCCATCTTTAACATTGAATTGGACCCACCCAGAGGTCTCTGTCTTTGCTAAAACCCCAGACAAGGACACGTGGAAAGTGTTGGGAGCTAGACTCAGTGGGAGGTGAGGGCCACAGCCCAGCCAATGGGAGTCCTGTTGGCAACGTGACAGGTATGTGCAGAGGGGAAATGAGGGGAAAAGCCCGGGGTGGGTGGGTGGGGGGACTTCACCAGCTCCTAGAGCAAGAGGAGGAGAGCAGGGGACAGGCATGGATGCCTGATACTTGCATCCAGGCAAGGATGGCCCTGGCTGCCTCAGGCTGACAGGCCACCCTCCCTCAGCACACACACTAAAGAGACCGTCAGTAGTCACTGAACCGGGAAGAGGAGCAAATGAAGAAGGGGTGCAGTGACCCCTACTCCCATCTTCCGGCACTGACACAAAGTTCAGTTTCTAGCACAGGGCAAGAGGCCTGTGTGGCCAACAGTCCTGCTCAGGGGCTTCTGGTCACCCCAGCCCACCAGCGTCTGCACTCGGCACCTCAGGAAGGCGGCAAACCTCCAGGCTCTGACTGGCATCCCTGGCCTGAGATCCCTGGGAACAAACTTCAGGTTTGGGGGGTCAGTAGTCTCCAGGGCAGTCAGAGGAGGGCTCACCGGGCTGACACAGACAGCAGGAGAGAGACACCTAGCTTGTCACATGCCAACCAGGACAAGAGGCAGCAACGAGCAAGCACCAGTCTCTGGAGGGACAAACGCACCTCCCCCACCTGTACTGCGAGTGAGAAGAGGCATGTTCAGTCTCGCCTCCGGTGAAGCAGCCCCAGAACACGGAACTGCGACCTGACTCCCCTCTTCCTGCACCCCCATTTTCCTCCTCCGGATGCTCTGAGGCCTCTGGAAAGGGCACATGCTCTGCCTTTCAGCAGGAGCTGGGCGGCCAGAGATGAGAGAAACCCCTCCCCCCAGGTGTGCTCACGCCCGCTCACACTCCTAGCCTGTCTCCAGACTTCGCAGCTGTACGTGGGCTGCAGGTGCTCCTCACCCAGAGTCAGCTCTGCCAGTGTGGAAGCTTTGCGCATCCTGACCACGAGGTGGCACTAAATACTCGTGACTTCACAGACGAGGGTGCCCAAGGGCTCCTGTGGTGAATGGGCCACAGGTGTGGAAAGAAGTAGGAGCTCCCCAGCAGTACGTGCCCTCGGGGAGCGGAGAGCTCCGCTGTGGTCCTGCGCAAACAGACGCCAGTGTGGGCAGTGTCGGTGTTCGCACTCGGTGACCAGAGGTGAACCGCAGCTCAAGCACACACTACCCCACCTCAGACACTGGCTGGAAGTTCTTCCCTCCAATCAGGGTTCTCTGCAGGGACAGAAAGGACACGGGGTTGGGGGACAGGGAGACAGAGATTACGTGTGTGTGGTATGTACGTGTGTGGAGGTGCAAGGAGAACCAGAGACATCCATGTTGGCCTTTGAAGCAGGCACTCACGTTGCCTGGAGCTCACCAAATGGGGCTAGCCTGGCTGGCCGGCAAACCCCAGGACGCACTTGTCTCTGCCTCCCTGGCACGGGGATGGCAAGTGTGCACCACCAGGCCTGGAGTTCTGAGCTACACACTCGGGGAATGAACTCGGGCCCTCGTGTTCTCAAGGCTAGTGCTTTACCACCTGAGCCGAGCTACGCCCAGCCCCGAGAGGTACGGCTTATGAGTCTACACTGGTTTAAGTTCTCCTTCTGTCTGACTTACACACACGCAGAGGCTTATCGGACATGTCCCAGATACCAGGTCCGTAACAGCCCTTCCGGCCTAGAAGTTTCCACCCTTCCCTCGGAGCCCCTGCGGGCCTCCTAACCTTCTCAGGCTCAGATCCCCTCTTACCCGTGAAGATACATTCTTCTCTTGCTTCTTTTCCATTTCGACAACTTGTGAATATAATACAAATTGGAACAATTGAGAACGGCCTCTACCTGCGGATAAGCAATTACAGAAAACCCACAGCTGATGCCAGATCTGTGAGCCCCGTGTCACTAAGGAGAGAAGAGTTTGCGCCCTCACGCCAGTGCTCCCGCCTCCACTGGAGCCAGCTGCTGCAAGATGCCCAAAGGAGCCGCGTTCGTGCGCACTGGGAGGGCGATGGCCGGTAGCAGCCATTTTGGTTGGACTTAAGGCCCTCTTCAGGGGTGGAGCCATACCCGGCCCCCTGAAGCCATCAAGAAGCTGACGCCGCCCAGGGCGTGTACACTGGGAAAACAGTGCCATCCTTCTAAAGGAACGGAGCGATGACACGGCTCCCCATCACATAGTCACGTCCCCTCCTCAGAGAAAGCTGGCGGGAGGTGGGATTGACACAGGGACCCACAGCTGAGCAGTGCAGAGGGAGAGGCTTTGCAGCACTCAGTCCTTCTCAAAGCTGCCCCTGCGCCTCAGGGACTCATGCAGCCTGTCAAGGTGCAGAGTCAGATCTTCATCCCTGAGTGGATGTCTGTGTCACACGCCCACTGCCGCTGTGGCCGAGGGAATGTGGAGTGGGAGGCATGAGGGGACGGCCAGCAGGGAGTGGGGGCAGGCAGAATCCTAGCCCTGGTGGGAGCTGCTGGCAACTGCTGCCTTCTGAGGGAGACCGAGCCAGTTTTCTTTGGGACGCTGCCTCTCAGAGATTGGCCACACCCCAGGGGATGGCCCTGCATTGCACATATTTTAACAGCCCCGCTCGGACTCCAGGTTACAAACGAGTGTAATGAAGTCCAGAAAAAAAGCGTTGTTGGGGCTACGAAAATGATTGGGAGGGAGGGAGCATGGGTGGACTTGGTCAAAACTCGTTACACACGTGCAAAATTCTCATGCAACATTTACAAAATTTAAAAAGTATCAAAGCAAAAAGGGTCAATGAAAACATTAGGCTGAAATGACCAGACAAACAAAAATAAGCAAATAATAAAATGTGTGGGTCTGTCTTCACGTACGGCACTTGACCATTTGGCACTTCTGTGTGAATTCTGTTAGTGTGTGCACATATATATGCACTTGTGCTTGTGCACACACACGTGGGTGCATCTCTGTGGAGGCCAGAGCTGGTGTCATGTCCTCAGGTGCTATTCAAAGTAAGCGGTCTCACTGAACTAAGCATCTAGACCGGCTGGCACTGACTGCGGGGCTCCTGTCTCTGCCCCCTCACCCCAGGCCTGGGACGGCAGACTCAGAGCAGAGCACTCACCTTGCTTCATGGGTTCTGGTCCATGCTCTGTCACAGGCATGCAGCAGACGCTTCACCCACTGAGACACTTGCCCTCCAGTCCTGGGTGGACCAGACAGAGCCAGCGGCAGCACCACCTGGTGTAAGTTCTAATCCTGCACATCATATGTTGGTACCCCATCCTGCCACTTAACAAGGCCTGATGGGCCCCAGCACACCAGGAACGCGCCCCAATACTTGTGGGGTGAGCGCCCACAGCTCCAGGTGGCTGCCTCTGCGGGCATTTCATTGCTTGGGCAAGAACAAATAGAAAGAGCCAATGCGGCTCCGCCGAAAGCAAACTCCCATCGCGAGGTGGCAGGGCATCTTTGCAGCCAGCGCTGCGAGCGCTTCACGAGGATCCTTGGATAGCACTGCCCACTGGGCTTGGGCACCGCGAAGGGGAGCTGTGGGAGGGAAGAGCCAATGTGCACAGCAACCTTGGCTGCCAGCAGAGGGCTTTGCTGCTGCTCCAGGCTCAGCCACCACACGGTGGCCCTCTAACCCTGGTGACCCTGGCAGCCTCTCCCCACGGCAGCCTTGAGGTGCAGGGATTTGATTTGCTGTGTATCTCTTACAGGTTGGGGTTCTAAGAGCCAAGTCCACAGCAGCGACATGGAAAAGAGGCACAAAACCCAAAACCCACTGCTCATTTGAGGGTCAGCTATTGAGAATCCAGATGGTCTGTTGTGAAATGACTCCCCAGGCTCCCTGGGTGAGGCTCAGGCCCCGTCTGGGATCTGTGGATCTGTGGGGTTTCCATTTTTTCTGGACTGAGCAAAGGGTCCTGACTGATCTGGTGACAACGGGAGGTCACCTGGGATGAAGGCATGAGCTTCTCTTGGCTCTGAGCTTCAGGGCTGTCCGGTGAGGACAGGTCATTCCTATCTGTCCACCGAGGACTGTCCTCACGGTTTTTCTCCAACCGGTCCTGGGGAGTCAAAGTCAGGTTCTCCTGCTTGTCGGGAGAAGCAGTTCACCTACCCAAACATCTCCCCAGCCTCGGGGTCGAATGCCTCTTATTGAGGTTTAACAAAGACACACACAGCTCTCTCTTGGATTGGTTGCCATATTGAATCAATGATCAGTTTCCAGCTTTCTACAGATTCTTCCCAAATATTTTCACAATGATGTGCATAAGCACCTGGAAGGAATTTGGGGATGAGTGCTGCCAAGAAGGCACAGATCCATGGGCCAGGGTGTGCACACACGTGTGTAAGAGCATCCCTATCACATGCCAGGCTGCAGGTGCTTTTGGGAATGTCACAGTAACTCAAGTTGCCTCCCACCCAGTGAGTCCTGCTTAACTGTTCAGATTTAGAAGCCGGGGTGGCCTGGTGGGAAACCTGCGGTTTCCGTGTTCTCTCCCTGCATAGTGTCTGAATACACTGTAAATGTCCTCCCCACTGCTGGGAAAAGGATTCCTGGGTGCTTCTAACGGCTAGACCAGGGTGCTCGACTAGCCTCTCAGCAAGGATGGGGAGAAAGGCTGGACACTGGGCTCTCTGCAAGGGTACGGAGAAAGGCCATCTTTATTCGTTCTTTCCTTTCCCTCCTGCTGTGAGTACAGTTGTCATTCTCCACAAACATGGGAGGTGAGCTTCCACAGCTTTCCAAGGCAGACTGGGCTAGCAGCTCCTGCCAGGAATCCCCCATGCTCCAGCACAGATGGCAGCTGGTGAGTCAGCCAGCCTCCCTGTTCTCGGCCATGGCTTGGATGCCCAGCCTGTACTCTGTAAGCCAATCTAAGAAATTTAATAGATATTCAGTCTACTGGTTCTGTTTCTCTAGAGACCCCTGACTAATACATCAAATATATTTTGTTATCAGAGATTCAGGACTGATGCCCAGGGATGTCCTAGGACACCATGGTTGAAGTCTGGACACAAGCCCAGATTGCCTTTAAGGCTGTCAGAGCGGGAACTCAAACAAAACCCACTTTTCTAATCCTTACTAAGGCCTGATGAAGTGGCAGGAGAAATAAGAACATGGGCATGATTTTCAAGGGAGTGGCAGAGCCTCTGCGGCTGGTATCGATTCAGTGCCGGGGCCTCAAATGAGCGGATCGATCCAGTCAAAGATGCCGAGTTCTATTTTCTCGCCCGCTGAGGGCTGAGGGCTGGGCCGTCTGCTTGAGCGAGCTGGTGCCGAGCTAATGATTTTCCGCTCTCACCCTGTGGTCTAACTTGCGAAAAATCCCCAATATTTGCTAGGCCCTGAAGGAAAAGTCCAGCTGCACTGGCTCTTTAATGATGGCCTAATAAAATTTTCCTGACAGCCACAGCAGACTTCATTAGGGAGAATTTAAGCGATGGCAGCCCAGAGAGGATTTTCTACTCAGAATTGCTTAGCACCCTCCTGGGCCTCCCCACGGCCTCGCCTGGCGTTCCACACAGGACAGGAAGAATTTGCTCCCGTCACCTCTGGCTGGCCTTTGAGGACCAGAAGCCCAGTGTGGGGACAGCGTCAGCTGTCTGTGATGGATGAGCAATAGGAGGACTTAGTTATTCAGGGTGAAGAGAGAGTATAAGATGAAGAAGCAATGGCTTGCATGCCTTGTTCCTTTTCCCCAAATTAATTTACTTAATCACTCTACCACCCGATAACAGTCCCTCCCTCCTCTCCTCCCAGACCCACCCTCATCCCCCTCCCCCCATGGGTACCAACCTCAGGTTGCAACAGGACTGAGCACATCCTCTCCCATTGGGGCCAGACAAGGCAGCCCAGCTGGGAAAGGGCCTAAAGGCAGCAGCAGGCCCTGCTCCACATGTGATGTCCAAGCTGCATGTCTGCTAAATTTGTGGGGGCCAAGGTCCAGCCCACCCCTGCTCTTCAACTGGTGTTTCAATCTCTGTGGGTCAAGCCTTTTTTTTTTAAATGTTATTTTTGAGGTTACAAAGCATCCCTTTTGAGCTCATTTCAGAAATTTGGGTCATACTTCAACTCTGACCCCAGAGGGGCCTTTGTAGGTGCTTGGAGAACCCAGGCTTGGGAGAAGGAAGAATATCAGGAAAGACAGTCTGTGAAGGACTCCCGTGCGCAGGCACCGGGCCCCTTCTGGGAATCTGCTGAAGCGGCCTGTCTCTAGAGCTCACGAGCTTGGAAAGCACCGGCTGGGGAGGCTTAGAGAAGGAGCCGCTGCTTAGGCCTTCGATAATGTAACAAGATGTTTCCTTTTACTTTTAGATGTTTCATTTGTGTCTGTGAGAGCTTCAGCTGCCTCACATGCCTCACACCTTCCCGTTTCTCGGTCTGTGCCATGTGTTTAAGAACTATTTTCATCACACCGGGTGATGTGAGGCCATTTTCATGAATGTCTGATAAACTGAACATGACCCCTGCCCCGATACCCTCCCCCTCATCACTTGTGCCCATGGCCTGTCCCCTTGTTCCTCAGCTTCACGTCTGCTGGCACACCACTGGCACACATGTGATTTCCTGAATCTGCGCCCTCTAGGGCCCACAATGCTTTCTTTCCTTTTTTTCCTGAAGTGCTGGAATTACAGTCATATGTCACTGTGCTTCTATCAGTTTTTGCTTTTTGTTTTTAAATAGCAGCAGTCATCTGGCTTGGCAGTTCTGGGCCAGAGCTGTCAGTTAGAGGACACGGCATTTACTCCAAGCATGAGCTGCCATGATGGAACCAGCTGGTTCTCCCACAGGGTTCGCCACTGACTCATGGCATCTGTAGACGTGGGGTGCTTCTTTCTGCCCTTCTGTTTCTCATGAATCCTTTACAGTGTGCCTGGAGAGGTAGCCATAGCAAGAGGGGACAATAAGTCATTGGCTCTGCTCCCGCCCAGCAAGAGCTCTTTCTGGGAGGACCCAGTGGCCATCTCCAGACAACGGTGAGGTGCCAGGTCCTCACACCTGAGGTGGACAGGTCCTCACACCTGAGGTGGACAGGCTCTCACACCTGAGGTGGGCAGGCTCTCACACCTGAGGTGGGCAGGCTCTCACACCTGAGGTGG
>REGO01000129.1:1974807-1993123 GCA_010120015.1 Rhombomys opimus
CAGGCTCTCACACCTGAGGTGGGCAGGCTCTCACACCTGAGGTGGGCAGGCTCTCACACCTGAGGTGGACAGGTCCTCACACCTGAGGTGGGCAGGCTCTCACACCTGAGGTGGACAGGCTCTCACACCTGAGGTGGGCAGGCTCTCATACCTGAAGTGGACAGGTCCTCACACCTGAGGGGGTAGCTCATTCTCTTTCTGGCACACCGGAGCAGCAGATGGCTGACTGCTTCCCAAGAACGGATTCCCTGCAGTTTTTCCCCAGCCGGTTCCCAGCATGGATCTGGATGAAAATGCAGCTTAGGACTGCTTGGCAGGGTGCAGCTCTCCATGCTGAGGCAGCAAGCCTTCCTGACAAAGACCGCAGATCCTGAGCTTAAACTTGACACAGTGGGGTGTCAGGAATTGCACAGCAGCTCCTGCAGCATATCTGCAAAGCCTGAAGGTCTAACAAGTCAGAAAAGGGGAAAGTGAGGGAGGCTGATTTCCCATGATGGAAGTTTCTGGTTCTATATAAAGAAAACAAAATGAGAGAACTTTAAAATGGAACAGATATTTAGTATAGGAAAACGCAACTGTGAAGATGGACTGGGAGGAATAAAAATCTTGTTAGAGGGGATAAACATTCTTTCAGAAGAGGCTGTGTAGCCTGGCCTTTGGCTGCTTTCTTGGGTTTCTATATTACTGCACTTCTCCATCGTCATCTCTTCCAACCCCCAACACCAGGTAGGACAGAAAGAAGGTTAGAGGGGAAAGACCTCTTTAGACTACTTCCTGTTGATCAGGAGCATCTTGGGATAAGTTTGACCTTCGCTCTCAGGATATTTTTTTTTTTTTTAATTCTTGTCTCTTTGTGCAGGACTAATTGACAAACTGACACCAACTGAAACAAAACGCAACCAGCCGACAGCAGCAACAGCAAGGAAGCAGCAGCCTGCCGTCGGAGATCTCTGGCCCCCATGGGCTCTGGCTTTTATCCCTTCTGTAGAGTTCCCAGAATTCCAAACACCACACACTATCTGCATCTGGTAAAACCACGCTCCTGCCCCAAAGCAGGAGACAAATAATAGTCAGCTGCTGTGACACAGCTGTGGACAAACTGTAGCAGCTCCACATCCCACACCTGGGATTAAAGCAGAAACAAGTTCATAACATCACTGGCTTTTTAAAGAAACCAAAACTCTCACTACATTTCCCCCCTGTAGTCCAGTAAGTGGTGCTTTCTTTAACATCAGTGAAGTATATACAGTAAGAACAATCATGACAACCATCAAGTAAGAATTATATTTACAATGTTCAGTCCTGGTTAAGTCGGAAGTTCTGTACCTAAGTTATTTTTTTTTATCATAACTTGCACTTATCAACCTAAAACATCTTTTTAGATGCTAAAACACTTTCTTAGAGCCTTCACAACTTAAGCTTCTATGTCTTTATAAACTTACACCTCTTTTGTGACTTTTCTTTTGTATCTGATAACAATACTAAAAAACAGCTAGTCTTCAACCCCATCAGAGACCTGAGAAGAACAAAATTTACCTGAGAAAACAGGAAATGCAGAGCCAGCAGCTTTCAAAACTATAGAAATGGCAGAGACTGATGGCTGCCTGGATGGTCACCCAAGGTTCCCCTGTATCAGTGGGGCATCCAATCTTCAGCCTTCCAGCCAGATTTTCTGACAAACTTTTCTGTGAAGCAAAGTTGAGCAGTCAACTTCCCAGGATCCTGCTTGGCACAGTTTGGATAGCAGGCTGTCCGCAGTTGAGGTGAGGGCCTTTTTTTTTGCCCAGTGGCCAGCTCTACCACATTTGAAGCAAACTCCATGTGGAGGTTCTTTGGTGCCCATCATCTTCTTTGAAGTAGATTAGGTGCTGCCAGGAGCAGATGTGTCTCTCTGTCAGGAAAACCTTCTATTATAAAAACATCTTTTTAAAAAATATTTATTACAATTTATTCACTTTATTAAAACATCTTAAATATTCTGTAGATCTATAAAGTGTCTGAAGAACATCTGTCCATAGTTATCTGAATAGACAAACGTTGCTTGTTTCTAGCTATTTACTAGCTGCTTAACTTTGAAAACATATACAGGAGACTAAATAAAGCTTATTTCTGTAATTAACTGACCTAGTACATAACAAGGCTACAAGTAAGATTATTTATAGGTGACTAATTCTTAATTATCCTAAACGGTTTGCAATAGTAACTTCCATAGAACTTTTCATTTTTGAATGAGTTGCATATATACATTAAACAAGAGTTGAGACATATATACCTTATGTTGTAACAAAATAACTTTTAACCTCTGTCAACATACAAAAATCCACAGCAATGTAACGTTTGAGACTTGATGCTTTCTTAGTCTAAAAGGAGATACAATAATCCACCTCTTAGCCTATCATACTATCTGTACCGCCATCACCTTTTTATTTTATTTTATTTTTTTTAACTTTTTGGGGGCTACTTTATTGGGTTCTTACATCTACCACCCTTCCAACCTATCCTTTTATTCCTCTCCAGAGTCCCCAGAATTAAACTATCAGCAGCTGGCAAAGATCACGCCCCGCCTGGAGCCCAGGACAATCACAGTTAGGGGCTGTGGGCAACCTGAAGCGGCCCGCATCCGACGTCTGGAATCTCGTAACTGTTTTATTAGAGACCAAAGTTCTCACCGCCAGAGCGTGCTGCGGACTGGACGGGACGAGCGCCCTCCACAGGCTCGCGTGTTCGCACACGGCTGATGCGTGGGCCTGGCACCGTTCGGGGGTGGGGTTTGCCGCCAGAAGCCCGCCCGCTGGGGGCGGGCTCTGCAGCTTGATTGGCAGCTCCCTTTCCTGGTCCCTGAATGCTGAAGCCGTGTGACCGGCTGCCTCTGGCTCCCGCTGAGTGCCCTCCCCGACCGGCAGTCCACCAGGACGAGCTCCCCTCTCCCTGTAGCTGTTTCTTGTCGCGTGTTTGGTCAAAGCAACGAGGAACGTAACCGAGGCAGAAGGGTAAGCGGCCGGTGTGAAGGCGTGAGCCGTGTGTTCCGGATGCTGCTGTGGGGTGTGCCTAAAGCACCCTTCGTGTCCCCTAGTAAGGCTGAGCAAACCCGGGATCCCCGTGGATCTGCCTCCCAGTGCTGGGATCACGCGTGTTAAGGCAAGCAAACCTGCAGTTATTTCAGTGTTTATCTTAGGTGCAAGAATGTCTGCATGTGTGTGCAGCATGCTCGCGGCTTGCGCCCGTGGTGGTCAGAAGAAGCTCTCGGATTCGTTGGAACCCCAGGTATGCATGGCTGTGACATGTGGGTGACAGGAATCGAATCCAGTCCCGACTGCACATTTCAGAATAACGGAGTTTCCGAAGGGCCGCAGCACCGTGTGGTTATTTAAAGAGCGAGTGCCACAATTAACTGTGCGCTTGGCTCCTCAAGCTTCTCTGTGGGACGCGAGGACACTTGCTGCCACCACCAGCGTGTTCTGCTGGGCCGGACACGGAGGAAGCCGTAAAGGAAGGCAGGTCCTCCAGTTCCATTCTAATTAAAAGCATCATAAAATGCTATTGAATTCCCGGATCCAAAATATTTGTCTCATTAAGAGTTTTCTCACACTGGCTAACGATGTAATTAGCCAAGCTCCCTAAAGTAAATCCTTTATCAGCATTGCAGCTTGGCAGAGGCCCAGGCTTTTCACACTCATATTGTACAAGCGTTCACCGTGAGACCTGGGGCGTGAAGGCCTGTAAGTGCCGCAGGCGGAGTGCCCTGTAAACACTGAGGCCTGGGGTGGAGTGCCCTGTAAGCCCCGGGGGACAGCCCCTGCTATCCCTGAGCTCTCCTGGTGTTTCCTGCCCTCTGCACAGACGCCTAGCACCACCTGGCAAACAGGGCCGCCCCGCCTGCTCTGCTCTGGGCCGCCCCGCCTGCTCTGCTCTGGGCCGCCCCGTCTGCTCTGTTGTCTCTCTCTGTGCCCTTCGTTTATGGGAGTACTCATCTCCTTCAGGCTGTGCTGGTCCAAAATGCCCCTTATCTCCAAACAAAGGACGCTGGTGAGAACAGGGGCCGAACTAGAACTGGAGGCAGGGGTCCGTGTCTTCTCCAAATGATGCTCTGTTAAGCGTGTGTGACCGTGTTAGTTACTTTCTTTCTATGGTCACCAGCAGTGGGTGGATGTGTGATGAGGTGGTCACGTGTCATGGCGCACCACGTGTGCAGGCCAGAGGGCAGCTTGGTGGAGTTGCTTCTCTCCCTCCATCTCTATAGGGTGTGGAAATTAAATCGGGTTTCCAGGGAACTTGAGGGAGACAGGATTGACAGAGTCTCTCCTGAAAGGGCATTGGGGCTGGCTCCTGTGGAACAGGGACCATAGACCAGCAACACTTTGTCTATAAGATGGAGAAACAATATGATGCAGGTCACAGTTGTAGGAAGGATAGTAAGACAACACACCTCAAAGGGGAGTTCTTAGCATCACTGGACAGGTGGAGCCGCCACCTTGCACCAATTCCCCTGATACTTTTGGTCATTTCCTCAGTAAATAATCACCGGGAGTCATGTTCTCAGGCAGTCTATAGCATTGGATGAGCTTTATTGATACATTTTCACAAACCTGTCAACTCCTGGGTTAACAGCATCATTCTTATTGCAGATGGCATTCCCCTGGGTCCCCAAATGACAAATCACATTGTACTTTATATTCAGTGCCTCCAAAATTATAACTTACAGCCGGTTCATAAACACAAAATTGAATTTCCCCAAGTCTCTTTCAAGCACTTATTACAGTTCGTTTATTACAGCAAAAAGAAATAATAATGTTAGCATGGAGGTGCTTAGACCCAGTTGCCGAGGCACTGTTTACTGAAGGCTTTTGCTCTCTCGGAGCGGGAATCATGAAGTTGAGATGCCTCAAAGACTTGCTAATATTTCGGCTAATAGTCCAACCCATTTATTCTCTCAATTTATCTTCTTTAGATTAGCAAAGCAAATGCTGATAATAATGTGTAAATTTGATAGTGTGTTCCTCAGTAGTCCCTACAGCATGAGCAGAGGCTCCGGCACCAGAAAAACAGATCGTGTAATCCCTGAGGAGAGGGTAAGAGAGGAGACTTTGTTCACGCCAGAATTCACAGCTAAGACATTCAAAGGAAGGAGACCCAAGTGAAGCCTTGCAAGCATGGGCTTGTTTTTCTCTAGCAGGGGCAGTGTAGATGCTGCAGCCTGGGACCAGTCAGTGTGTGTGAGAGGTCAAGGTTTCTTGCTCCCCTCTTACTAAACTTTGGCTTTTGATTTTGTTTCTAGAAGGCTGTGATGCCTCAAGGGATTGCGTTTGCATTCCATCTAGAGGGAGTGGGAAGAATACAGGAGGAGTATGCTGGCTGACGCCATTGACTCCATTTTATCAGAAAATAATTGCTGCAGAAGATCACTCCTCCCCCTAGGGACTCAGTTTACATTTCCGTGGCCATGGCTGAGTTAGCCTGAGGGGCAGTTCTCACTGTGCACAGATCACTGGAAGCATTCCACCAGGGCAGGAGTGATGGGAAGGACAAAGGAAGACATCCCAGAGGACTTGGAAATAGTGTCCCAGCTTTTTCATTTCCCTCACTGTCTACAGTGAAAGTTCCTGTAGGAAATCCATAGTGTGAAGACACTGTTGCCAGCTTCCTCCACCACCCCTGCTGTCGAAATGGCTTGTCTCCGCTTGGCAGAAGAATTGCATGCCGTGCCCAGCTTCACTGTGGCAGCTTCAAGGTGGTAGGAAAGGCGTTGCTGTGTCTGGAGGAGGGCACAGTGGTTAGCAGCACTTACTGTTCGCCCAAATGGTCTCAGCCTGGGTCTCCAGGGGAACACCGGATGGATTGTTGTGGGTATGGAGTTCATTAGAAATGTTATTAATGCTGTGGACAGACAAACAGAATGACAGGGGCTGAGAAAGGAATCGGGAGCCACATGGCAGAAGAGGGGGTTTCTTCTTACAGCTCTCTGAGGATGGAGAGGCTTCAAAGAACAAGCCAGCAGACGGGCTTTCTGGTTCCCAGGCCTGAGACAGGGAGGGGGTGGGGAGCAGGACACGTGGCCACCTGTGTCCCTTTGATCTAAGCTCACTTCCCCAGGTTTGAGACCCTAGAACCTGATGTCTGTCAGGGGTTCACAGACCACATCTCAGACAGTTCCCGTCAGCATCCATGAGTGGGGAAGGCCTCTGCAGGCACTGGGCCCAAGCTGCAGTCTGCTCCGGATTCTGACTTTGCATTCTTCCAGGGAGAGCCTGTCTATATCTTAACGAACTCTTCATTTCAGCCACTGCAAGTACCCCTGGTCTAATCCCCAGACACAAGAACCTGGGAATCTCAACGGGTGCCTCTGGGCTCTGGGCTCTGCCTGTCAAGTGAGCAGTGCACAGACAAGTGAAATTCCACCCCGTAGAGGACACCTGGCCTGGGTTTTACCAGGCTGTGCAAACACAAGGACTGCCTGAGAACCTTCAGACAGCACTGCACTGACATCCCACAGACAATGAAGATCCGTTCATGAAGATGGCAGCGCAGAAGGGGAGGCTTGACCGCAATGAAGAGACCACGCTGTCTCTAGGGAAGAACCAGTAACCCCTGTCCTGAGCTGCATGGGTGACCATGAGCATAGGTAGACACGCTATGTCTTCATCTTCTAGCATTCATCAGAGTTGAACAGACATGTCCTCCACTTAGAAAAATGGAGTATTGTAGAGGAATTTAACCCAGCAGCATGGCTGCTCTGGCATCACAAAGTTCACAAAGACATGGGTATGATGTGGCTGGAACACACACACACACACACACACACACACACACACACGCCTCTGGTACACACCCTTAATCCAAAACAATGATATCTAAATGAGGGACAGACAAAGTGACAAATCAGGGAAAGATTTGACAGAAGGAGGCAGAGGTAGGAGATGCCCAACTCACAAGAACAGAGAGGAAAAAGAAGCTACTTAAAAGCAGCACAGAGAGAGAGACAGAGAGAAACAGACAGAGAGAGCAGGAGAGTTTGTGGAGATCGCACAACAGACTTGGGAACACAGTACAGTTCAGTGCAGCTGAGTTTGTGAGTTGTGCTGTTTTTCCAAGCAGTGTAACTCAGTGAGAAGCAAGAGAGAAGCCAGTTTGAGTCAGCCAGGTTGGAGATGAGTTTTGAGCCAGAACAGCTGAGCTGAACCGTGCAACCAGAGTTCAGAAAGAACTAGAAAGAGTGAGCTTGTTCAGCAGTAAGTGTCAGAGGCTGAAAACACTCTAGGCCTCAGGATAGTTAGGAAGGCTCTGGGCTCAACTCCAGCCACGTATTCACAAATCTTGGGCGTGGCTGTCATCTCATCCCCTCTTCTGAGGAGAAAAAACAAAACACACAGAACCTTGTCCGCATTGCACCACCCTCTGTACAGAAGCATACATTAAAACATAAATAAAAAGCAGCTATGATAGTGATTAGCTGGTATTCATAGTTGAGCTGGTCCTCATCCCCAGATCACAGCATGCTGCTCGTCATGAGCCATTTCACAAGGTGACACATGAGATTCCTACAGTCATGAACCTGGCACTGACAACAGAATGCGCACAAGCTTCTGAGAGCAGCTGTCACCTCTGTATCAATGCTCCTACCTTATGGATAGAATTCAGGACAGCCAGGCATAGCAACATTCTCGATTTCCAGCAGGATCTAACCCAGGACAATTGACCAATCAAATCTCTCGCTGTTCTCCCAAAAGGACAAGCTCATGGTTCTTAAGAGCAGATTAAGGTTTGTTCTTCAGCCCTCTTCAGTTTGAATCTGAAATGCTCCCTCTGGCTTGTGGTTTGAGCACTCAGCCCCTGGCTGTTTTGAAGTCTGGGAGCAGCAGCCTGAAGCTCCCACTGCCACTGACAAGCTGCAGCAGCCACCATGGCTCCACCACATGGGAAAAAATCCTCTGAATGGTCCAGCCAAAGAAATAGAAAAGAAAGAAGGAAGGAAGGAAGCAGCTGAGCAAGCCGTGAGAACCAAGCCAGTAAGCAGCACCCTCCATGGCCTCTGCACCAGCTCCTGCTTACCGGTTCCTATCTTGAGTTCCTGTCCTGACTTCTTCCAGTGATGGGCTACAGTATGGAAGTGAGCTGAATAAACCCTTTCCTCCTCCCCTCCCGAAAGAAATAGAAAGCAAGAGGGACTGAGTAAATAATTTCGAGCTGGCAAACACAGTAACTGAAAAAAAGAAATAATGGAAGGATCCACTTAGAAGAAACTCAGTGGAATTGTTGAGAAATATCTGTGGATTTCATGGACGTAAGCAGGTAACAAATGAGCCCCGACTTAAATTCTTACCTTCTGCAATAACTGACTCAAAATTCATCATGAATTTTATTTGTGTACTTAAAATGCAAAACTTTTTTTTAATTTAATGTTGCCCAAGACGTGAGCAAATATTTCATCAGACAGAACACACAGAAGATGCAGTATCAATAAAGACAGTTCCACTTTATCATCTGCCTAGGATGCAAGTTAAAACCCAAAGCCGATGTCCCCACAGACCCATCAGGGTGGATGCCTTTGTTTTTAAAAGACAGACAGACAGAGCACAATGGCACCGAGTGCGGACAGATGAGAAGACATGAGATGGCTCATTTCTTCCCGATGCCCCACTGCTGGAGCCCACTGGCAGAGTCCAACAGTACCTGAGTGGGGAGTGAGGACAAATCACACCACACACTGATTCAGCTTGAGAGGGCTGTCAGTCTGACTGAAGCATCGTGGGTTTATTCCAGGGTTCATTATAGGCAAAGCAAGCAAGTCACATCAATACAAAAAAAGAAAAAAAGAAAAGAAAAAGGTGTGGAAACACCTAACTTCTTTTCAGAAACTACTTCCCCAGGTGAAAACATAACACACAACGAAGCTTAACAAGCAACTCTCCTCACCACAGTGTGAGTCCTGGTGATCCAACTCAGCTCGTCAAGCTTGGCCACAGGTGTGTTGCCTTAGCAAGAGGCTGTTTGCCTCCAGGTGCCGAGGCTTCGGGGTTACCTGGAGCATCCGGGACTATCCAGCTAAACTACAGACTTGGAAACAGGCACACTTTCCTGGATGTCTTCCAGTATCGGCCTCTGAGTTCAATATTGAGCTTCCGGGCCTGTCTCTCAGGCCGGCTTTGTCTGTAGCTGTGTCCCACAGCTCTCCACACCCCGCCTCTCTGGGAGGCTATTTCGCGGTGTCTGAACTGCAACATGTAGCTGAAGTATATTCCAGCAATTGCACTCTAGGTGCTCATTGTAGAAACTTCAGCCATGTTCATGTGAGAAATTGTCTGTCTTATGTTCATTTTCAAGAGCTTAAAACTTTAGGCTGGAGGTCGTTGGTGCGTGGGTGTATAAGCAGAATATGGCCCATCTGTATCACGGAATACGACTCGACAATAAAGTAGCAAAGTATTCATGCACAGAACTGCCTGGATGGCTCTCTGGAGAAGCACAGGCTGTGAAGGGCTCTCAGAAGGTGATTGCTGCATGGCTGTGTCACGCTGCATTTTCAAAATCACAAAATCAGAGAATTACAGATCGGAGTGGGTTTGAGAGACTAGGGAAGGGTTTTCATGGAAGAATTGGGCGTGGCTATAAATGGCCCACTTGAGAGATTCTGCCTCATGGAAATGTTTTCCAGTTTGTCTCCATGGCAACTTCTGGGCTGTCTTGTCGGTCTGTGTAGTTGTGGAAGATGCTGCCTTTGGGGGAGCACGTTAAGGGTCCGTGAGGCCCCTCTGTTGTTCCTTGCAACTGTGTGGGGACCTGTTCTTACTTCAAGGAAAAGGGCTGATTTACACATGAGCCTGTCACACCTCTCCTCGCAGGCTGAGCAGAACCAGCAGGGTTCTCTTTGACCCCTACTGGTCTTGCTGAACTCCGAGTCAACACAGGGAGACTAAATGAAGGTGATTGTGAGGAGACGTTGGTTCCGTGTACATGCTTACAGTGGAGCCGGCAGCAGGAAGCATGCCATAACCCGTGTGTGTGGAAACATTCTCAACACACACTGAGGCCAGCTTGTCCGCTTCCACTCTAAGGACTTAACGGTCCTTCTGCCAGCATTTTTATTTAAAGATTCACAGTTGTGTGTAGTTTTGCATGTGTGTACATGCATATAGAGGCCAGAGAACACCCTTCCCTTGGGACATCCTCATGAGCACTGCTCGAATCCTTTGAGACTTTGTCCCCAGCAGGGTCAGTCCAGGGTCCTCTTGTCTCCAGTTCCCCAGCACTGAGATCCAAACAGCTGCCTCTGTATCTGGCTTTTCAAAGGGCTCTGGGAGCCAGACTCTAATGCTCGCAAGGCTGGAGCTTTGATGACGCCATTTCCCTCATCCTGGCAGCTCTGAGGCAGGGAAAGCTTCTGAATCTTCCGGTCTGAAGAGAGAAAAGGATGGTTAAGATGCAAGGCGGGCTGTTCCGGCCTAGAGGGGGCTCAGTGGGCAAAAGTGACAGCCCGAGTTCACTGTCCAGAACTCGCAGCAGAGGCGGTGACTCCCGAAAGCTGTCCTCTGACCCCCCCCCCACACACACACATATGACCACTCACGTGTCACAGGCATATCACAGTAACGGTAGGTAACTATTGAGTGGAGAGCACTTTGCAGCTACTTTCCTCACGTAACTGAAAAGCTACACAACACATGCTGGAGTTAGTTCCCAGGGCTTCACTCGAAGTTGGTGTGAAATCTAAAGGGGAAGCTAAAGAGTTAATGCACTTTCTTAGCAAAAGAGCAGAGGCCAAGGTAAAGTTTACGTCAGATCTGTGCCTCAAAAAAATCAAAACAAACATCCCAATGTCTTCATAAAGCCAGAAGCACAGAAGCACTGGCTGGCTGCAAGCTGACTGGCGGCTGCCACAGCACACGCTCCCATCCCTCAGCTCCACTCACGCGCCTGTGCATTCCACACACTTTACGCTCTTAGACTCCGTCCGAGTGTGCAGCCAACAGCCTTGCACGCTCCAATGCTGGGCTAGTTGTGATACACACCAGCGGGGCTCTCACTGGATCCTAGGAGGGTTCGGTGCTTTCCTAGTCCAGCCTGAGTGTTTCAGATAAAATGGGCTTGTGAGAGACTTTCCTGAGGCTATTAAATTTTTATTTTGCCTTTACAAATCGCAAAATATCTTTATGTCCTAACCTCAGTCTTAAACATGCAGCTTTAGACATTAAACTAAGTATTTCTCTATTCTCCATATTGCTAAAAGCTAAAATTGTTGTTTTTTTTTTTTCCAGTGAAAAGGGCTGACAAACAAAACCATTAAACTTGTTTCTAATTAATCCATTGTTTATAGAACTACTGTTTTCCTGAAATTATCTATATCTTCTCCTACTCTTCTATTTGTCTTTTTTTAAAAAGGGTCTCACTGTGTAGCCCTGGCTGCTCTGAAACTTGCTCTGTAGATGAGGCTGGCCTTGAACTCACAGAGGTCTGCCTGCTTCTGCCCTCCAAGTGTTGGGATTAAAGGCGTGCATCTTTGTGGCCTGCTGCCTGTTTTTTTCTTATAACATAACGATCAGATAACAGAGACTAAAGGGAAAGTGGAAAGAGGGAAGGAGCTGACAGCTGTGCTTCGAGGAGGGAAGAAGCTGAAATGCTAAACAGCAGCCTCGATGACCTGGGGAAGAGCTCAGGAGAACTAAGAGAAAATTGCTTTCTCATTTTAGCATGTTTTTTTAAAAAGTGTCACTGGCTCGGCTGCGTCTCCCTCTGCTTCCCCGTGTGGAGTCTGATGTGTGACTTGAGAACACAGGAAGTGGCTCCACCTGCCCATCCTCCTGCATGAGCACCGGTAGGCTGGGAGGAGTGTGGGGCGTTCCCAGTGTGGCAGCTCACTCTACCCACGGGCACATCCTGCTCCCACGTCCTCGGTCAGGCACAGCTCCCGTCCTTGTGATCTGCTGCGGCAGTGACTGCCTTGTTGCTGGGACAACACACTTGACAGAAAGGTGCTTAAGGGAGGAGAGGTCTGTTTTAATGCACGTTTTCAGGGGACTGTCCACCATGGCGGGGATGATGCAGTGGCAGGGGCAGGAAGCTGGCTCATCACATGGTGTCAGCAATCAGGAAGCAGGCTGTGAGTCAGCAGGAAATGGTGTCCCATCCTAGCCACCCGCTTCCTCCAGCAAGACCCCGCCTCCTCTAGGCTCCACAGCCTTCCCAAATGGTGGCACCAGCTATTACCAAAGCAATGAAATATACACACTTAGTGCACAGTTCACGTTCAGACTACGACACCCATCATCCAACTTTTACTCAAAAATAAAAATTACCGTTGTCTTCAGGAGTCCTCTGGACGGGTTTCCACATCATCACTCATTCCATCTTCTCCTTTACCCCAAAGACATGAGCTGCATCTTGGTCCTTTCTTATAGCTTCCAAGTGTATATGGTTCTGTGAACACGGGACCAGTCCCACACGGGTTTTGGCCTGAGAATATTAAAGATAAGAAGCTGAACGGCCCTCTGGGTGAATCACCCTTCTTCTGAGATAAAGAACATTTGCCAAAGCAGTAATTAGCAAAGTCAACATCAATTGCCCACAGGGGGAAGACTTTGGAAACAAGATCCCAACATACAGAATAAATCAAGAAACAAACAATCAAAACAAAATATAATGTGCTATTTGAGCCCCAGGATGAGTTGAAAAAATCGAGTGTGTTGGAGAAAGAACACTGCGTCCCGCTCCGAGTGCTTAATATTAGGTTAGATCAGGGGACGTGTTTGTAAGCAGCCACCCACCCAAGGAGAAGACAATGACAGAATTTTCAGTCCCAGCTGCCTGCCTTCCATATCCATACAGAAATATGCACAGCGTGGAATGTCACCTCCCACACTCACATTCCTCCTTCCTAGGCGTCTCCAGAGCCAACAAAACAAAACCCCTTAGAGAAGCTGTGTAGCCGGCGGCTGAGGCTGCATTGCTGGTCTCCTGTCAGCAGCATCCACGAGGCCGACTGGCTGCTGAGAGCTGCCTGCGAGGGTTTCCAGCCATCAGCCTCCAGCAGTTCTACATAAGGAAGGACGGTTTTCCGAGCCCACAAGACTGTGGTCCAGACTCTGTGGAAAGAACGATCCTTTAGCCATGCCTGCCCCCCTGAGACATGAGGTCACCCCACATGGATGTTCCCGAGATAAAGCAAACCCTTTGTCTACTCAGCCAAAAGGAGCAGTCTACCATGCCCTCACCACCCCTCAGTGGTAATTTCAACAAATCACCTGTTTCCTGCCAAGCGCTGGGAAAGTGGGAAGGAGCAAGCGGAGGGAATCCGGGCTGCTGGGGCCTGACTAAGACTTTTGGGTACAGAGATAGATTGAGGGCCATGAGCCAGGCCTCATACTGGACTCCTGGCCCCCATCACAATCTAACCGTGTCCCTTAAGTGTGCCCGGTAATGAACCTGAGCCTTTTCCAGGTGTTCCAAACTAGCTGGGGACATGTTGGTTGTAAGAGCAATTCTTCAGAGTAGAAACTCTTCCTCTTCCCAGGTCTGTGAGGGAATGTAGGAAGGAGAGAATTTCATCCCAGGGGGTCAGGATAACTGTCACCCAGAGCACAGGCACTTCTGGTGTCCCAGACACCCAGAGTACAGGGAGTTCCCTTCTGCACCTGTCCCCACCTGACCCGGTACTTCTGTTGGGAGGAAGGATGGGCTTGTTAGGGCCTTGTGCCCCTAACAAGCAAACAGAATCCCTGTAGCATGCTTTTCTCTTCTTCATCCGGGCTCATGGCTTATTCTGCAGTGAGCTGGCTGACGATCAGTCCCTGCTAGAACAATGCGGTGCTAATTTCTCAGAATGGATGGCTGCCCTGGGCTCTGATGTCACCAAGACCTGTGAGAGGGACGGCTATTTCTGGAGGGGGGTCCCAAGTTTCCAGGGTCAAAGCCTGGCCCTGGCAAAGCTACCACCTGGGTGCGACTTACTCAACCTCACAGGCCAGGCAAAGGGACAACTTCCTGTAAAGAAGTTTCTGTAAAGGAAGCTGATGAGAGTTATGAGATCTCCAGTGAGGCAGCCATGAGAGGACCCTGCTGTGAGAGCACAGGAGAGAAAGCCCTGTGTCGGTGAGGGGTGTCCTGACCGGAGACAGACTCTATGGTTTCCCGGTTAGGAGAGTTGCTGTGCCATCCCACGGGTGGCCCAGCAGAGCAGTGGGCTGCACGGTCTCCTAAGAATCCTTTCCCCAAAACACCAAGTGGGCCTGACCCGCCCCCAACACAGACCTACACACATACACTACTGAACTAGAAATGTTCTCAGTCTGCTTTTCATAGGCGTTGGGCTGCTGTGAAAAGGTCCCTCTGGGTCACCTCCAGCCATCAGGTGGAGTGACACAGTCACTGCTGAAATGCTAACTCTTCAGGTGGAGTTTTGAAGGTGATGGGATCACGAGGGTGAAGCCACAGTGACCTGGTGGCCAGACAGCCATGTCACCTCTGTCACCTGAGCAGTCAGCTCGCAGTCTGTGAGGAGGAGGCGGGCCTTGCTTGACACCAGCCCACCATGTCTTGAGCACAAAGTCAGGGAGGACTTCCAGTGTCCGGAACCGAGAGAATAAAGATCCCTTGTTTATCAGGCGTTTGCCTCAGAGTTCCAGATGAGCCAAGACATCTGTGCCCGGCGGCCAATCCGAAACAAGAGAGATGCCCAGAGGGAGCTGTGTACCTTTAAGACGTTTCAGATACTGGGAAAAGCCCTAAGGGATTCCTCTTATACTTTCTACTATACCATAGGACACTGTGTAGCTCTTAAAATATAATTTTCATAAAATATTAAATGCCAGAAGTTCACCATGCAATGTTAGATGAGAGTGAGGAGAGGAAAGAAATGGCCGACCTTACTAACCGTCATCATGTTTAAGCACTGGATGTCATTTTGCTTTTAATCTTTCCCTATTTTTCTCTTTAATAAACTTATTTTTAATCATCGGGGAACAGAAATCGACATTTTTAGAAAGAGATGTTTATGTGGGCAGGGGCTGGCACACACTGACCACACACACCGACACAGTGGCCGTCCAGATGAGTCTCTGCCAAAGCTGGACTAGGCGGGTCTTGGGGTGGTCACTCTGTGACCCTCCCAGCGCTTCCCTGACCTCCTGGGACTGGGCCAACCTCTCTACAATGTGCCATGCTCCTCACTTCCCCAATGATCTGGTGTCAACACGGAAGTCATAGCTGAGCAGACTTTGAGGGTCTCCTGGCCCCACGTGTGGCTGCAGCATCCCGGGAGCCCGGGGAGAGCTGTGACGCCAGCTCTGGCTCCTGTCGGGGTCTTTCCTAGCAGGCAAAGGAGCCACTGAGCGCTTAGGTCACCCCCTCGGGGAGTCCAGGGGTCACCTCAGAAGAGAGTCAGAGGTCAGCTCAGGTGGGGACAGTCTGTTCTGGCTAGTCTGTCTGTTTATTTGTCAGTCTGATATAAGCTGCAGTCCTCTGAGAGGAGAGAGCCTCAGTTGAGAAAATGCCTCCGTAAGATGGCCTGTAGCAGCATTTTCTTGATTATGATAGCAGTAAGGGGGCCCAGCCATTGTGGGTGCTGCTACCATTGGTCCGGCAGTCCCAGAGTGTGTAAGAAAAGCAGATGGCAGCCAGGAGGAGTGAGCCAGGAAGTGTTACTCCTCCATGGCCTCTACTTCAGTGCCTGTATCCAGGTTCTTGCCCTGCCTGAGGCCCTGCCTTGGTTTCCTCCAGTGGACTGTCACGCAGGATATGTAAGCAGACAAATGCTCTCCCACCCAAGTTCCTTTTGGTCATGGCCTTTATCACAGCCATAGAAACCCTAACTAGGAGATAGCTCAAGGTCAGGTAAGGTGGGAGTCTGTAGATCAACTTAGGAGTGTGAGGTCACCAAGGCAGGCGTCCCCAGGTCACCTTGGCATAAAGGTCTTTGAGACATCTCAGGTAGAAGCTCATAATTAACCTCAGGCACCTCAGAGAGGTGCCATGAGTCCCTCAGTCTCTCAGGTAGACAGATGATCACCCAAATGGGAGAGCATGGGTCACCTCAGGTAGATCCCTGGATCACTTCAGGTAGGAGTCCATGGTCACCTCAGGTAGCAGTTCCCAAATCCCCTCAGGTGGATCTCTGGGTCATCTCAGGCAGAAGTCCATGGTTGCCTCAGGTAGGAGTCCATGTTCACCTCAGGTAGGAGTCCATGCTCACCTCAGATGGAAGCCTTTGGTTTTCCCCAAGTAAGGGTCACAGGCAGCCTCAGATAGGAGACCCCAGGTTACCTCAGGTATGAGACCATGGACCATCTCACATGAGGTAGTGGAAGAGTCAGAAAACTGCTGGGGCATCACTGGGTTTCGGACACACCAAATACACTTGTTCTTTCAGGAGGTAATTTAGTAACTGGCTAGTTTGAAGTCTCTCCAGTCACAGAATATCTCCTTTCTGCTCATTTAAGTGTGTGCATGTGTGTGCGCACGCGGGTGTGTGTGTATGCGTGTGTGTGTGTATGCATGTGTGTGAGTGTGTGTGTGTGTGTGTGTGTGTGTGGTAGGGAGGTGGTCTTCCTATATTTTTTATCTGTTTATGTGTCAGTGGATGTTTGAATTTTGCCTATTTGCTTTCTTGCTCTGCTCAGCTAGCTCTCTCCACTCTTGCACAGTTCAGAATGCCCTGCCAAGGGAATGGTGCTGCCTGCACCATGCTGGGGCTTCAGCTAACATAGAGACATGCCCTCAGGCCACCCCGGCGGAAGAGACTGTCTTCCAGGCTGTTCTCAGCTGGCGGTGAAAACTAGCGTAACAGCCGCCCCACACTTTTCCATGCTTGCTGGCTATTTGCACACTGCTGTGGAGAAGCGTCTGTCCAAACTTTGTGCATGTTTTTAAAGGGAACATTTGGACATTCCTTGCCGCTGCTGAGTGGCGGGCTTCTTTCTAAATTCTGAACATCAACCACTTGGCAGATTCTGTTTGGAAGGTTTGCAGCCTTCCAGGTCATCCTATTACTTTGCTCACTGTGTCCTTTGAAGCACAGAAAATTTTGTGGTTTAACGTTTTCTTTTCTGTTTCTTTTTATTTTTGTTGCCATGTCCAAGGAATCACCATCAAACCCACTCCCCAAGGTCTTCCCTTAGCTTTTCTTTCCTCACAGAGTTTTATAGTTTTAATGTTATATTTACAATGTCTCTCTCTCTTTGTGTTTGCTTGCTTTGTTTTTGAGAGGGGGACTCACTCTCGTGTTCTCCAAGCTGGCTTTTCAAACCTCTGTGTCGTAAGGAACGACCCCTGGGCTCTTGACTCCCCTAGTTCTGCTTCTGCTGGGATCACCCTTTCTGCTTTTATGTAGTTCAGGGGACTGGACAAGGGCTTCATGAACGCTGGGCAAACAATCTACAGCTGACCACACCCTGTCTCATTTTCATATTGTTAGATAATTTTTTAGTGTGTGTGTGTGTGCATGTATGTGCATGTGTTTATGGTACCTGTTGCTCAGTCTTCTGGAGCTGGACTTACAGGAGGCTGTCCTGAGCCATCTCTGCAGCCCACCTCAAATCTGTTTCTGGCATGCTTTCGCACATGCTTGAAGGAAGGGCTCTCCTGCGCCCCACACGTGTGGACACTCAGCTTCCCCACACACTGCAGTCTTTTCCCTCTGATTTCTCGGCACCGTGGTCAATGGTCACTTACAGATGAAGGAAGATTTAGTTCCCTCATGTTCTTAACCTGTTTAAACTATTTGTTGGACTTCCCCATGCAAAGAACATGGCATGTTTTTTTTTTATTGTCCATATTGGTTCCATGAATGATTTTCTTCTTCAGAAGGGTTTTAATTTCATACAAGTATAAAAGATACAAGTATAAAAGATTAAAATGAGAATAACTACTGAGAAATTATTTCAGAGGCAAATGTAATTTTGTTCATCCAGGTCAGTGCTGATGTGGATTTCTGCAGATGAAGTGGGTGATCATGTACTGTGTTGAATGAACTGTTTGAACTTCCTCCCAAACACTGAGAGAACAGAAGTGAATTAAAAGCACTGAATTTACGTCATGTTCCAGGCTGTCTCATCCAGGCCTCCTGGAACCCAGGTGTGAGTTTTCTAAGAACACCAGGCTGATGTTTGTGTGACGTGAAAGTCTCTGTTTGACCCAGAGACTTGAGGGATCAGTGAGCACAGGCCCTTCCTGCTGCCAAGCCTGAGGCCCTCTGCACAGCCCCGTCCTACACAGTGGAAGGAGAGAACCAGCACCCACAGGTAGTCTTCTGACATGTACATGTCACACTCACTCACACACACACTCACACACACACTCACACACACACACACTCACACACACACACACACAC
>REGO01000129.1:1993678-2006756 GCA_010120015.1 Rhombomys opimus
CACACACACACACTCACTCACACACACACACTCACACACACACTCACACACACTCAAACACACACACTCACACACACACTCACTCACACACACTCACTCACATACACTAAATAAATAAGCATAGTTAAATATTTAAAAATCAAATCTTTTTGAAAAATGACCACCCAACAGTGTTTGTAAAGGCTCAAATAGCTTCATGTTCACTGCTTTCCATCAGGGTCTGAGACCCTACTTGACTTAGGGCTGGAGTCAGCAGCCCAGGGCAGTGTAAAATGGTTGTGTTTTAACCAGGATAAGAACTATTCCCCCTTTACACAAAGTCAGAAATAGACCTTCTAGCCATGGCAGAATGTCTTCCTGGGGCTGGGAGCCCAGCTCCGTCTCCCTCCCAGCTCACCATCTGCCTCCCAGCAGGCAGGGAAGAGAGATGGAGGCCAGGCAGCTGAAGATGCCAGGCACTTAGAGCCTACCAGCCAAAACCCAGGTCCACCCCAGAGCAAAGCAGGCAGTTATCAGCCGTCAGAACGCACTGTAGTGCAGCAGCCAGATGCCCAAGTCTGTCTGTTTGCTCGAATTACCAGCAGCTCCTCAGGAGCACCCTCCCCAAGCTTGCTAACGTCCAGCCGCAGAGTCCATTGTGGGAAGGAGTCTTTTCTCTCTCAGCTGTGAACTCAGGGTCACTCTTTCCCAGCATCCTCAGCACCAGATCACTTGCAACTCCTCCAAACAGCCTTGCCCTTGGACCTCTGAGATGCAGTTCAATGTATTAAAAAAAATCATACCGTGTGTTCATACGGGAAGCCTGTGCTCCTTTCAGCTCAGCCCTGAAAAGTGCAGAACTGCCCGGAGACAGCCTGAAGGTTCACATGCCCACTCTGCAACCCCGGAAGATTCCTCGGGGGCTGTGGGTGGAAGAACAAAGGCTTCTCTGAACATTGCCATCAGTTTCCTCCAGGAGGCGATGTGCATACCCGAGGTCATGCAGAATGATGGTGGGATCTGAGCACCTGCGGGTCTCAGGTGTACGGAAGATCTGAAAAGTAGAAGAATTTCCCATAATGCATTTGGTGGCAGAATCCCATCTCTCTGCCCTTGTCCGGCAGGAAATTTGTTCTGAGGTGGGCTGAGACCACTTACACTCCTCGGTCAACTTAGAGTGTCCGTACACCTACTTCAGTAAACAAGCAGACACTGCTGTGTTTGATTTCAAGGCCTCAGACCATGTTCAGCGAATCCAAGAGTAGGCGACTTAGCGGTTTTAGCCAAGATCTTGAAGGGCGTCATTTCTTAGTTCTAGATCTCGTACGTGATGCAAGCCTGTTTTTGAGGGAAGCAGCCACACATCTTTCAAGGGAGATCACGGGGAAGGAACCACATCCAAGGACATCAGGAATGGGAACAATGAGCAGAAAGGCCTTTGCCCGTGCGATGATGTCAGTGCTCCCCGCCTTAACCATTAGTCTTCCACTCGGGGTGAGTTGATCACCCAGTCTCGGTGCAAGCATGTTTACATAGGATTGTATTTTCTGAAATCCCGGTGCCTTGTCCCCAGGGACCAGGCCCAGCTTTTGCCAAGCATGCTGGCCCTGCTCTGCTGGGCAGCTCCTGAGGTGGATTAGCTTAAAAATACAACAAAACAAATGGTTTCTCTGTAGTTGCAGTTGGGGGATGCCGAGCTCAGTGTGCACTGGCTTGGTCGCCTTGAGTCTGTGTGCCTTTGCCCCCTGCTGGGCACAAGTAGCAGAGGAGGCAGCTCACCTACATAGCCAGGACATCAGCAGAAAGGAGAGGACTGGGTCACAGGCCAAATACCCCCTCCCCCCCGAGGGCTGAAGGACCTCCTGTAGCCTGGGTGTGTGAGGCAGGCAGCAGAGCCCTCAATACGGGGACTTGCAGGGAACACTTGTCCAAAGCTCTGCTCCCGCTCACCCGCCCGCCCTCTGCATCCGGCAGGTCTGCCAGAAGCTGTAGGTGGACATGAGGGCTTGCCTCCTGGCACAGTTACTGTCCTCGCACGTAAAGAGTGAAAAGACCTTAAGAACACTCCCCGGGGGAGGGGTGACTTTAGGGTTTGCCTGCCACCAGCCAGGGTCCCCGAAGGTCATAAAACAGTGTGAGAACTGTTTCAAAGGCCACATTGTTTATTTTTCACAAATGATAGAATTTGTGCACTGGCTGTGGAAACACCACTGCTTTTCACGGTTTCTGACTTGTTTAAAGGCTTGGTGCGCACTCTTCTGAACCCAACAGAAGACATTTGACCAGAGCAAAACCACACCTGTTCACACGCTCTTCCGGCAGCCCAGGAGAACAGCTATGACACTAAACACGCAATCCTGTCGCCTGAACTTACGGGCCCCAGATGTCAGCAACTGCCCCGAGGAGCTCTCTCAGCTAATAAATAATGAAAGGCTAAGTCATCCCGAGAGTTGCTGATGTTTGGTAATAGTTACCTTAATTTATTATTTAGTACAGTGGCTTTAAAATCCGGGCTGTTAAGGAGAGAGCTCAGTGAAGCAACTCCTTGCAAACACAAGAACCTGAATTTGGTTTCCAGGGCTCATGCGTGAAAAAGTCAAGTGTGTGCTTGTGATTTCAGAGCTGGGGAGGCAGCACTAGGCAGGTCCCTGGAGCTCGCCGCCAGCCCAGCCCGGGAGCCCCCATCTCTAGAGTAACACAGATAGTTCCTGAGGAAGGCCATCTGGGTTAGACATCTTACTGCCACTTTCGGGTGTACACATAAACAGGTCTATGCATGTGCCCGTGTGTGTGTGTGTGTGTGTGTGTGTGCTTGTGCGTGTGCACACACACAGGTCACCTACGTGCTGAGAATCAAAAAGGAGTCTTCTGGGTTTGCTGAAAGCAGCCTGGCTTTGGGGGAGAGGTCTGCTCCTCAGCACACCTATTGGGCCTGCACGGTGCACCCAGCCCAGAGCCCTTAGGTGGGTGGATTCAAGTGCAGGAGGAAGAAAAGCCAAAGGGCAGAAATCCTTTGGAACGGAATGCCACAGCATCATGGATGCACTTTAACTTTCTGCCATGGCTCCAGCTTTCGTATCTAGCTCTGTTTTATTATTTCCTGCAGGGTCGGGCTTGCAGAACGAAGCTGTCCCGATGAACCGTTAGGCCCTGCGTGGGGTATCACAGAGCCCTCGAAGTGAGCCACTGGGCTACCCGAGAGCGCACCAAACTTCTTTAATCTAAGGGTTGGCCACCGTCTCCATGGCGAGGTGCAGCGAGCTGGAGTGGGTGCTGTGTCTTAGCATGACCCCTTTCTGATCTGCAGCCCCAGGGAAGCCAAGCCATCTCCTCGGCAGGCAAAGGTGCTGTGTCAGGCAGACCAGCATCCCTCTGTTCTTGACAGAAAGGGGGCAGCTTCAGTCCCCAGTTACACCAGTCAGTCCTCGGTTTCCAAGGTTTAGCTCCACCTCAGCAACAGCACAGCACACATTTCAGATGACCAGCAGAGAGGAGAAGGGGTAAGGTGAGGTGGTCTCGGCGAGAGAAGGTGAGAAGGAATGACTGCTGTGTTCCTGGAATTTCGTGAGATTGGTCTGAGCATGGCAAGGCTAACGTATGAAAAGGCCCCTGAGCAGAGGATGGTACAGGTCCATGAGGCGTCTCCTGTTGTTCCCGTCTGTTCTGCGTAAGAACATTGAAAACCTCACACGTCAGGCCTCAGAGGGCTCCGAAGCCTCTTTTCCTGAGCCCCTCAGATGAAAGTGCCAAGTTCATTGTCAGGCGGGTCTCCCAGGAAGACCCTGAGAGGTTAACTCATAAGTTTTGGCCAAGCCCCGTCACCGTGCATTTTCCTTTAGCTTCTGTTGTTGTCCCCAGCTGGCTGCTTCAAATGCAGCTACCACTTGAGGCGTTCTCCCTCTCTGTCTCTGTAAATGTTCTTTTGCATTCATACGGCTCTCAGGGAAGGTCAAACACATTTCTCAGTGATGTGAGGGTCCTTGAAAAATGACAAGTGATGGCAAGAGAGCTGTTTCTTACCAGGTCTTTAAATTCTCTTTCCTAAGCTTATGACAGTCTCATGGTGACTGCAAAGCATGCTTCCTGCAGGCACGTCAGTGTGCCCTGTGGTGCTGCAGGCAGAGGAGAGGCTCAGGCTCGGATCATCCACCCAGGGTGCCCTTGACAGCGCATTTCCCAACTTCTTCATTCATTCAGCTGTGGAAATCGGATAACAATGTCTGGCCTACTTATGCAGTTTTCGTAATGACATTACTCGGAGGAATTTGCCTAATGAATTTTTTTTTCTGTTGGAAATGATCTTCAAAGCACCAAATAAAAATGAACTTCGTAAAGGAAACTTGCAAAGTAAATGAAAAGGGGTCTTTGCCTTGAAGTTCATGGCTCATCTGGAGTCAAGATTTCCAATCCCTACACTCTTCCCCGTGTTAGGCAACACTGACAGACTGACAGATGGACCAGCTCCTGTACCTGGCTTACTGTGGTGCTGGAGTGTGTGTACGTGTGTGTGACCAGGAATGTGTGGAGGTCTGTAACTTAGATATTTTACCAAACCTACTTTATTCAGGGTTCTTAAACACCTTTACCTCCCTTCCAAATCTCCCCCAACCTTAGGTAGGAGATTAGTAGGGAAAAGGGCTGTAGTTCCCTTTTATTAACTTCTTGCTGATCAGGGTCGAGGGGTCTTTAGGGGATTACCAGACTCAGCCTCAGGATGTCAGCAGTCCAGTCCAAAGGCCAACACCAAGCAGCAACGTGGATCAGCCCGACAAGTAGGTGAAAGCCGCAAGTCTCCGCTGTATTGCCCCGAGAAGTTCTCTGGAACCTTTCTCCCTGCCAATTCATGAATGAAGAATGACGATCAGCAAAGCAGTGTTGATCCAAAAAGTGATGTCTCACTGCGTGGACCTCTGTATATCTCCTCTCCTCAGAGTCCGGATGTTCTCAGCTGGCTAAAGTTACGACCCTCGTGTGAGAGAAAAAAACATCATGTGCTTAGCTTGTGGCAAAGCATCACATGACAAAACCGAGTCTTCAAAGAAACCAGAAACTTTCACTTTAGAGAATGGGCTTGGGGACAGAGAAGTGTTGAGGGCTCCTGTGAGCTAGAATGAAGAAGTAGGTGGCGCCCTCTACCGGGCCTCGCCCTCTTCCAGCCGTCCTCTCTAGTGCTTTCCATCCCTGAGCCTTTCTGCTCTTGGTACGCAGCCTTCTCTACCCTGATCCCTGCCTTCAACATTTGATGTCAGTAGTCCTAGCCTAGCGTTCTCTCCACCAGGACAAAGGCTGTACTCCAGAACACTCCACCATCCAGAATGTTCCCACCAGCTTGTGCGTTGACTTATTTGTCTCCAGGAGCGGAAGGTCAATGAGGAGACTGGTAAGTGCCGGTGAATTGTGGACAGTACAGGCGTCAACCTGTACCGAGAGACCCACCCAGGGGCCTCTGGTGTAAACGTCAGAGCAGCATCTGCTTTCAGGCTGGTTATAGGGAGGGAAAGGGAAGAGGGCTGAGAAGAATTTTTTTCAACCTGAGGTTGGTGGGTCTGGGAGTAACCAGTGAGTTAAAAAAATATTAGGAGATTGAAAGCCTCTCTGGTGGCCACCATTAGGAGGGAGGAGAAGAACATCAGAAACAAGCTACTGCCTTCCAGAACTCACTGTTGAGGGAATTGTCACTGCTTAACTAAGATGGAGAAGAAGGAACAAAGAACGGAATGGCATGGTCATGGCCTAGCAAGGAGGGGCTGTTATTTGGAAAGTTCTGGAAACTCTAGCCAGCACTCACCGGGGGTGCACCTTGAGGGGTACACAGGGCCCTCCCGCCCCTGTTTCCTGTGCTGTGATAAGAGTGTGCCCTGCCATCCATCCCCACACCGTGATGCTCTGCCTCAGCCGGGGCTGAAGCTCCTCACACGCTGAACCAGGCAGCTGCTTCTTCCTTTAAGCTGATCGTGTCGTGTTTGCTCATAGCAACACAAAGCAGCGAGTGTGTCCTGTGACTACACCATCCTCTCCTTTCCTGCCTCAGTCCAGTGTTCAAGGCGACCACCACACCCTCTTCCAGAAGAATTAGTGTTGATTCTTCCATTTCCCTTCGGTTCGCGGGCTCTTCGGTGTCTTTATTTCTGTGTGTATGTGATGGCTGTTGTATTCTGTGTGGCCTACAATCTTTTTCTAGGATTGCCTTTGTTTTCAGCGCTGTGGATTGAACCCAGGGCCTCGGATGTGCTGTGGGAGTACCTCAGATCTAAGTCCCCAGCCTCTTTTCCAGTCTTTTTGTGAACCCCCAGGAGGGCTCTTCTGTCAAGGAGAAGGGACAAGGGACAAACCACATCTTACACACAGAGCCACACTAATGGCCTTCCATGGACACTAGAGTCCAGGGTCGGAAGCAGCCGTCCTGAGGGAAGCTTTCCTGGAGGAGGCAGATCTGGCCTGAAGACAAGCAGAGACAGGAGGAGTATTCATTCCAGGCAGAGATATGTCCCCAAATAAAAGAGACAAAGAACAAGTGTCTGAAGATGGAGAAAGGCTTTGCAAGTGACGGAAGATGCCACAGCTGGAGGGGACAGCAGAGCAGGTTTCCACGAGGATTTTTCAAGCGTTCTCAGCTAGTTTTCCTCCCACCCTGCCTCACCCCCATCCTGCTCCCCAGTTCATCACCTCTTCTGCTCTCCACCTTCACACCACCCCATCCCACAGTCCTGTCTCCCTTAAGGCCTTTCTTTCAGAAAATGGTCCTTTTAGTTTGTCACCTTCTATAGGCACCCCAGATTAAATGAGTGTACCCCAAGTTAAACACACACATCTATAATTTTTAATAAAATTTAAAGCTGCACTCAGATTTTACTGGGAAATGTACATGTCCGTGCATTTAAAGCTTGTGAGCCATTGACATGACCTCTTTCTTTGACAGCAGAGACCTCAGCGCAGTGGACCAACATGGAGCCCTGTGCTCTGGACTCAGACCTTCCAGTAGAGGAGCGGATGCTGCCAGGACAGGTGACTAGGCTCGTTTGTGGAAGGAGTGGACAAAGTCCTCCCCAGAAGTCAGGGGTTGTGGGGGGAGGATGAAGGCTGTTCATGGTGGCAGTGGGACCCACATGTAAAGGAGAGTGGACCGCGCTTGTCTTTTGGACTCTTCCTGCTTCACTCAGGAGAACGCTCTTACAGTTCTACCGCTTTACCTTCAGATGTGTTCCATGCACGTCACAGCCATGTCCAGTCCCGCTGTGTGTACATACTGTGTTTTCATTAGCCATTAGCCGGGTGTCGGACACCAGGACTGATTCCATTTCCTGGCTACTGTGAACAGAGAAGCAGAGAGCACAGATGAGCAAATGTTTCTCATCCATTTTCTTAGATGCAGTGAACGTTGCCTTTTTCTCTGGAACAGAAACTCTGTTTCCACCTTTAAGAGAAAATCTCTGTGTGCGTGGGAACAAGTGGCCACTTTGTAAACATCTACAGTGTGTCCCCACTACTCCAGCTGAGCCATGAAGTACTGTCCCCTCCCCAGGAAGTCCCGGCCCCATCAGTCATGCCAGAGTGATACTGTTTGTCTGAAGCCTCCGGGCGCTTCCAGATCAATCTCTATGTCTTTTCAAGGTCTCCACAGCTGCGAAGCCTTTCCTGACTTCCTTGTTAATGTTTATTCCCATCATCCCGGGATGTGGGTGATGTCTTCATTTTAACTCTCTTTCACTGTCCCCACTGGCCTTATTTATGCCGCTTGCCCAGTTTTCAAGATTTGACTTCGGACATTGAATCATGGTCATTGTCCATCTGCTCTGGATTCTACATTAAATCATTTCCCCCAGGATGACTGACAAAGTGTAGAGTTTCAGCTCTGGAGAGGTGGAGGCAGAGGCTCCTGAGTTCAAGGCCAGTCTGGGCTATGTAGCAAACATTAAATTTGTTCCACCAGGCACTTATACTTAACTCCAGACATTCTGTGTGTCCTCTTCTGGTCTTCCCCTTCTTGTTTCTACTTTCTAGTTTGCATTTTCTGCTTTAGAGTGTAATAATGATCTGATCTGCTTCTGAAAGGAGCAGGCTGGCTTTACAGGTTTCTTTACAAATTCTATACCCATGTTAAACCAAGTTCTCTCAGCACTTTTCCAGAAAGCAGGAGGAGGAGCCGGTGAATTGAAACAAGACTCCACCCCATTGCAAAGGAATTAGAAAGGTCTCCTCTTCGCTGTGGAGGAGTGCCCAGATCTGCAGTACGATGTAACGATATAACGTTGCCTGGTAACCGGTCCAGACGTCACAGCTCCCCCACCCACATTGGGGCGGGAATAGACGGACTTGGCACCTAAAATGAACCAACTACTCTACCCAATGCAGTTCGCCAAGCTTGCAACCCCCGAGATTCCCACGCTCCTTCCTTTAAAAACCTCAGCCTTCTGTCTCTCCTGGCTGTTCCTCGCTGGTTTGGGGGAGGGGGGAGCCACATTGCGCGGTGGCTCGAATAGACCTTCTTGCAATTGCATCTCTCTGGCCTCGTAAGTTCTCTTCATCCCCCTCGGGAAGTTAGGGTCCCCCTGAACTTAACACTTCGAGACATCACAAGTTCCTTGTCCCTGCGATTAGTTTTATCTCACACACCTTTGGTTTTCTCTCTAAGTAAGCTACAAGGCCAAGAGAACACGTTCTTTTACATTGACCAACATCAATGACATTGCGTGCGTGTTTCTTTCTGCTGACCCCAGCACCAGGTGACAATGGTCTTAGTCTGAAGGACATTATTCAGCTCTCCTAGAATAACCAAATCTCTCAACTTCGTTGATCCAAAACATCTTTAAAAAAATCCTTTCGAACAGGCAGGACAAGTCAGTGGGTAAAGCCCTGATGCCTCATGACCTGAGCGGAATCCCCATGTGTGGAACCCACGTGTGTGGAAGGATAGAACCAGCACCCCCAAACTGCTCTCTGTCCTCCACGTGTGTGTGCCATGTACCAAGCTCAGGCCTGACCCCTATGCTCCAGGGCTGTGAGCGCTTCTGTCTCCTGCCCTCAGGGCTGAGGTCCTGGCTGCTGATGGCCACTGCCTAAGGAGACACTTAAAAGGAACGAGCAAGAGACAGGGCTTGGAACTGGAAATCACGAGCCAGAGAATCATTTCAGTTGTCTCTCTTGAGTATTTGCACAGAGATGGCAACTGAGTGATCAATGACTAAAAAAAAGGAAAAGACGTCTGTGAAAACTGCTCCGTGTGTGCAAGCTTGCACATGTGTGTTCTGGAGCACGTACACACACATGTGGAGGAGAAACTGGACAGCCTGAGGTGTCCTTTGGAGCTCATCACCTTGTCCTTTGAGGCAGGGTCTGTGCCTGAGTTGGCACTCACCTAGTAGGCTAGCCTGGCTGGCAGTGAGCACCTCCCTAGCCCTGGGTGACAAGCAGGCACACCCATGTAAATGAAAACGTCTAAGAATGACCTTTAAAGCCCAGGTCTTGCTCTGGTGTCTGTGGGAGAGTAACTGGCTAGCACCAGGCTCAGGGACTTAAGAAGAGAGCCTCTTGCAACCCAGGCGGAGCGCTGGTGTGTCTGGCCCAGGGCACACGTGCAGAGCTGGGTGCCTGGTGCTGGTCTGGAGGCCTGGGATGAGTCTCCCCATCTGCCGTCTCACTGACTGACACGGTCAGGCCTCACATGGACTGCCTCTTGGCACACGTCCATGTAGCCTTCCCACCATGGTCCAGGGCTCTAGGCAAGCAGCTACAGTTTTATGTCACCCTGAGGAGCCACCCAGTGTCCACTCCAGTGAAGCCTGCAGCTGGAATAGTGTCACATCAGCCAGCCTCACACTCGGGACACCCAACCCTGCCTTGTGTAAGAGGAGTGTGAGAATTCACAAGTGGGTGTTCAGGCCCCCGTCTGCTGTATGCATTTGTGTGCGTGTGAAGACACTTCCACACCTGGACACACAGCCACACCAGCATCACAACCCCCACAGCACTGGGAGAGTTGTGCAGTTAGGGAGGAGGGAGACACACACCCTGCTGAGGTGCTGCAGCGAGCCTCAGAGCCCAGGGAGGAGGAGGCATGGTGAGGAAGGAGGAAGGAGCAGGAGGGAACGCAGAAGGCTATGCTGTGGTGGCGGGGCACTCTGCTGTGTCCTCTCTGGGAAGCAGCAACACCACAGTAGAGAGGACCAGAAACAGGACGGGAGCTCTGCCTCAGCCACATCTCAAAGGGCAATGTGACGGGATGGTGTGTGATGAGGACGGTGTGTGAGGAGAAAAGTGTGTGACAGGGACAGTGTGTGAGGAGAAAAGTGTGTGACAGGGACTGTGTGTGACAGGGACAGTGTGTGACAACAATGTGTGAAAACAATGTGTGATGGGAACAGTGTGTGACAAGGACAGTGTGTGAGGAGAACAGTGTGTGAGAACAGTGTGTGATGGGGACAGTATGTGACAAGAACAGGACTAGGCAGAGAAGGGACTCAGGTTCTCAGACAGATTTGCTGGCTGATACTAAGTGTCCCAGACACCAAACAGCCAAGGTGGGTTACTGGCTTTTCTAGAAAATCAGGTTTACTTGGGGCCCACCCCATGGGAGAGAGCCAACCCCTGACACTATTAATGTTATCTGCCATGCTTGCAGACAGGAGCCTAACACATTCCTCTGAGAGGCTTCACCAGCAGCTGATGGAAACACGCAGAGACCCACAGCTGAACATTAGACAGAGCTCAGGGAGTCCTGTGGAAGAGCTGGGGGAAGGGTTGAGAGAGCTGGAGAGGTCAAGGACTCCACAAGAAGACCCACAGAGTCAACCAGCCTGGGCCCATGGGGGTCACAGAGACTGAACCACCAATCGCAGAGCATGCGTGGGCTGGGCCTAGACCTCCTACACATATGTAGCAGATGCTCAGCTTGGTATTCATGTGGATCCCCCAACAACCGCAGCAGGGGCCTTCTCTGACCCTGATGCCTGCCTCTGGATCCCCCTCCTGGGCTGCCCTGTCTGGCCGCAGTGGGAGAGGATGCCTGTAGTCCTGCTGCAGCAGCTTAATGAGCCAGGGCAGGTTGGTACCCAAGGGGGACCTCCCCCTCTCTGAGGAGGAGGGGAGAGGATTGGGGGAGGGGACTGGAAGGAGAGGAGGGGCTATAATCAGTATGCAACATGAATAAAGAAATTAATGGAGAAGAAAATAAAAGAAAGAAAAGGTGTGTGTGTGCTTGAGAGAGGGGAAGAAGGCAAGAACTGGATGACCAAAAAGGGGGCTGAAATGCAGGGAGTGATGGAAAGGAATCTAGGAGAGATTATTCATGAAGTTAAAATCCAGCGAATCTGCGGCACACTTCCTATGAGAATATGTGATTTCTAAGAACTTCTGTTAAGTGGGCAGATGAGAGAACCTTTTTAAGTATTTGGATCAATTCAGTTTTATTTGAAAGCTTTTCCGGCTGACATTATCTGCCATAGTGAGAACTATTTTTAAACATAAGAAATTGAAGCCACCTCCCTCTTCTTCCCAGACAACGCCAGAGGCAGCTCTGTTTCCATGTGTCAATCTGTTTGCAGGTACGCCTCTACTGTAGAGTACAACACAAATGTTACACACGCTTGGCATTCCAAGCTTAGCTTCTGCCTGCCCTTCTTCAAATTCATCCTTAAAGATCAGCTACAGCCTGGCTGAGGAACAGATCAGCCGGACAGGGCAGTGTGTGCCACCAGGTCTGGTAGCAGGAGTTCCATCACCGGAACCCACAGCCAAAAGATCCTGGTGATAATAAGAAAAGTGTTCAAGGTTTTTCTGTCACTCCTGCCTTACTTAGCCATTCCCTATTTGTGTACATGTGTGTCCTGTGTGCACATGTGGACCTGTGGAGGTCAGAGGTCAACATCAGGCATGTTCATCAGTCCTCTCCATGAACCTAAGCCAGCAAAGCCAGCTGACCAGCGAGCCCCAGGGACCCCTCAGTGCTGGGTGACAAGTGCTTGCTACCTTTGGCTTTTTACACAGGCCCTGAGGATCTGACCTTGAGTCTGGGGTCCAAGCCCTTCACCACTGAGCCCTGCTCCATGGAATCCAGGAGTCCCTGAATCTGGACTTTATGTGCGTGGGTGTGATGGTGTGAGTGGAAATGGCCCCGTAGGCCCATACTAGGAGGCGTGGCCTTGTTGGAGGAAATGTGTCACCAGGGGTGGGCTCTGAGGTTTTAGAAGCTCAAGCTGGCCCCAGCGCTTTTCTTTCTTCCTGCTGTTGGCCAATCTGGATGTAAAACTCTCAGCTTCTTCTTCAGCACCGTGCCGGCTGCCATGACAATAGTGGACTAAGCCTCTGAACTGCCAGCCAGCCCCAATCAGTGTCTGTCTTCATAGGAGTGGCTGTGGCCAAGGTGTCTCTTCCCAGCAATGAAACCCTCAGACAGCTAAGCATGATACATTGTACGACCGTTCTGGTGAGTCTCAGGTACATGACTGCTTCCCTTCTGTAGGAAGTGTCATAGACTCGGGCCATACCGCCCCCTCCGTGACCCTTGAACTCTTGAAGCACCTGGCCACACGAATATTTATGCAGAACCGTAGAACTCATTTTCACAGCCCCATCCGCCGTCAGTTACTCAGTACCCTAGTCCACGTTTCCATGTCTGTCCGCTGGACACGGAGTCCCTGAACTTGGGGGCGCTGTTTAAGCTGAAGTTCAGAGGCTGTGTCTTCCTCACCCTCACACCCTTTCTGCTCCAGAAGGAGGACGTTTCTAGTCGCATTTTCCATCGTCTGGGCAGCACACAGCACAGCTGTGCCGTCATCAAGACAGAGGAAGGCGGTATCTATTTGTATCCTTGTATTTAGAAGCAGCGGCTTTAAGCAGGAGGCCTGCCGGGGACAGAAGTGACCAGGAGAGGGGCTGGGGTGGACAAGCGCGGCTGCTCAGAACACTCACACTCACACACACACACACACACACACACACACACACTCACACACACACACACACACACTCACACACTCACACTCACACACACACACACACACACACACTCACACGTACACGCACGCACACACGCAGCTCAGGCCTGCTGACTGCACTGGGGAACTGGGAAGGGAAGCGGAGCCTGCAGCCTCCGGGTGGCCCG
>REGO01000129.1:2006766-2017783 GCA_010120015.1 Rhombomys opimus
GACAAGCGCGGCTGCTCAGAACACTCACACTCACACACACACACACTCACACACTCACACTCACACACACACACACACACACACACTCACACACACACACACACACACACACTCACACACTCACACTCACACGTACACGCACGCACACACGCAGCTCAGGCCTGCTGACTGCACTGGGGAACTGGGAAGGGAAGCGGAGCCTGCAGCCTCCGGGTGGCCCGGCGCCACCAAGCCTGCGCTTTCCGGTTCAGGAAGCCAGGTAGGGGGCGCGGGCGGCCAGCAGCTCCGCCGGCTGCAGCTCTCCTCCTCCCGCTCCTCCCGCCGCTCCCGCCGCTCCCGCCGCTCCCGCCGCTCCCGCCGCCAGCACCCGGCACCGGCACCGGCACCCAGCTCCCGCGCCCCGCGCCCCGCGCCCGCGCCCCCGCGGCTCTCGCGTTTGCAGCCGGCCGGGAAGGCAGTGCGGCCGGGAAGATGCTGCAGTCGCTGGCTGGCAGCTCGTGCGTGCGCTTGGTGGAGCGGCACCGCTCGGCCTGGTGCTTCGGCCTGCTGGTGCTGGGCTACCTGCTGTACCTGGTGTTCGGCGCCGTGGTCTTCTCGTCCGTGGAGCTGCCCTACGAGGACCTGCTGCGCCAGGAGCTGCGCAAGCTCACGCGGCGCTTCCTGGACGAGCACGCCTGCCTGTCCGAGCCGCAGCTCGAGCGCTTCCTGAGCCGCGTGCTGGAGGCCAGCAACTACGGGGTGTCGGTGCTCAGCAACGCCTCGGGGAACTGGAACTGGGACTTCACGTCCGCGCTCTTCTTCGCCAGCACCGTCCTGTCCACCACAGGTAGGACGGCCGCCGCCGCCTCCTCCCCCGGCCCCGGTCAGGGCCACCCCAGGCTTCCCCCCAGGCCTAGCCTCTGGTCTTACCCCCAGGCATCCCCCCCCAGGCCGCCCCCCTCAGGCCTCCCCCCAAAGGCCTGTCCCCAGGTTTCCCCCCAGGCCTCCCCGGGGGGCGCATCTGCGCTTGGCCAGCGAGCTGACCTCTGAGCAGATGGAACTCTTAAGAAGCGTTCCTGGCACCCCGCAGGGCCTCGTCTGCCCCGTACTTATGGGGACCCTCGGTTGAGGAGAGGGTGGGCCTGGCACTCTGGCCTAGCAGCCGAGCAGAAAGGTTAGAGGATGCCTGGGGTGGGGGCACCTTCTTGCCCCATCCCAGGGACCCAGTAATGACACTTGGATGGGTCACCTTCACAACTGTGACACTCCTTTCCCTACTGTAGAGCATTTCGGCCTCCTCGGTCGTTTTGGGGACAGTGGTGACATCACTCTGCTCTCTGCAGGTGACCTCTGAGTACACAGGCCTGTGGGGGGGGGTCGGAGTGGGAGGAGGAGTGAGTGGGGAAGGGACTGTCACTTGGCCTCGACCCCACGTTGGGGGGCTTCCAGGATCAGTAGTTGTTTCAACTTCAGGTGTGTACGGCTCCGGGTCTACTTAGCTGCTCCACCTCCTGCCTGAGGCTTAGAAATCCATCTAAGCATACACCCGCCTCGGGGCACGCCAGCTAGACTGGATGAAGAGAGCCAGGCTCTGTCAGCCGTGACTAACCGTGTGCAGGCCAGGGAGGACACAATGGTGCATGGGCAGCTAGAGCTGGCTGCCACCCTTCCTCCTAGGATGAGCGTCTTCCGAACGGGCCCTTTCGGCAGGCACAAGGCCACAGGGTGCTCGGGACATCCTGGAACCTGGGCCTTGGGAGTTCCTGCCAGGAGCAGGGAATTAGGCCCCCACCTTTCCAAGCGACTCCGCTTCCCCCTCCTCTGCCCCTCAGGCTGCCCTTCTCGCCTCCCCGGGCTGGCCGGGAAGTTATTGCATTAATTACCCAGCAATGACCGGACACTCAGTCTCCAGCCACCCAGGTAAATTTCCTGGTCAGGGCTGCGGTGAGTCACTGAACCCTGTAACACACACAGTGGGTGGAGGCTGGGTCGTGGCACTCTAAAACTGTGTTAAATGGATGCCCAAACCGGACAAACCTGCTGGCTCTCTTTCCAGGGGAAGCCTGCTCCTGCCCTGCTGCCCAGGTCCACTCTTTATCTCCGCATCAGCCGGTTAGGTCCTCAGACCAGCCAGGTCTCTGTGGATCCTAACTGTGGCAGGAGTGTAAAGCCCTCCTCCTCCGCAGACGTGAATATTTACAGAAAGTTCACCACTGGCTCGGGGAGCAGTTTGAGAGTGAAGACTGCTCTTAGAAGGCCTGGGCAGGGAAGGACGCACCACGAGGAAGAGAATGTGTGCTTTCCTGGGCGGGGTGTGCGGGCAGTGTCTGCAGTCATGTATAATCATGTGTAATCATGGTGTCCTCTGTCCTCTGAGCGTGAAGAACTGGTTCAGATCCTGTTTCTTCTGGGAACTGTCTGTGTGCTGAGTGTGAAGCCGCCGCTGTAGAGCACCGGGAGAGCTGGGGACGTGCTTGGTGGTTGGTATTCGGATCGCATGGCCATTCCTGAGAAGGTCTGGAGTGTGGTGTGGAACAAGGCCTCATTTCAGAAACGGGAGCAAGGGCCACTTAGGGACAAGCCAGACAAAGGAGGAGCCGCTCGTGTAACCAGCTGGGTGGGCGGCGGTGTGCGCAAACCACCGTGGATCCGAGTCCCTCCCCCCCGGTTCCGGGCCGAGGCCCTCGAAGGGCACAGTGGAGAGCCGGAGGGTTTGCAGACTGGCTCTGTGGCAGAGCTGCAGACAGTGCTAGAATTAAGGCTGGTCGGTTCCGCGCCAAGAAACGGGTTTCTGCACGTGAGGTGGGACCTCAGGACCGCAGCCACCCCTTCTCAGGCAGTGACCAGTCACACGCTTTAACAGTGGACTCTTCTAGTCCGTGGAGAGAGATTGTTCGGTCTCTTCCCGGCTTGTCTGGAGTGTCAATGGCAGGCTTCACAACGACATCTTTTGGCTGGGCTCTAGTGTACACCTTTAGTCTTGGCACTGGGGAGACTGAGGCAGGTGGATTGCTGTGGTTTTGAGGCTGGTCTGGATTAGGTAATAAGACCTTGTTTCTCGCTCTCTAATAAACCCAAGCCACAGCAAGCCCCATAAAGACGTCCTTGCTGGCTGCCATCGCTATAGTCAGCTGACAGGTGCCTTTTTCAGTGTCCGCCAGCCCTGAGACAACAGCTTCCACTGAAATATTCCTGGTTCTTGGAAGAGGCTTGAGGACAGTTCCTCACTGGTCTAAAGCCATGATCTGGATGGGCCTGTTCTCTGAGGCTGAGCAGGGGGCCCTGCTTAGTGCTTGGATGAAGGCTTCCGGAACCACAACCATGCTGTCCTTAGCAAACAGTTGAAGCTGTTTGTTGTTTTGATTCTCCTCCGGTAGACGAGCCAAGATGGCTGCTTCTCCCCACTCAGGGCTCTTGGCTGAGATGACACACAGGAGAGGCCGCACACTCTGCACACTTGCTTCCTGGCCACTTATGTGTCAGGACAACTCCAGCAATGCACACAGACATTTCTACCTTCCGTGTGTAGTGTGGGCCCTCCTGGGTGAGGGTCCCTTCAGCAGAGGCCAACTCTGGAAGGGGAGCGAAGAGAACAGAGCAGTGGCCTCCATTTCTGCTCTTTCCAAAAACTGTGGAGGAGCAGCTCCTTGACCCAAGTGTGACGACTTTAGGACAACGGGGCAGGGGCATGCAGGCACCGTGAGACCGCTGTACAGGAAAGAGTGTTTGGTTCTAGGGAGCGGGATAATTGTGCTCGTGTCTTCAGTATCTTTTAGCCATTCATGCTTAGCTGCCTCCTTCCCTCCCCCTCTTTCTTTTTGGTCACTGTCATTTTGTTTTGTTGCACTGTGCTCTGAAACTCCAGGCCTCACGCTTGTTAAGAAGGCCGTAAGTCATACCCCAGACCCTTTTGAACTTTTTAATTAACTTATTTATTTATTGAGATGGAATCTCATTAGACTTCTCAGGTTCTTTCTGTGGCCCAGGCAGGCAGCAGGCAGCAGGCAGGCAACAGGCAGGTTTTGAACTTGAGATCAACTGTGTCAGCCTCCTGAGTAGCTGCCAGTCATTGTTAGGAGCAGTGTGTGCCATGGGTGCTGTGGGTACCATGGGTGCTGTGGGTATACTTTCTCCATCTCGCCTGCAGGCATGGCCCCAGGATGACTGCGGATGTCTGGTAAATGCAGTATTTGGATTCGGCTGTAGTAATGAATAGGTCATGTGACAGGGTCTGCCATCTGCAGACAAGTCCCTTCTCCTTCGTGTGAGGAAACACTTTACAACGCATCTAAAACCAGGAAAGCCACGCGCAGTGGCTCACACTTGTATCCCAGTCCCAGAGAAGCAGAGGCAGAAGGATTGCTGAGAGTTTGTAGCCAGCACAGACTACAGAGTAAGATTCTGTTACAAAAAAGTCCAAAGGAAAGAAGAGTGCGAGGAAGAGCTGTCAGGGCACTAGTGATTTAAAAAACTGCAGTGGGGGCAGGTAAGAAGGGGCTCCACCAGTGCTGAGCTGCCAGTCCACTGTGAGTAGGGGAAGCGCATTGTCACCGTCAACCAGTTCCTGCGATGTCCAGGGCTGATGAACAGTAGCGCTGGCACACAGCGATGTGAGGCCTGAAACCCGGTCTCCATATTTTCCGACAGCTGGGGAGAAACAGCAGACATACAATTCTCTGACACAATAAAAGTTGGAGGCAATCCATTTTCCTGGTGTGCAAGAGCGTGCTGGGGTCAGCCACACCCGTTCCTTCTGTGCTCCTGGTGGCTACTGTCTGGAGGAGCTGAACCGTTTGAAACCTCGGGGCCCCACACCCTGAAACAGCTGTTCTCCAGGTCTTTACCTGGCCAGCTTCAGACAGTGGTCAAGAACGTTCTGGAGGAGTTCCAAGCCTGGTGAGGACTCCTCCTTTGTTTCCCCTCCTTCCTGGGGGGGGCGGGCTGCATGGCCCCTCTAGGACATTGATCCTAGGAAAGCCTTCTGGGAAGCTGGCAGTTACTGGAGGACCTCACCAGCACTGCGGCAGGTCCGTGACACACCCGCCCTTTCTGAACGGCCACAAAGCCTCGCTTCATACCAGGATCACTCGTCAACTATGAGTGCACACCACTGTGGCCATCAGGAGGGGAGGGTGGGGAGCACAAGGCTAGCCATGGCTGCATGAGACCCTGGTTCTCCAAAATCCGGCCAAATCAAAGCATGTGTGTGTGTGTGTGTACATATGTAATCTATGTAGAATAGGAAAAAAATCAGCTAGACGGTGTCTATCAGCCAGTGTGGCCTGCAATCCCTGGACAGTCGGCTTTCTCTGGAGAACCTGTTGGTCTCCCCAAATTTTTTTAGATTTATTTAAAATTATATGTATGTGTATGATTGTGTCCGTGTATATTTATGTGCACACGAGTGCAGGCGTCATCAGAGGCCAGAAAGGATGTTAGCTCCGCTGGAGCAGGAGCAGGCAGTGTAGGCGACCTTCTGCATGACACAGGTGCTGGGAACTGAACTCGGGTCCTTTGCAAGAACAAAACAGCTCGCTGAGTTACCTCGCCAGGCCGTCTGTATTCATCCTTGAACTGTGTGGTTCCGTGAGCCCATGCAGCCTCCAGTGGGAAGACACAAATGCAGGCAAACATAGGAGACAGACACACAAGACCCACAAAACTGAAGTGAAATTCTCAGGACTGTGCTGGGGTTCTCACAGCGCAGAGGCAGGGCTGAACCTGCGGGTGGAGTCCTGTCAGCCCGCAGACAGAACCTGCTTCTCATTGAAGTGGGCGAGGACTGTCCTAAGCCCCCGGCTTCGGAAGATTATTCTGGGCCTCATCGAGTCTTACCCAAGCACCCTAGCTCAGGTTCCAGTGCAGAAACTTCGAGCAGGGCCTGGGTGAAGAGGCAGGGGCCTGGGAAGAGTGCTGAGTGGAAAAGGACCCAGCCAGAAGGGGGCCGCCCGACAGCCGGGAAGCCTCACAGGAAAATCACCTTGAGGATGGACTTCCGGTCTCCAGGCTGAGGAAGCAGGAAGCAGATCTGTTTTAGGCAGCAGTCTGGGGTCTCCTGCAGTAACAGACCCAGCAGAGTGTCAGGGTCCTACATCCTCGCCTTTCTTTAGAGGGGGAGTGGGGTGGGGGCAGGTCAGACACAGGAGCAGAAGAAACAGGTTGCCAGGGTGTGGGGCTCACACCTGTGATCCTGGCACTCTGGACAGGAAGCGAAGAAAGGAAAACAGTGTCTTAAGTCTTTCCCCCTGTAAGCCTTACCAAGTGTCGTCAAGTGTGACATTACTCCTGCAGAGACAGAGATATTGACGCCCTTGAGCCAGAAGCACACTTCAGCTTGATCCTGTGTAAGAATGGGGGAGCACTCTGTCAAGAGCCCACACAGTCAGCCCAGCTGTGCAGAGCCGAGGCAGGAGGAGCTCAGGCACTCGCCTCGGGGAGGTGAGGCAGAGGCAGGTAGAGCAGGGCACCTGACACCTTCCCCGGCCTCTGAGCCCACACGGGCGTGTGCTTGGCCACGGGTGCACACACGCTTACACATACACTCATGCACACTGTATGATAAACTCTACAAGAGCTTCCAGCCAACACTGGTCAGGCAGAGCCAGGATTTATGCCTGCGTGTGTGAACCCACCAGTCTGTCCTGCGTGAGCTCCTTACTATCTCGGTATCTCAGAGGTTTTACTTCCCCGTGACCTGCAAACTTGCCGTTCTGTACCTATTTATAGAACTTGGAACTCACTGCTACAACCAAGTGGCCACAGATTTCAAGAAACAGCATCTTTGCTTTTAATAGCAGAGCTGTGTCTTATCAGGAGCAGCATCGTCAGTTACGCTCTTAGCCATCGGGAGCCATGAGGCCTTGGGATCCTGGAAGGAGGGGTGTCTGCAGCCGAGGCTGGTGCTGTGTGTGTGTGTGTGTGTGTGTGTGTGTGTGTGTGTATGTGGCGGAGGGGGGGGTGGTGACCGGCAGGACACAGTTGGCAATGCCCAGGCCAGGGCACGTAGGACTACCCTCAGTGAGTTCTTTTGACCCAAAAAAGGTATTTCCAAAGGTGCCTCCACCACAAGGCTGGCCTCAGGGATGGATCTCCTCAGCAGGGCTCGGTGGCGTTTGCTGGATTTTGCTTCCAGGGGCACCGCTCAGTGGCAACTGCATTTTCCTGACAGGGCAACAAAATATCCAAGAGGGCCAAGTTAAGGAAGGAATGTTAGTTTCCGCTGTGTGAGCGGAAGTCGGCAGTCTTGAGGGAGGGGAGGCGGGAACACAGGTCGCTGGGCACACTGGAAGAGAAGGGTACTGCTGCTCAGCCGGCTTCTCCTCAAACACAGGAGCCCAGCCCACTCCGTGGTGCCACGTACATTCAGGGTCGACTTTCTCTACCTCAGCCAATCCAACTCTGTCGAGGGCGTGCACACAGTTTTATCTCCCAGACCCTTGCGTGTGGAAGCAGGGCCTGCCCTGTTTGTGCTCCATGGGAGGGGGAGGCGGTTTCTGTCAGAGAGCACACCATGTCTGAGTGTCCACTGTCCTGCGACTCTCCTCCACCCTGGACTCAACTAGGCTTTGGCCTTCCTGTCCATCCTAGGCAGACCGTGCCCTTGCAGTTGCTGACCGCTTTGCCGATCGTCTGCTGTGGGGATGTGACCCTGGCCAGAAGGTCTTTAGAAGGGGCTGGAGGTTGTGTGTACATTCCCCCAGGTTGGCTGTGGGGTTCTCAGGGGGGGGGGCTGGTCTGCTGCTGCTGGTGCTTTTATGTTTTCGTGCTTTGGTTTGCAAAAGTGACGGTCGCTACACTGACAGCTGGGCCGTGCTGGACCCTGCGGTGCTCTGTGGTCATCTGCTGCATCTCAGCCAGTTCATGATTCCTAGCTACCTGCTCTACTTGGCTGGAAACTTAAAGCCCACCCCCTGAAGGTTCATTCAGCCGTTAACACTGTCAGTACCACATCCTGGGTCACAAAGGAGTCTAGTTTCCGGGCAAGTATGAAAGAGGCTTTCCAGACCAGGCTAATTAGGAGGAGACCCGCCTTAGATACGGTGGGCACCACACTGGCTGGATAAAGGTAGAGATCGAACTGAGTGTGAACATTCATCCTTCTGCCTCCTGACCACGGACAAACCGTTATCAGGCTAGCAGCTGCCTCCTGCTGTGACGGGCTATGCCCTCACACAGCCTGGATAGCCCATGTCTTTGGTGGCTGCTGTCCCGGATTCTGTCGTAGCAGTGAGGGTAGTGACAGACACAGCTCTGTGGATTCAGCCATTAGACCAGCTGTGACATCAGGGTCGAGGAGGTCTCAGTCCTCAGCACTGGATAAGCCTAGCGTGCTGGCACATGCCTGTGAGTCCAGCACCAGGAGGCAGGGCAGGAGGAACATCAAGTCTGAGGCCAGCCTGGGCTACATTATAAGACACTGTCTCAGTTAAAAACAAAAAGAAAACGTGGTGCTGTTCTGTGGACACAGGGCTGGAGGCTCCAGCTCCGACATGTCCTCAGTAGTCATGCTTTCATGAGGCTTTACTCTCCTTATTCTGCTGAAGTCTCTTGACGTTTCTATTGGTTCTGGTTGGGTTCGAAGGGCAGGCTGAAAGAGATTATAAGGAGGGCAGAAGAAAGGCCCATCTCCTAGAACCTCCCCCGTCCCCCCAGAGTTTCTGAGCTTGGCACACAGGATTCTTAGAAGGGGCCTTTGCTGAGGGTTTGTCCTTCCAGCCCTTTCTCCCAGCTGGTTAGTAGAACACCCAAAAAGGCGTCTTAACCAGAGCTGAGTGAGGCTCCATGGTTGGGAGAGGGACAGATGATGGCAGCATCCTGGCTTGCTGTGAGGTGGGAAGCCCTGGTGGACATTGAGGAAACAGCTGGCGTGTCCTACAAGGCTTCCCTCGCAGGTCTAAAAGGGCTGGGATGATGGACACTGACCGGGAAAGGCCCCTCCCATGGACATTCTATGGCAAGGAAGAGGGAGCTCTGCCTGTCAGGTCTGGCATCCAGCCATGGGCCCCTGCACTCGGAGTCCTTGTAGGATGGGTTATGACGGCGAGCAGTGAGGGTCATGCTCGGAGGGGTGGGGGACTTTGCCTGCCACAGTCCCCACTTTCCTGACTAAGGAGGCAGAAGGCTTCTGAGAGACAGATCTGACGTCCATCATTGAGGGGAAGTAGACAGAGGAAGCAGGATGGTGATTGTGGATGGAGATTGAGGCTCACCGAGGTAAGCTGCTGCCATGCTGGAGCCTCTAAGCAGTTCCAAATACTTCAGCGTCTGAGCCAACAAAGAGCATCCAAACTTTGCTTCTGTTTCTAATTTAATAGTGGATACGCTAAGGCTAAAAAAGTAGAGCTTTGTAGTTTATAGATTCAACAGAGGATACTTAATGCCTGGTAGTGCATGAAAAATCTGTGTTATAAAGTGTTGCAAACACAGCTAACAGAACGCTAACAAACACGCTCAGCACAGCTTTTAGCGGGTAACGTGAAAGGAACCACGGACTGGTCTAGGTGGTTTGCTTTTAGGAGCCAAATAATGCAAGCATGAACTTTTTGGTTTTATTCAAGAAAGTCAGTCATTTTAGAAGGTATCATTGTCAAATAAATATGCGATCATAATCTAACACTTAGACACACACGCTAGTTAGTAGCAAATAAAAATTAGCAGAGTGACACAATTATTCCTGAAAAATTGGAATTAAAAAAAGAAAAGAATTAAAAAAAGCTGTGAGTGGCTGCCTGATGCCGTTCTTCTGTGTCTCTGCCCCCCCTCCCTTCTCTCTCTCTCTCTCCCTTACCTCTGCTCTTTGTTTTTCTCCCCAGCTCCTCCACCTCCTTCCTCTCCCTCCCTTCTCTCTGTGTCTCTCTCTCTCCCTCTGCTCCCCTCACACACTTTCCTTTCCTGCCTCTTCTCCTCTGGCAGTGCTGGGGCTGAACCCAGGACCTCACATCGCTAGGCAAGCACTGACCACTGAGCCACATTCCCGCCCCCTTGCCTCAGCTACTGCACAGTTCTGGAGGACTCTCTTCCCGTAATTGCTGCCCTCCACCCCTTAGCACTTGCTTTCTCCTTCCTGCTGCAGCCTTGGCTTAGGAACAACAGGGAAGTGTGAAATGTCTTAAACCCAAATTAAAAGGTTCCAGCTTTCTTGTAACCAAAATTCTTCAAGTTCTTGAAGACTGGTTACCAAGGCCTCAATTATTTAGAGACCAGGGTTAGGTGGATTAAGTTAATTAAAGACACAGGAGAGGCTGCTCTGGAGCGTCCTGCCTGCCTGCGAGGCTCTGGGCTGAGGAGGGGCCCCTTCCCCACCCCTCCACCCAGGCTCTGACCTGCAGCCTCCCAGTGGGCATGGGATGGCAGGGCCCCTTGTAGAAGGGCAGGGACACTGTGTGGACAGGCCATCTGTCCCCCACACAGCTCTGGCTCCCCTCCTGCCATGTCAAAGGAGCAGACGTTTTAGCGGTCAAAACCATGAGGAGAAAAAGGGACGGGAAACGAAGAACCAGAAAGAGCAGGCCAGAAAGCAAAGGTCTAGCTAAGCACACGGAAGCTGGTGGCAGCCTGCCCTTGCTCTTCTGGCAGCCGATGGGGGCTGAGGGAGGACAGCCCAGGGACGCCTGCTCGCTCCCACACTCACAGCCTGCTGCTCTGTTTTCTGTGACTTTCTCCCGCAGGGCACCGGCTGTCAGCACTCAGATGGTGGACTCTGTGTCCCCGGCTCCTTCTGAGTGTCGCTGACAAAGGCCACGGGAAGGACACTGTGGGGTCACATCATCATAAGTCAGTCTGATCGATACTACCAGAAAAGTCCATCATGATGCCGCAGAGTGAGAGTCAGGAGCTAATCTTAGCTTATTATTATTACTATTATATAATGATTATTATAGACATTATATATAATAATTACTTTTATTCTTTAGTTTAATGTAATTTGAGACATGGCAGGCTGGCCTTGAACTTGTAGCCAAGAATGACCTTGAATTCCTGATGCCCCTGCCTCTGCCTCCCGAGTGCGGGATCACACACCCGAGCCACCACACCCAGC
>REGO01000129.1:2017793-2029208 GCA_010120015.1 Rhombomys opimus
GCTTTTAGGAGCCAAATAATGCAAGCATGAACTTTTTGGTTTTATTCAAGAAAGTCAGTCATTTTAGAAGGTATCATTGTCAAATAAATATGCGATCATAATCTAACACTTAGACACACACGCTAGTTAGTAGCAAATAAAAATTAGCAGAGTGACACAATTATTCCTGAAAAATTGGAATTAAAAAAAGAAAAGAATTAAAAAAAGCTGTGAGTGGCTGCCTGATGCCGTTCTTCTGTGTCTCTGCCCCCCCTCCCTTCTCTCTCTCTCTCTCCCTTACCTCTGCTCTTTGTTTTTCTCCCCAGCTCCTCCACCTCCTTCCTCTCCCTCCCTTCTCTCTGTGTCTCTCTCTCTCCCTCTGCTCCCCTCACACACTTTCCTTTCCTGCCTCTTCTCCTCTGGCAGTGCTGGGGCTGAACCCAGGACCTCACATCGCTAGGCAAGCACTGACCACTGAGCCACATTCCCGCCCCCTTGCCTCAGCTACTGCACAGTTCTGGAGGACTCTCTTCCCGTAATTGCTGCCCTCCACCCCTTAGCACTTGCTTTCTCCTTCCTGCTGCAGCCTTGGCTTAGGAACAACAGGGAAGTGTGAAATGTCTTAAACCCAAATTAAAAGGTTCCAGCTTTCTTGTAACCAAAATTCTTCAAGTTCTTGAAGACTGGTTACCAAGGCCTCAATTATTTAGAGACCAGGGTTAGGTGGATTAAGTTAATTAAAGACACAGGAGAGGCTGCTCTGGAGCGTCCTGCCTGCCTGCGAGGCTCTGGGCTGAGGAGGGGCCCCTTCCCCACCCCTCCACCCAGGCTCTGACCTGCAGCCTCCCAGTGGGCATGGGATGGCAGGGCCCCTTGTAGAAGGGCAGGGACACTGTGTGGACAGGCCATCTGTCCCCCACACAGCTCTGGCTCCCCTCCTGCCATGTCAAAGGAGCAGACGTTTTAGCGGTCAAAACCATGAGGAGAAAAAGGGACGGGAAACGAAGAACCAGAAAGAGCAGGCCAGAAAGCAAAGGTCTAGCTAAGCACACGGAAGCTGGTGGCAGCCTGCCCTTGCTCTTCTGGCAGCCGATGGGGGCTGAGGGAGGACAGCCCAGGGACGCCTGCTCGCTCCCACACTCACAGCCTGCTGCTCTGTTTTCTGTGACTTTCTCCCGCAGGGCACCGGCTGTCAGCACTCAGATGGTGGACTCTGTGTCCCCGGCTCCTTCTGAGTGTCGCTGACAAAGGCCACGGGAAGGACACTGTGGGGTCACATCATCATAAGTCAGTCTGATCGATACTACCAGAAAAGTCCATCATGATGCCGCAGAGTGAGAGTCAGGAGCTAATCTTAGCTTATTATTATTACTATTATATAATGATTATTATAGACATTATATATAATAATTACTTTTATTCTTTAGTTTAATGTAATTTGAGACATGGCAGGCTGGCCTTGAACTTGTAGCCAAGAATGACCTTGAATTCCTGATGCCCCTGCCTCTGCCTCCCGAGTGCGGGATCACACACCCGAGCCACCACACCCAGCTTGTTCAGGGCTGACGGTGGGATCCGGGGCCGTCTTCTTGCTGGGCAAGCACCGGGCTGAGCTAACGGCGAGGTGGGGCTGGGCTCCTGTCAGTGCCGTCCTTAATTAGTGGTTTTCTCCGGGGCACACTGCCCCACCTAGACCGCCCGGCTGCTCCGGGAGCCGAGTGTTCCCCACGCTGTTCACAATAAAGGGGCGACCTGTAAGCTCAGAGGGCCGAGGCACTGTCTGCCGGGGGGAAGGGGTGTGGGGGTGAGAGTGTGGGGCCCCTGGCACTGTCTGCAGGGGGAAGGGGTGTGGGGGCGGGAGTGTGGGGCCGCGGCACTGTCTGCAGGGGGAAGGGGTGTGGGGGCGGGAGTGTGGGGCCCCTGGCAGCATGTGGGTCTCTGGAGGACTCCATGTGGGTGGCCACTGTCTGAGCAGCTGCCTTAGGGATGGTGTGGGAGGTCGCCGTCTGACCACTGATGTGGGTGAGCTTGGGCTGGTGGTGCGGGAGGAAGGCTGTTTCTGTCCTGTCCTGTGCTCAGGCTGTCATGAGCGGTAGGAGTGAAGCGCCAGCTTTGCCCCAGTCCAGAGCCACCTGCAGCACCAGCGGTCAGTGAGCGCAGAAGGGCTGGCCCTCGACTCGGGGGCAGCAGGACTCACTGCCGTTCCCTGACACGGGGCCTGCATGCCAGCCGAGGACAGGGAAGCTATATCTGGCAAGCCTGGCTCTTACAGTTCTAAAGGAAGGGCCTGGCTCTGAAGAAGACAGCACTCAGGGGCTGGGGCGTGGGGATGGAGCAGCTGAGCTGTGGGCAGGGCTTCCCGTGGAGGGTCCTGGGCGGGCGAGTGGGAACAGAACAGCATGGCATCACTGGGCTTGTCCCCATGAGCCAGGCTTGGCCGCCTGACCTCAGCAGGCCAATTAAAAGGGAAGGAGTAGAGAAAAGCCAACAAGACAGGAAATGGAGTGGCCAGTGACTTCCAGTCCACCCTCAGGGCCCTGGCATGGGGCTTAGACTCAGAGGGCAAGAGGAAGCAAGTGAGGTAGGTCCGGCCGGTGCTGTCTCAGCTGCCACTGACCCGTCATTGCTCGGGCTCCAGTCTGTCCTTCCAGGCGGTCTGTCACGTGTCAGGACCGTAAGAGGTTTCTTCCTGAAAGACAAGGCCGCCACTCGGCTGGCCACAGACTCCAGCCTTCTCCACCTGACAGCCGAAGCTTCCCGGGGAAGTTCCAGCTTTGGGGGCTGTTGTTTCAGCAGTCTAATAGGAAAGGGGAGGGCGCAGCATCTCCTCTGAGCACCCCTGTTCCCATCAGGGCAGTTTACAGCAGTGCAGGCCCCAGGAAGCCACAGCTGAGGGAGCTTGCTGGCCTTAGCCACCCTGGAGGTCACGACTGACAGCACAGGGCTGCAGGCAGCCTCGGCGTCTGCTGAGGACAGGCATACAGCTCCCTCAGGACCATGAGCATCGTATAGGGGATGGAAGAGTGCACCACCTCGGCTTGAGCTCTCTCCGCCCCACAGCCAGGCACGACTCATGTTTTAGGCGTTCCATGCGGGACTGGATGGGAAGGGGGTCCACTGTCCCCATCCTCATGGACCCAGCCCTGGGGTGATGGGGACACTGTCCAGGGCTTAGACTAGTGAGTCACAGCTGCTGTGGGTCCAGGTGTGCCATCCAGGTGCTGCACTCCTGACTGTCCTGGTAAACCCCTGACTTCAGAGTGAGACCACATGAAAGCCATGACAGCTCAGCTCTCAGACAGCCATGGCACACGTGTGTGTGTGTGTGTGTGTGTGTGTGTGTGTGTGTGTGTGTCTGCATAGCACACGCACTTGTTCTTGAGGGTGAGGGGTTGTGCCATTAGGGCATCCAATGTGTTTGTGTGTGTGTGTATGCATGCACACACGTGTTAGCGAATGTGTTTGTGTGTGTGTGTGTGTGTGTGTGTGTATGCATGCGCACACGTGTTAGCGGAAGCCATAGGTTCATGTTGGCCGGGTTCATGTTGGCCGTTTTCCTCAGTCTCTCACCTTGTTTTTTGAGACAGGCTCTCACTGGCCTGGAGCTCAGCATTTCATGTAGACAACCCTCCGGGCCCACTGTCCCCGACTCCTGTGCTGGGGATTAGCACAACTCCTGCTGTCGCTGCTGCTTTGTGCGGACTCTGGGATTGAGCTCAGGTCCTCATGCTTGCTCGGCAAGTACTGTCCTGACTGAGCCACCTGAACAGCGTGTTCTAAGTGCAATTCTTTGTACTGTGTAGTTGTCCAAGGTGATCTCCCGGGGTGCTAGAGTCACAGGGAGGGTGGCCGGCTTTTCTCAGGACACGGGATGGCACAGATGCAAGCCCAGCCCCCGTTCCACAGGAGCAGCATGGGATCCCCGCAGTCCTGTGCCCAGCCCCCGCCGGGCACCGTCACTTCCTCCAAAGGTGTGATTTTTAATGCCACACAGGCTCACACTTGCAAACTCCCCTTTTCCTTCCTGTCACTTTCTTTGAGGTGTGAACTCAAGAAAGGAGAATTATATTGAAGCTAAGAGGACAATGAGCACACACTTCCACAGTTCACGACCAAGCGGGTGCACAGAAGTATTTGAGATGCAAAGTGAGAGCCCACTGACTTGTTTGGATTTGGGAAGGTTGGGGGGTTCCCAACTTTTTTTTTCAGTGAAGGCAAACATCATCCAAAGGAGACCAGGTGGGTAAGGTGCTGTGACAAGGGTCCCCAGCTTTCTGAGACAAGGTTTGGCCATGAATTCCAGGCTGGCCTTAAACTGGCAATAATTCTCCTGCCTCAGATCTCCTGAGTGTGAATACAAGTGTGAGCCACACCTGGCTAAGGCCTTTGACTCGCTAGAGACCTTCAAACCTTAAAATGTCCCCTGCTGATGTCAGGCTCAGGCATTCTGACCCCCCGTAGCTCGTGCTGGGAATCAGGGGCAAGCACTGGAATGTCCGACTCACCCCGCCCCCCAGTCTGGCATGACCAAATGTTCGAAGCCATGGCAGTGCAGCGTTCTGGAAAAGGAGATGCCGTGGGTTGCCTCTGTCCCGAGAAGCACGCTCTGTCTTTAGCCCATCTCCCTTCTCCAGAACCTTTATGTGTCAACTCTGACAGAGGCAGGGGTCAGCAGATGTCATACTCAGCCCCTTGTTGCCAAGCAAGTGGTACCCACAGGGACAGCATGTGACTCCAACGGGAGCTCCTCACGGGGTGCCTCAGGTGTGCTCAGCGGATGAGGTAAAGGCTGAGAGCCAGGCTCCCAGGGTCAGGGCTGGGCCAGGCCTGCCCGTGGCGCTTCTCCCGATGACAGGCGCCGTGGCCAGCGGTGAACCCCGGGAGGCAGAGGGGATCAAGCAGGGCCACAGCTATCAGAGGCGGTGATGGGGGAGGTGATTGCTCCTTTCTCTGCTGAGTTTCTCACAGAAGCGTGACCGTGGAGAGCGGTCTGTCTGGAGAGGGGCCGGGGCTTTAGAGTCTGCTGAGTTCATCCTTCGCCTTTGCCAGTCTCAAAAGGAATCTGGGTGAGGTCTGGAGGCTGCTCCGAGGGCAAAGCACAAGTCCTGAGTTTGGATCTCCAGCACCCACATAGAAGTGGGTGCGGTAGTGTGGTGTGAGTCCAGATCTGAGGAGAAGGAGACAGGATTCTTGGGACTTGCTGGCACTCCAGGCTAGTCGGCCCGTGAGCTCCCATTTCAGAGGAACGTGAGGTGGAGGGGGCTCACTGTCTCCTGATCTCAAATCCAGGCAACCGCTTCTCTCTTCTGCACCCCTGCCCCACCCGAGCACCAGACCCCCCGCCGGTGGTGGGACCTGAACCCGAGTCCCCTGGAAAAGCAGCCAGTGTTCTTAACGGCCAAGCCATCCCTCCAGCCCCATGCCCCATCGCTTAGCCACCATTTCACAAAGGACACTAGCCAGGAAAACGTGTTCTCCTCTCCAGCCTGCCCACACCGCTTTGTCTCAGTTGTTCCTAGGCCCTTCCACACGCTCGGCTTAGCAGGCAGCTGCACGTGGTCTGTCAGGACTTGGGTTGGGGAAGGTGTTGTTCAGGCAGCAGCAGCCTTAGAAACTAGTCCTGGGCCAGCAAGGAGGCTCAGCTTGCTAAAGGCACGGGCATCCCCAGCCCGGCACCTGAGCTCTCTCCCTGGACCCCACATCTCGGTGCCTCTCCACGTGCACCTTGAAACAAATGCTCACTCACATACATCATGCAGGTGTATGCGTGCACATGCACAAATACATACATACATAAATACGTACATACACGCACACAAACATATATACATACACACAAATACATACATACGTACATACACACATGAACAGATATTTTCATAAAACGCTGCTGTTGTATTAGGTGGAGCTAACGGACGACTCTGCAGCAGGCATGAAATGGCTGTGTATATCCACGTGTACTTTATAGGCACGTTGATTTATGTGCACGTGGGTGTGCAGGCGCACCGCCTGAGCGTGAGAGCAGAGGTCAGGGAGGACATCAGTGTCCTCTACATCACTCTCCTCCTCCTCCAGGCGGGTCTGTTCCTGAACTGGGAGCTGGTCAGCTAGCCCAGACGGCCCTGCCATGTCCACGCCCTCAGAACTGGGGCTGCAGGTTTGGGGAAGCGCCTGGTCCTCAAGATGGCAGGACCGGCGCTCTTAACTGTTGGTCCAGCACCACGTGTACTTTAGGAGTGTGTACATATGTCTGTGCAAACCCTTTCTCTGGAGCCTCCGCTGTCTTCCCTAGAAAGTACCTAACAGGAGCGTGTGTGTGTGTGTGTGTGTGTGTGTGTGTGTGTGTATGTGTGTGCATATTTTTGGAAGAACATTCTGTCAGTGTGTGTGTCACAGAGCCTTTCCTCGAGCTGTTTCCATGTAGGTCAGCACGTCTAAATAAACAGAACACACATTCTGTGTCTCCTCCATACAACTGTGTGAGGATTCGGGACCCTCACTGCCTCGGAAGTACTGGGCTAGGAGCGTGTATCTATGCATGCTTTACTGTCCTCCAGTGATGGGTGTTCTGGTGAAGCTTGCCGTCTTAGGGTCAGATGGAATGCTCTCTGCTTAAACAAAAAGAATCAAATCACCATTCTAATTTGTCTACAGTCCCCACTAATCAGCTGTAAACTGTCACATTAATTCAGAGTTTAGTGATGCTGAGAAGGAGCCATTTTTAATCATTTCTATCGTGAAATGTTCTGCCCATGAGCAGGTGATTTTCTGGTTGAGTGGAGAAGATCTTAAAGGGACAGCAAAGGCTGAGGGTTCAGGAAGGGAACCCTGTTCTGTGCCAGAGGAGAGTTTCCCTCCAGTGCAAAAGAGGGAGGGTCACAGAACTGTGTCCTCGGGAGGTACATTTATTGTTAGCTGGGGGCGGGAAATGTAAAGACAGACAGGTGGGAGGCAGAGCAGCTGAGATAAGAAAGGACCAGGAATGGAGGGAGTAGAGGGAGCGAGGGAGCAGAACCATATCTGCCTTCCCAGGGCTGTGTGGAGACGCACAGCTCCCGCTGCAGGACTTGCGTGTTTTCCAGCATCTGCATGTGGACAGACAGACAGACAGACAGCCCTTTGAGATTCCAGTCTGTGGATGGGAAGGCGAAAGCCTGAGCACACGACTGTCTTCCGTGACATGTTAGACGGGCCAGAGGGCTCAAGTGTGTGTGCCCCAAATGGGCTGGGGCTCGGGCAGCAAGACTGGTGCTGAGCGTGCTGTCAGCCGAGGACACGGAGCACACAGACAAGCACTGGCGTCAATCAGGCTTAAAACGCTTCTGCTGAGTTTTGTTAACAATGACTATTTTGACAGTTGTTCACAAATTTTCTTAAAAATTGCATGTTTTTATGAATGTATGCATTATGTTTGTATGAATGTATATATGTATGTGTGTATTATATATGTATGTATGTATGTATGTATGTACGTGCTTATTTGGGGCAAATGCCGTGGCATGCATGTGCATATCAGAAGAACACGTTTGGAGTTGGTTCTCTCCTTCTGCAGTGTGGGCCCTGGAAGAACTCAGCCAGTGACCCACTATATTAAGGGCACCCCTTCCCATGACCCAGTGGCTCCTTGAACTCCACCTCTTCCGCACCCCACCACCTCCCCAAAGTGCCACTCTAGGGGCACGAGCCTTCAATGTAAGGATCTGCAGGAACATTCTAGATACAGCATGAGGCGGAAGGGCAGCAGGCAGAGGGGGAGAGCCCTTTCCTTCCTGTCCACGGGGTGAGTATGCCGACCTGCTCATGATTCCGCTGTGATGCACAGGCCCAAGGCCAAAGGGACAACTGACCACGGGTTCTCCCTCCCCAGGCTGTGAGCCACAGCCAACCTTTCCTCCGTGTGAGCTGGGTTCCTGAGGTGGCCGCTCCAGGAGCTGCAACTCCATGTGAGCTGGGCTCCTGAGGTGGCCAAACCAGGAGCTGTGACTCTGTGTAAGCTGGACTCCTGAGGTTGCCAAACCAGGAGCTGTGACTCTGTGTAAGCTGGACTCCTGAGGTTGCCAAACCAGGAGCTGTGACTCAGGTGAGCTGGACTCCTGAGGTGGCCAAACCAGGAGCTGACTCAGGTGAGCCTCTGGCCTCAGAAGCGCCCACTATGAGCCATGTGCCACCAAGGCATGCTCTGCGCTTCCTCTGAACCACATCATGGAAAGCCAACCGAAACGGATACCTGGTTGAGCTTTCCAGTGTACCCCACCCTACTGGTTACCTGTCGTCAGGTTGGCAGAGCTAGCGTCATCTGGGAAGTGGATGCCGGCTGAGGATTTGCCTCCTTGAGAGCGGCCGTTGGGAAGTCTGTAGGCTGCTTTCTTGGTTAATGATTGATCTGGAGGTGCCCAGGCACTGTGGGCGATGCTATCCTTGGGCAGGTGGTCCCCAGTGGTATAAGAGAGGAGGCTGAGTGAGCCCCGGATAGCAAGCCAGTAAGGCTCTTCCTCCATGCGTTCACATCAGTTACTGCCACCGTGTTTGCATAGATGATGAACCTGTAAGCCAAATACAGACACACCTCACCACATTGCTTTTGGCCATGGGTTTTATCAGAGCAGCAGAGAAACCTCACTAAGGCTGAGTGTGCGCCTTGTCCAGAGAGAACAATTGTCAAAGGGCCACTGAGATGGCTCTGTGGGAAAAGGTGCCTGCTGCCAAGTCTGACAGCCTGAACTGAATCCCCCAACACCCACATGAGGGGCAGAGAAAACTGACTCCGGGCAGTCGTCCCCCTGAACCATACACACACACACACACTCGGAGAGAGAGAGAGAGCAACACAACAAACCAATGAACAAGACTTTAAAAAGAACAATTGTCAAAGAAATAACTATTGTTTCCCAAGCTCAGTGGCTGCGTTGTGCCCCTGGTCGGTACAGAAGGCCGTTTGTGTGCTTGGGCTCCACTCAGAAAGGGCACAAGTGTTGGAGACGAGCTGTTCTCTGGTGCTGTCTGCCACCGTCAGGCTCAGACTCACACTTGATGTTCTCGAGTTAGCTCAGGTGGGTTCACATCCACATCCTGCTTCCTTTTCAGGAGCTGCTTCCGTATCAGATCTCAGGTCCTGCCAGGGTGACAATCTTACACACCCCACAGATGTTCACACGAGCATCAGGTACTGATGGTACTGGGAGGGCTTCAGTGAAACAAGCAGACAGACAGCCTAGCCTCAGGACATGGAGTTCAGAAGAGAAGAACAATGGCCCTCAACAAAGCAAGTGGGAACATGTCCACGAAAAATAATCGCCTGAATGAAGCTGGAATGAGTGTGAAGGTGGCAGGAGGACTGCGCGGAGGGTGGCAGAGGCTTTGCAGGAGGCTCTCCGTGTGCAGACAAGCAAGGGTGATGCCATGCACGAAGGTCAAAGGTCCTACATGAAGGTGGTTGGCATGGAGGCAGCTTCTTCCAGTTCCTCTGGGGCAAGTGGAGTGTCTCAGAAGTCCCACAGCAGTCACTAAAACGAGGGACTGAGGACGTGCTTTTCCTCAGCTGGCAAAAGTTTGTAGCTGAGACACACCCCCAAGGCAATAGGTAGATTAACAAGGGGAAATTCCGTGGGTTCACTAAGCCTGCAGGGGTACTCCATGGGAGGAACGTGTTTCCACAAAGAGCATATTTTAGGGGGTGAAGGGACACAGCTGACATTGTCCCAGGTATCCAAGGCGAGAAGAAGTTCAAGGGAAGAACTTCGGGACCCACTGGTCCTGAGTCTCTGAGCTGATAAGGAAGCCTTGGAAGGAAGGGCAGGAGGAAGTCAAAAGGACATTTGTTCTTGAGAATCTCTATTTGGCTTTTAGGCAAACAGAAGGCATAGAGTCCCCCCTGCTATGTCCAAGTCTCTCAGGCCCCAAAAACCACCAAGGAGCTGATTCTGACGCAAACGCAGTACCGTCTTTATTACAGGCTGGAGCTCAGGCCCACATCGTTACCGATGCAGCAGCAGTCTGGTTCTTGAGTGCAGATCCCTGAGCTCGGGGAGAGAGGGGTTTTTATTTAGGGTTACACCAAGGTCCTGGAAATTCCAGCTCGGCAGCTCTGGAACTGATTGTTTGCCTGAGTTTGTTTTACTCAACCTACTGTAAGGAACACCTGGGTGAGCTCCAGGTGTTCACTGATAAGCCGTTGCTAGGGGTGACGGGTAAATTTACCAGGGGCGAGTGGTCAAACCACAGTTCTGTGGCTTTCTCCGCACTGTTCCTTGGATGGGGGACTTTATTGTCTTGTTCCTGGAATTAGTGACCTATGGCCTGGTTCCTGGGACTGAGGACATTTTGCGGGGTGTCAGGCCTGGTCCTCTCACACCTTGCATTTGATCACATAAAGAGTCCTTTGTAGTCTGGAGAGATTATATTCATACACACACACACACACACACACACACACACACACACACACACATATATATATATATGCCTGTTATCGTCCATGACTGCAACAAGATACTTGACAATCATTTATAAAGAGGAAATGTCTGTTGTGGCATACTTACTGGCCCATTGCCCTTGCTTTAGGCCTCTGACGAGGCAGAGATCAAGTGGAGGGTAAAACTGCTCAGCTGGGCTGAGTGGCCAGGACGCCCCAGGGACACACTTGACAGCCTCCCACGCAGCGCTGGTCCAGATTACCCTGCACTGCACAGTGCCTGAGATTTATGTGGGTGCCGAGGGCTGAACTGGGTCCTAGTGTTTCCATGGCAGGTTCCTCAGTGGCTGAGAAGTCTCTGCAGCCCCTAGAGCATTTTCACAGCCTCTGGAAAGGGAGAGAAATGCAAGGTAGACTGCCTGGGTGAGAAGGGGGCGATGAAGCCTGGGGTGTCAGTGGGACAGGAAGGGTCCATGGAGGAGAGCCGTCAGCCCTTAATCCACATTTCCTCCTGTAGCCTAGGGATGACTGTGAGTCTCGGGAGTGGAGGTGGCAGACTGGGTCCTCCACAGGCTGCCCCCATCCGAGTCCCATCACGCTGCATGAGGGCTGAGGACCACTCTGTTTAGGGCTCTCGTGATCACCCGAGGCTCTTTCGGGCAAGGGCACACCTGCAAATGCGGCATCTGGAAGCGGAGCCTGGGCTGGAGGGACACAGTGTTAAGGGCACACTGGGCAGTTCACAACCCTCTGTAACTCACCTCCATGGGATCTGTCACTCTCCGGGCATCTGTGTGTGCTACACAGTACACATACCCACACACACACTCAAACGCAAGTGAAAATAAGGTGAATCCTAATGGAAACAGCACCTCTTGTCACCAGCATCTTGAGTTACCTCTGGAGTCTGTCTTCCCAGCTCTCGGTGCCTGGCAGTTCCCAGAAGGAGATGAAATCCCGGGTGGTAGAGGACATGCCTTAGATCAGCAGTCCTGACCATGATCTCGGGCTTCCAGAGAGCCTCC
>REGO01000129.1:2104269-2115224 GCA_010120015.1 Rhombomys opimus
TAATTTCCCGGGCCCAAAACTGATTCCTCTGAGGCAGGCACAACATCCACCTCGAAGAGGCTAAAACTGAGTCCTCTGAGTTCAGACCAAGGCAGAAGCTTTCAGTGGTTGCAGCTGAATTCACTGGAGTCCAGCAGCGTCAGGTTTTTCAAGTCATACAAGAGGAGGCTTAAGAATATTTCACAAATATCCTTCCGGTCACAATCCAGTCACTTTTTCATTCCTGCATGCCCCGAAGGCTCGACTGCACAGAGGAGTGGGCTATGTGCTTGGTGCCATCACTTCCTAGCCCAGGATGCGATGAGCTGTGAGGTGCCAGGTGCAGCCCTACCTAGGGAGGCCCACTGCACACCTGAGGAGCGTGTCACTGGGGGTGGGGGAATTCACCGAGCCTGTGCAGGGAAGCAACGGGCATGGGATGGGCACCGAGCCTGCTCTGGGCAGCAAGGGGCATGGGATGGGAGTCCTCTCCTGAGGTTGCCACCTCTCTGGGGCTCCAGCTACCATGGTGTTTGCTGGGACTGGGCAGCCTGGGTCCATGAGCACTGGCTGCCTGGAGCCGAGTAGGCTTGGTATCTGCCCAGCTAGTGCATGGTGGGCCCAATAGCCCCTCCGCTCTCACAGTGCAGCTGGCATGACCATGCCCTGCCACAGCCTTTCTGGAGCCAGGCATGCAAGGTTGCTTTGTGGCTCCATGGTGGAAACTGTGGAAGTGTGTCTGCCAAAGATCTAACAATTTCACTCCAACAGACACAAAATACAAAACAGGCTAGACAAATTACCCAACAAAATACTGATAAAGCAAGGGTCAGCTCCCTGAATGTCAACAGCATATCTGCTTTGATCACATCTTGCTGCCCAGACACTGACACCCTGAGCCTCCCAAGGAATTTTCAGAATAGAGGACAGAAAGTACATGCACACACAGACACTGAACAGAGACATTTAGACAGTTACTGTTGGCATAGAAACCTCCAGGTCAGGTTTCTGGAGTCTTGGGATCCCAGACAAGCCCCCAAAATGTTATGCCCATTTGGTGAATCCCAAAAGACCAGGAATAGACTCTGCTGTAAATACATGAGGTTTTTTTAATTGTACTTTTTAAATTTAATTCAAACACTGGACACAAACTTCCTGTGAAAACAGGAGAGGAATGCTGTACCGCAATCTAGGGGAAAGGGAACAAGGTTTTTATGGGTCAAAACCCGCACGCAAGCAGGGACTTACATGTTTTGGCATTACAGGATTGGGTAAAGAAGATTCACTTCTGAAATGATTGATTCACTTTAGGTGCCAAGACTACAAACAGTTCTGGCCTGGTCATATGGGTTGGTTTCCTAGCAACTGTATAACTAGTGGGCAGGAAAAGATTGCATTAAGCTAGTTTCTTTTCCCAGGTGGCTGGACATATCTCCATTTGCTTTTAAAGTTTAAATTAATAGCCACTGATTTTTAATCCTTGGGTTTCTCAATTTCCACAGCAAGTGCTTGGATTGTTTTTACCATTTTCTATCCTCCTTTCTCTCCACATTCCTCACAGACCCCTTTTCACTTAACTTCTCATCTACAAACGTGAGGTCTTTGTCTCTTGAGTTTGTCCTCCGACCTTGATGTTTTTGATCAGCATGGATGTAGTTGCATCCATTTTCCTGATGTGTTTGTTCTTGTCTATGGCTGAATGATCCCCACTGCATGTTATTGACATCATCATGTGTTCCTGATGAAGGACACCGGGCTGCTTCCACACTTGGCTTCTGTGAACCAGCACAGGAAACACAAGTGCATCCCCAAAGTCAGATTCTCCACAGCAAATGATTTTGACTGTTGGGGTGCACACCCAGAAGTAGAAACAGTACAGTTTTTGTTTATTTCTGTTTTGATTTTGAGTCAGAAGAGCATTTGAGAGCTTTCTCAGGGTTAGTTCCTGTCTGTCATTTGACTTTTCAGTTGCATTTCCATATTATCAGAGACTGTCTTATTTCTGAGTTTTGAAATTTATATAAAATTTTCTCTCTCACTTATACAAAAGCAGATTTTAGTTATGACTGAAGATTTTTTTCAAGGATTTTTTTTAAATTCAGAGAAAATTCAAATACGTACATGTATGTATATATATATATATATATATATATATGTGTGTGCATATTTACATGCACATTCAAAATATATGTCCTTGCCTATTAAAGAGTGTGGTGTCTATAATTCTTTATGTCTGGATTAACCCTTGTTAATTTAGTCTTTAGACCCTTGAATCTAATTTCTAAGAGAGACAAGTTTTAAATTTTTTGTTATAATTACGAATTTTTCAAATTTTCTTTTCCTTTCTGTTTATTGTTGCTACTATTCAATCACCCATCTGTCTATCTACCTACCTACCTACCTATCTACCTACCTACCCATCTATCTGGGGCAGGTCATGTAACTCAGGACCCATGTGAAGAAGGCAGCATGGGAGGGTCAGTTCTCTTTCACTACCTCTTTCTGGGAAGGAACTCAGGGCACTGGGCCTTCAGGGGCCATCATCTGCTGAGCCATCTTGCCAGCCTCCTGCTATTTTGTATATTTTCTACACAGTCAAGAATTATTGCTTGTAAATCTTCATGGAATGAAATGTCTCTCAAATGACATTAGCTCTTTGATGCCTTTTAATGCTTTCTTTTAAGTTGTATTTTGCTTATTATTATAAACAGGCTTTAAAAGATTTCACATTGTGTAGTATTTTATTTATTTCTGCACTTTAAGAATTATGTGGATTATGGTGGTCACGGTGGTGCACGCCTGTCATCCCAGCACTCGGGGAGGCAGAGGCAGGTGGATCTCTATGAGTTTGAGGCCAGCCTGGTGTAGAAATCGAGTCCAGGACAGCCAGGGCTACTCAGAGAAACCCTGTCTCAAAAGTCAAAACAAGCAAGAATTCTGTAGGGTATGCTTGTTTTGAAACCTCTTCCAGATAGTACATTCTTGTGCCTCTATCTTCAACCTAAAGCTTTTAGTGTTACCTTGGGGGTCTGTTGCTGGCGTGAATGTCTGGGTGCTATGTTTGTGTCGGGTGCTATGTTTGTGTCTGGTGCTCACGGAGGCAAGACAAAGATCACTGGGTCCCCTGATACTGGAGTTACTGCCACATGGCCGTGAGCCGCCATGTGGGTGCTGGGACTCAAACCCAGGTCCTCCGCAGGTGCAGCCAGTGCTCTTACATACTGAGGCATTTCTCCAGCCCCTTCAACTAACTTTTTCCCGGAGCAACAAGGTAAAAAGAAGCCATCAGCTTGAAAAAGAGCAAGAAGTGGTATATAAGAAATGATGCTATTATATTTAATCTCAAAAATAAATAAATAACAATTAAAAACACTTAAGACAATTTTAATGTACAAATTTAAATTCTATTTATTTTATTACTTTAACTGATTTCTCTGATCTTATTTTGTCCTAGTTAATATGTTCTTTTCTTTTGTCCACTTCTTGCGTTTCAAGAGTGTTCTCTCTGGGGACTGATGATTTAGTGGAGTGGTAAGCACTCAGTCAGTGAGAACAGTCATTTGTGCTCAGTTGTTTTCACCTCATCCTCTGACATTCCTATCACCTCCCCAGTGTCATGGAGGCTGCTGGGACTGTTTCAGCGTGTGCTGTTTAGCAGGAAGCTGTTCAGGTGGATGGATGGCCAGACAGGAAGAGAGCCTGGCTGTGGGCGGAAGCTCTCCGTCCCCCTTGACCTCCACCTCTCCCAGGTCCCTGGGGTTGACTATCAGCCTGTAATGTGTTTGCCCCATCTGAAGGTGGATTCTTACTTTAATTCAGCTTTGACTTGCATTTTTTCCTATGTTTCACAACCTCCGCTTTTTCTGAGGGAAGAAAATGTTTACTTCCTTGGCTACAGTGCACTTCTCGGTGACTCCTCGAGGGGTCTGTGTCAGCAAACCCGATTCTCTCCGTGTCTGGTGTCATCCACGTTCAGCCCCACACAGGAACATTATAGCTTTTAACATAATTCTATGTTCCAAATCTTCTTCTGCATACCCGTGTGTCCATCTTTGTGAGTGTGAGCTTTCACGAGTGGATTTGTGTGTGTATATGCATGTGTGTCCTTGTGCATGGAGGCCAGAAACTCATGTCTATTGTCTGCTTAGATTGCTCTCTGCCTTATATTTTTGGCTTGGATGGATGGATGGCCAACAGGGAGTTCTAGGGAGTTCCTAGTCCTCATCCCCAGCACTAGGATTGGAGACCTGCATAGCCATGCCTGACTTTTTCACATGGGTTCTTTGAATTGAACTCAATGGCATGGCAGGCACACCACTGACTAAAGATCCACAGACCTTTAAAACAGGTTGGTGTGCCTGACACACACTGAACCCTTGGGACCTGATCTTGGAGAAATTTGGAAGACCCGTTAATAAGGGTGATTGCAGCTGGCTATAAAGGCACACACCTGTAATCTCAGCACTTGGGAGGTGGAAGCAGGAGGATCAGGAGTTCAGGGTCATTCTAGTCTACACAGAAACCTCAGCCTCACCAAGGTGGGCCACCACATCGGTTCTGCTGCCCATACACCATTCATTCTCTCCGATAATGGCTCCTCCCACTTCTCACATCCCCCACCAATGTCACTGTGGTGACAGCCACTCTGTGTTTTCCTGAAGCCTGCGGGATTTGCCAGTCTGGCCTCCTTTTGCATCTCACTTGCTCTTCATCTAATGCCACTCCAGTTAGGAAGCTCCTATTTAACAACTGACCAGGCACTGATTGGCTTGACCTCCGGGACCGCCACAGTCTGGGAGTCCCCATGGTCATCACACTCCTGAATCACCATACGTTTGTAGATGCCACACTAGGCTCCTCCCACAGACTCTGCTCCACTAGGCTCCTCCCACAGACTCTGCTCCACCAGGCTCCTCCCACAGGCCGTGCTCCACTAGGGTCCTCCTACAGGCGACACCCCCACACTTGCAACCACAGAGCTGTGCTTTGTATGGTTACTCCAGAGATTAAGTGAGCAAGACAGCAGCCTTCTCTCCCCCTGCCTGGAAGTTTCAGAGTTCTCTCTGTTTCTTGCTATGACATCCCGTCCTTATCATCACCGTCATCACACCACCATCTTCTTCATCACCATCATCACCGCCTTTATCATCACTGTCATCACACCATCACCACCTTCATCTCCATAATCACCAAAGCCCTAGTATTCCTTTTCTACTGCTAATTCTCCCCTGCAAATCACTTTTTCTCTCAATTCAGAGCTGCCCCAGTGGGCCCTGGCTTTGATTGGATTTTGTGACGTCACTTTAAGTTTGTCTCTCTCATAGCCCAAGACAAAGTCCTTGGCGTAGGATTAGCTCCACCCTCCTGCCTCCACCACCTGCTGGCGTTTCCTCTTCCCCTCTTCTCCAGCAGCGTTCCTGGCGATCCTATCACAATCTGAGAGTTGGCTTCAGGGATCAGACCGCTGCTGTGCTTTCCATCTCAGGGAGGAGAAAAGTCAAACACCTCAGGGTAGTTTGACCAGTTTGTCCTTTGGGATCTCTTTGCCTGTGCGCCTCACAGAGTTCTCTACCTGTACCCACCTGGATCTCCCAGCTGTCCTTGGAAACCGGGATTTTCTTGGGATTTTTTGTTTTGTTTTGGATACATGGTCTTCTCCATAACCCAGGTTACTCTCAAAGCTGTCATTCATCTGGGGGTGACCTTGAACTCCTGATCCTCCAGGCTCTCCCTCCTAAGTGCTGGGATTACAGGCTTGTGCCGCTCTGCCTGCTTTATGTGACACTGGAGAGCAAAACTGTGGCTTGATGCATGTGCAGCAAGCATCTTTTCCAGCTGACCCTCCCGCTCCCCCAAGCATAAGGGATGCCCTCACTCCTGCTAGGCCTTTGCTTGGCAGTGTGTGCTCTGAGCATTGGATTCAAACCTCATCACTCAAGCCCTTTGTCCTCTTCTCTGGTCCCTGGTCTCCAGCTGCTGTGACCTGGGATCTGCTATATGGTTTGCATATTTTATTTACCACTGAAATATAGTGTCCCCAGCAGCAAGGCTGTGTCTGTAATGTTCACTGCTCTATTACCTGTCTTTCCTGTCCCTCCTGGTCCAAGATAAGAACCTGATAAATATTTGCTGACTTACACTGAATGACACAGCAGTGCTTTCTTGGACCAGCCAGTGGATGGATAAAGACACGGAGACTTATTCATATCTATAAAACTTTACCCATTACAGCTGGGCAGATTATCAGCTGGCCTGACCCCACAACTCCTGGCCTACGTCTTGCCATGTGGCCCATTCCCTGTTCCTTCCCACATCATGCTGGCAAATCTCCCACATCTGATTCTTCTCCCAGAGACCCTCTCTCAGCCAGAAAGTCTTTTCTTCTCCTGCCTAGCTTTTGGTCATCAGCTCTTTATTAAGCCAATCAAAAGTCGAGAGAAGGAGAGTGTTTACAAAATATGAGGCAAGTGATGATCCATGAGGATAATAATACCAAACCCAACAGGGCTCTCTCTGCTGGCTCAGCAATCAGCGACTGAGTATACAGAGACACCTTCAGGCAGGGTCCAGAAGATTACCCAACAGAACGCACTGCTCTGTCTCAAACCATACCCTGCACTCTCACTCCTGGACAGTGAGCTCTACCCCAGCCCTATCCTCACCTGCAAATCATGTGGAGAATGCTTTGGGTTTCAGTGTTCTTCACCCAGACATGTGGCATCCTGTAGGCTTCAGCATTAAGTAAAAGTTCAGCCATGAGTGAAGGCCACTGGGCATTCCACACATTTAAATTCAAAAATTAATTAGAAAGGGACTCACTTGGAAGCTGTCTTTTGACTCTGACTCCAGGCATACACAGAAATGCTTCCACAGCAGCATCTTTTGGTGCAGTGTGGAACATCTGTGCCTCTCTCCCACAGCTGCCCCCAGTGCCGATGCAGCCATGCTGCCTTGGAGGCCTGTGGCGGCTGGTCTTGGTTGTCAACTGGAGCACATCTGGAACCAAGCCTCTAGCCATGCCTGTGAGGGCTTTTCTTGGTTGGACTCTCTGAGGTAGTGAAGCTACCCTAAATCCGGGCCTCACCTTCTGATGGCAGCCCACATAAAACAGGTGGGGGAAGGAAGCTTACTTCTTGCCTGATCCCCTCTCCCTAGAGGCAGGCTCCTCTACCCTGTCGATGACTGTTCCTTTGCTGGTATTAGAGCCACCTCGTTTCAGAGGTTTGTTTTCTCAGACACCGCCTTACAGTGGGCCAGCCATCCTCAAGCTCAGGATCCAGCTAAGAAGAGTTGTTGTGCTCAAGCTTTTGACGTGGCCTTTTTGATTTGCCAGGGTGAGCATTTAGCCAAGACCTTCCAGGTAGAACAACAACACACAGACCTCTGATTAGATTTTTAATTTTTTTCTAACAGTTACAGCAGTAGATAAGGGTTATTTTGTGCTCTGAGAAGCAGAAAAGGAGTCATAACAGACTCCTGTTGTTGGTACCCAACTGTGGCCTTTTTTGATGAGAACATTGATCCTAAAGCTTAGACAATAGCTTTTCCTTCATGTTGAATTCCCAGGAGTTGAGAGTCGGCACACAGGTGTGTCTGAGAAGCCATGGCTCTGTTATGGAGGCTCACAACCACAGGAGGGGCTGGCTGCCTTCACTGACATTCTCAGGAGTGAGGAGACAGTGTGGGGTCATCAGCGGATCTCACCACATTAAACCTCTGGTCAGCACCTCTTGCTCTCCTAACCCAAAGCTTCTAGGGATGATTCTGGCAGGAACAATACTTTGTGTTTTCAGTCGGGGCACATGTGGGCATACCCTGCTTCATGTCAGAGTACAAACAAGTAACTGTTTGTCACATCAGATTTGCACAAAGTTAAGTGAAGTTTCCAAGAAGACAGCTGGCATATGAAAAGAAGTGCGTCAGTGAAAATGTCAAATGAGTGTTTTCAGTTGGTACGAAAAGGTTGGAAGACAGCTGGAAAGAGGCTGCGATGCTCTGTTACTGCTTCAAGTAGCCACGTGCCTGTCTTGTCAGATGTAATGAGTCGAAATCTTGATTGTTTCAAGTGTCTCAAGAATCCTGTCCAAAGTAATAAAGAGGTTACAGGAGCAACACCCAGGGAAGGGAAATGTTAGTGGCTTGAGGAGTGAAGGATGCTGGAAAGCCATCACTGTCAGAGGGATGCAAAACTTGTCCCTCAAACTCTGTTCCCTCCAGAAGTGGAAGGGCTTGGGTCTTGCCTTTTTAGCTTAGTTTCATTTCTGTTGCTTTTACAGATAACCTAAGAAAAAGAAACCCAGGCAAGGAAATGTTTATTTTAACTTATGATTTCAAGTTTCGGTCTATTATCACCAGAAGGTCAAAGCAGGAGTTCAAGCACTAGTCACACCACAGCCAGAATTAAGAGCAGAGAGAAATGAATGCATCTATGCTGTTTGCTCGCTCACTCAGCCAGTGTTCTTCATGCTTAGACAGTTTGGAGCCCAGGGAATGGTGCCGCCCACAGTGGCCTAAGACATGCAAGCACCCCCTGACATGCTCACACCCATGCTCACAGAGCAACCTGATCTAGAAATGTCTTGATTTGTCACATGGACTCTCTTCCTACGTGATTCTAAGTTGTGTCAAGTTGGCAATTAAAACCAGCCACCCCCTCAGCCACCTGTGAAGCAAAGAGCAGCTGAGGTGATAACAGGAACCTGGAGTTTCCTCAGATGCCCTGGGCATGGCATTTGTCAAGACTTCCTTATTTGTGGGTCATCTCTGCAAAAACCATGGCTGTCAGGCTGTCTGTCTGAGAGAGGCAAGATGGAAATTCAATTCAACACAACTCCAGTGGCCTGCGTTGGTACAAACTTCAAGAGTCCGACTTTGACTGCTTTATGTCAGTGTTTTTAAGCAATCACAATTTTGTGAAAAAATATCTCAGGGTATAATCATCTCCATCCCATATGCACAATAAAGCTCAAGACATGGCTACTTGAAAGTCTTCGTAAAGTGCATGTGACATCATCCTTATGGCTCTGTAGACTGCCTGAGAAGAACAAACTCATGACAAGGGCATCAGGGATTTTCTCCAGTGTGGCACTGGGCACGCAGATAGCACAAATGTCACCAGGGTGTTACCCCCCTCTGCCCCTAGCCTTCTGGGCAGAAAACAGATTACACCTCTCTCCCTTTGAAGAGCCAACCCTGACCCAGCATTCCTGGTTTCTCTGGTGCTTATCTGTGAGCACAGGATCTCTGCGTCTGCTTTAGGTATTCCCTGTGGTGCAGCAAGATCAGTGGACTTCATTTCACGGTATCTGTCCTTGTTATCACTTTCAGCCTAGAGTCATCCGAGAAGGGAGTCTTAATGAAGAATTAGGTCATGTTGGTCTGTGGATATGGTTATGATGGATTGTCGTTATTGTTAATTGATGCAGGAGGCCCCAGCCCACTGTGGACAGCATTGTTTCCTGGACATGTGGGTCAGGTCTGTAAAAGACACCTGCTGAGCCTGAGCCTGGGCAAGCTGGAAAGTAGAGTTCTTCTAGAACTCAAGTTCCTGCCTCTGCTCCCCTCCGTGCTGGGCTGTGACATGGCGGTATGAGCCAGATACACTCTTTCCCCTCACGTTGCTTTTGCTCAGAGTATTTATCGCAGTGACAGGGGAGGACAGGGAGGCTGTATCTAAGTGTTGATTAACTATTTGAATTATGGGCTCTCAGGGGAATGAAACTGGGGTCTTCTCTTGAAGGAAAGAGTAGTTTCTTTCCAGGAGTGCACAAGACAGGTGTTTCCAGCCGAGTGGAGGTGTGACCGTGATGTTGGCTTTGTCTGCAAGTCAGCTGTGGCTGAACAAAAGGCTTGTGGTCCCCAATCAGCAAGAGCTGTTCCCTCCGCTCTCATGCGTAGACTTGGAGGATGCTTTGAATGATTCTCAGATGTGGGAGAGGCTGTGTGACCAGAGGAAGGGGCAAGGAGGACCTACAAAGGGCTGACCTTGCCAACAGCTGTCCAGCCTGCTGGCCTCTGACTCCACAGAGCAGCAGCTCTGCAGCCTGCAGGCCTGCCAACATCTGCAAGAGCATGAGCCAACTCCGTACAACCAGGTCTCTTTGTATTTATGTGTGTGTGTGTGTTAATTGCTTCTGTTTCTCTGGAGAACCCTAATATTAGTGTTTTCTGCAAACTTTTAAAGTTTATCTTATTATCTTAATGACAATCTGAAAACCAAAGCTAAATTATCAGTTGAAAAACACAAAGCCTCGACTGCCCTGTTAATGAAAGCATCCGGCTCTTGTCAAATCATATATGACAGGGCGAATCATTCATACAAACTGTGTCTTCCACTATCAAACGGTCCTTACTGTGTAAAAGCTGGAGATTCTGTGCAAAGAAAAGGACTTCCCATCGATTTCTGCTGTCTCCTGACAATTACCCAAGAAAAAGGAGCGAAAACGAAGAAAACCTAAATTGATTTCACTTCAGCTTAATCAGCCACATTTCACCCAGGGTTTGCATCTGATGACTTTGGCTGTTTTCCAAACCCAAAGCCACCATGAACAAAGACTGTCAGCACAGACAATACTGAAAAATAATGTTAGAGAGACTAGAGGTCATTTAAAAAGCAGAGTTCTAGGATTCTTGGAGGAACAACAGTGGGATTCAGTTGTTGAAATCACCTCTAGCCTGGCTGACACCGAAGAGAGCAGAATTTATTTAGATACATAATACATATACATAATACACACATACATACATATACATAAATGAACATACATACATATACATGCATGCATACATACATACACATACATACACACATACATATATACAGACATACACACACATTTAGCTCTATACTCATTGTGTGCTCATGCACATGCCTGTGTGTTTAATACATGGAATATATGTAGGTTATATTGCACAAACATAATATGTACACATAGCATGTATAAAACATGTAATGTATGTAGGTAATTGTGGAGAGC
>REGO01000129.1:2117424-2140649 GCA_010120015.1 Rhombomys opimus
CACACACACTCACACACACACACTGACACACACACTGACACACACACTCACACACACACACTGACACACACACACTGACACACACACTCACCCACACACACACAATTTAAAAAGTAAAATAAATTTAAAAATCTCAAACCATAGCTGTGAACAGCCTTGCAGGCCTGCGACACACACAATGCTCAAAGTCCGTCAGCATATGTATGCACTCACACACGCAGGGTCCTCCCGTGACAGGTCTGTTCCTAGCAGCAGTGTCTCCGGAGAGTTCGTAGGAAGGCTGTGACCATCGGTTCCCCACAGCTGGAGGGTCCTGAAGAACACAGAGCCAGAGCAGGCAGGACCTGACGTACTCCAGTCAGCAAAGCTAGCATGACCTGAGAGTGAACCAGCTCAGACAGCCTGTGATGGACGAGGTTGTGGCGCCCCAGAACCTGCCAGATTAGAGAAAAACAAGCATAAATCACCAATAGGCCAGGGCAGACGGCTGGCCTGGGATGTCCGCTGTCCCTCCAAGGCTGTGGAGTGAGATGTCTGCTGTCCCTCTGAGGCTGTGAGCTGGGATGTCTGCTGTCCCTCGGAGGCTGTGGGCTGGGATGTTTGTCTGTCCCCCCGAGGCTGTGGGTGAGATGTTTGTCTGTCCCCCCGAGGCCCAGCTTAGCCTCCTCTTTCAATCCCGCTGATCCTCTGCTGCACTCTGTACCATCCTCCCTCAATGAATCAGTGGGAGAATTATTGAAAAATACAAAGGTGAGAGACCGTTCTGAAGGAAAGGGATTTGCCTGCCTTAAGGGATACACTGAGAGCCGGAGTTTTGAATCATCCATCCACAGCAAAGGCTGCTGGGAAGCAATCACTCCCGGACCCTCTTGGCTACTTAAACCGTTTTCTCGGGGAGTTAGTTTACTGCGGAGGCTGCTGTTCACTGAGGAAGGCAGCAGGTCTGGCTGACTTTGGAATCTACATGAAAATGTTGAATTTACCTGTTGGCATTTTGAAGGGCTGCGCAGGCGTGCGGAAGGTGGAGCAGGGCACAGCAGCCAGCGCTCTGCCCTGGAGGTAGGGCTGTGTTTGGGACAGGCTGCTGGCCGCCAGCTGTCTGCTTAGGGGAAAACTGACCCTGACTGACGAGGGTCAGCAATTGTGAGGTCCTCGGTGGCAGTGGGAGGCCTCCCGGAAAACTGGCAGCCAGAGGCAGAGCATCCTTGAGTAGTGAACACTGGCAGCAATCGGGCAAGGCGTGTGGGCGGGCATGGGGAGCACGTGCACACTCGTGCTCACATCTCTCTGGTCTGTGGAGGCTGGAGGAGCATGTCGTCTGTCTGTCCTACCAATCTCCACCTGATTCTTGTGAGTCGGCATCTCTCCCAGAACCTAGAGCTGAGCTGGTAGCCAGTAAGGCCCAGCAACACTCCTGCCTCTGCCCCTCCCCCCACTCACAGTGCTGGGGTCTCAGGTGTGAGTGACCACAGCTGGCTTCTCATGTGAGTGCTGGGGATTTGAACTCGGGTCTTCATGATAACAGGGCAACAGTGCAGGAAGGGATCACTGACATCTGAATCCTCCCAGGAACTTCAACTTCATTCATAAACCCACATTTTCTCTTTTAAGCCCGTTTATGGTGTATGTTCACATGCATACCGTTGAGTTCTGTGAAGGCGATTTTACTCAGGTATGTGGTATGCGTTGACCATGCTCTCTACCCTCCCTCGTGGAATCAGTTGGCCTTACTTCTAAGGGGACCCAGACATGCAGCCTGTATGCCTAGGTCAGGGCATGCAAGAGAGATCTGATAGCTTTTGACAAATTGGTCTGTGACATCCCCGCTGCGCAGTGAAGAAATATTCGTTTTATCAACAGACTGTGCTGGCCTCTCCCTGCAAGCAGAAAGCTCCAAGCCCAGACTCTCCCAGGCACTTGTCAGCTTTCAGTTCTGACGTCTTCAAGTCAGATGAAAAGCAATCTTTAGCAAAAAGGACAGGTTAGCTAGGTCCTTGCACACACTCAAACCAGAACAGTGCAGCAGGGCGCAGACCACAGCGTCAGACTGGCCAGTCATTACTGCAGATTTGCCGGTCCCCAGCAACGCCGGAGCCCCATGGGCTTGCCTTTGGAAGGTTCACCGTTCTCTAGCCAATTCTGACTCAATTCTACAGGGAGAAAGTGTTGTCCAGAGCCCCCTGGGGGCCCTGGCTCCCTCCTTTGCGAGGTCAACCTTTTCCACTGCCCTTCTCGGCTATGATGGAGTCAGTGTTGATGCAGAGGTTTCTAAAGCCTTCCCAGCTGTTTCCCAATCTCACACCCACTCAGGAGTGATGGCAGGTTTTCGTAGTGAGGCTCTTTCGAATACACGTTTCTCGGGCATTGTTTCTGCTGGCTTCCGGTGGGTCTACGTGCCATTACTTACACACCAAAATCTTCCACGGGTGTGACTTCACGTCTGCCTCCTCGTTTGCTTCCTTGTCCATTGATGCCCCCATTCCATTTAGAGACAGCTACAGTGAGGCTGCTGGAGGGAGGCCCACAGCCCAGAGCGCTGGCTGCTCGTTTTCAGAAGTGCGGCTGCCCTGTCCCCGACTGTTTGGATCTGGGAGCGTTCCCACGACATCTAAGCTGCAGCTAGCTCTTGTCTTTGTCTTTACTAGTTTATGGTTCCTCTTTGAGTTCATTCTGTTCTTATAATAGGATAAAGGAAGTGTTATGGTTTTTTTTCTGTGTGTGCATGCACATGTGTATGTGTTTGTGTGTGTGTGTGTGTGTGCGTGTGTGCACGTGTGTGCAGGTGCAGACCAGAGGACATCCTCAAATCTTCCCTTCCGTGCCCCCCTTTTCGTTTTGAGGCAGGCGCTCTCTGGCTTGGAACTTGCCGGGGAAGCTGAGCTGCCGGTGATGCTGTGTCGGGGCTGCTGCCCCAGCCCACATGATCCTGCGGCTGCGTCATGCTCTGATCAGCTGAAGATAGCATTGTGGCAGGTCTCAAGGAACACTGGCGTGCTCTGAATAAGACCTTCTTCCCTAACGCTGTTGATGGGCGTCGGACACGCACAGCATGCCCCGTGGACTCCCCTAGTGCTTAGGACTACATGAATTAGCTAGAAAAGAAACAAGGGCCCGGGTCCCTAGGGAGGCTGCCACTTAGCGGGAGACGTAGAGAAAGAGCATCACGTGTGAGACACTCATCCACCTGTATAGGAGGTCCATATGTATGTGTGTGCGTGTGTATGTGTGTATTTAATGTATGTGTGTATGTATGTGTGTATATGTATGTGTGTGTGTATGTTTGTGTGTATGTGTGTGTATGTAATGTATGTGTGTATGTATGTTTGTGTGTGTATGTATGCATGTACATGTGTGTACATATGTGTGTATGTATGTGTGTATGTATGTGTGTATGTATGTGTGTACATATGTGTGTATGTATGTGTGTATGATGTATGTGTGAATGTATGTGTGTATGTGTGTATGTATGTGTGTGTATGTATGTATGTACATATGCATGTATATATGTGTGTATGTATGTGTGTATGTATGTGTGTATGTGTGTATGTGTGTGTGTATGTATGTGTGTGTATAAATGTGTGAATGTATGTTTGTGTATGTATGTATGTATGCGTGTATGTATGTTTGTGTGTGTATGTGTGTATGTATGTATGTATCAGTTTCTCAGTCCTCAGCCCACTCACCCATCAAACCTGCAAAACCCCCTTCAGGGTCCCGAGACACACGTCCCAGGAGCTTGTTTTTGTGTCAACACTGAGGCCACCGTCCACCGTTAATGCTGTGCTACTTTGAGAAAGATGGAGAACAAGGTTTGTAGTCAGGGCTGAAGGGGGAAACAGGGCATTTTGTTGCTGTGCCCACAGAAAAGTGATGTTTGGAGGAAGGCTGAAGCGAGAGTCCCCAAGAAGATGAGCCATGAGGAAGTCAGGAGTCTGTCCCTGCCAGCTTCTGGAGGCGAGTCTAGCATTAGCCTAGAAATGAGAACTGAGAGGCACAGAAGGTGTTTAAGCAATTCTGCAAATCACGTCCCTTCATCCCTCACACACCTCACTGTTCAGATGGTTTCATTCTGCTTTTCCCTCTGCTCATTTATTTAAAAAATGTTTTTGTGAGCAGTGCCTACACAGGCGCTGTGATAGATGCAGGGCCATGAAGAAGGTAGAACAATCTTGGCCTCGTAGAATTTTTAGCTGAGTGGAGGAGACAGACATTAATCACATGAGTCTGTAAATTAACATGTCACAAACACCAGCAAGGTTATAAAGGCCACTGAAGAGTAGTAAAGGATTGTGTTGGAATAAACTCCACTCCATCGGGGCCAGGGAAGGCCTCCTGGAGGGAGAGCGAAGAGGGGGAGGAAGGGAGGAGAGAAGAATGGAGGAGGAAGGGAGAAGGGAGGGAAGAGAGAGAAAGGGAGGGAGGGAGGAAAAGAAGGAGGGAGGAAGAAGGAAGGGAAGGAAGAGAGGGAGGAGGGGGGAAGGAGGGAGGGAGGGAGAAGAGAGAAAGGGAGGTGGAGGGAATCAGAGTAGATATGAGGTGGGTGAGGGTATCACAGGGTCACAGAGGTCAGCTGTGCAGAGGCAAAGATGGCCTAGCAGACAACATTCTGTTCAGTCCTGGACCCTGAGTCCACAGGCTCTGACAGTTAGGTAGGATGGAGGGATGGAGAAAGCTTCAGGGTGAGAGGTGGGCAGAGGGTGGGCAGGGCAAGGCTAAGGTTTTGAAGTTTTCCTCGGAAGAGGGGCCTTTTCGCCTTTGCTCTGCATAAGGAGTTAGGAAGAGACCAGTGAGGGTTCTTGGAAGTGAGGATTTGGCTTCGTTCACAAAGGAAGGGTGTGGCTAGTTCACCCTGCCTAAGATTCTTCCCCTAAACACTGTGTCCTCATTTTGCTGTTGTTCCTTTTCCAGTTGCTGTGATGAAATACTCTGACAAAAGCGACTTAAGAGGAAACAGCTTGTATTTTAGCTCACAAACCAAGAGCCTACTGTGGAACTGATTTTGGAGCATTGGTCATAGGACATCCACAGGAAGCAGAGAGAGATGCACTATGGCTGCCCACCTCCAGCCTTCCCATCTCTGCACTCAGGGTCCCGGCCAGGGACTGTGGCCGCTCTCAGTGTGCAGACCTTCCCATTTTAACGATCCAGACACTGCCCCCCCTTCCGGCCTGCCCAGGGCCCCTCCTCCCAGGTGAGTAGAGTTTGTGAAGTTGACAGGAGCACCATGGTGCTCTCCAGACAAGCCCCAGCCAGTCACTAATGCCTCCCACACTGCTCTCCTCTCCTTCCTTCTTCCACGGCTCCCTCCCCTCTCTGCGTTCTCTCTGTATGCCCCAGCCTCCGCCTTCTGCCCTACAGGCAACTCCTACTTTTCAACATCAGTTTGGTTTCTAACCTGAAAGGGTCTCTGACATCCTGTCTCTTCCCCTCTCAGGGAAGGCCAAGCCTATATCCAGAGGCTTGCAGAGAGACTTGTGTCCCAGGATCAAGGCCCACCTGGGCCACCTGGGTCACCTGGGCCAGTGACAAGTTTCCACTTACTTGTCTGTTTCTTGTGCTGCTGGCTCAGTGAAGGGAGAAAACGTTTGTCTCATTGGAATTCCTAGTCCCCTCCCCAGACCCCAGCACACGTGCTATCCTCAGTAAATGTTTACTTAGCTCAGTGTTAAAATGAACACCTACCTAAATATTCTCAATATTTCAGGGGTACCTGGATATTTTCAGAAAGACAAGTCATTCTCATGCTGGAGAAGAAGCATATCTCAGTAAAGTAATATTTAAAAGTTTGAGTTGAAGTTTTATTTACTGGTGCAAAGAATAAGCTGTACAGCCAGTGGGACTTGCTGCTCTCTGGAGGCCTGCGGTTTGTACCCAGCGGCCACAGTTGAGGAGTGTCTGTAACTCCGGCTCGGAGGACCCGAGGCCCCCTTCTGGCCTCCACCGACACTGCATGCATTTGGTGCATTTACATACATGTAGGCGAACACTCACACAATAACAATACAAGGCTGTGAAAACATGTGCAGATTATCTTCCATGTTACTATCCTAACACATATGCAAACATAATATGCATATTATAACATTCAAAGAATATGCATATATGAAAACATATGTGCACGGATTAGCCTGGCTCTGACTAGCCTGGCTCACAAACTGTATTCATTCAGCTGTGCACATTCATCAAGGTTTTTATTATGAAGACAAATGTTAAACTCCTGACCTCCTTCAGGTGGCGAATATAATCACTGACACAGGATGATCCTGGGCTGCCTGGCTGTCTCTGTCCTGGTCCCAACACTGAAATCATTAAAAGATGAATGAAGAGCCAAGGATCCCAGATGGACCCCACCTGGTCACTTCCGTCACTGACCCAGAAACCCAAGGGAAGGCAGATTCCTGAGAAAAGGGCGTGTGCTGAGCGGCAGAGGCCCCGTGCTGCTCACAGTGCCTTCGTTTTGAATTGTGATTGCTTCCTTTGAATCCTGTCATTATCTGCATTCACAGTGTCCTGTGAACAGTGCGGTGCTTTTCATCTCAAATCCCAACTGTCCGTCGCAGGCATTAAGGACAGTGGGTAAGCTTATACCTCAACCTTGAATCTTTCAGCCTTTTAAACCAGTCACTGCATTACTCACACGCCACTATGGCAGAAAGAGCTGTAAGAAAAAGAAGGATTTCCTTTGGATCACAGTTTAAAAATACCCCCAATCCATCGCGTCCGCCGTGAAAAAGCCCTGTGGAGGGGGCAAGAGGAGGTGGCCACGTGACACCCACGGCTGGGAAGCAGAGGAGGTGAAGCTCAGCTCGCTCGCTCTTTTTCACTTTCTCCTTTTTATTCAGCCCAGGATCCAACTCAGGCAGTGACTCTGCCCAGACCTGGGAACCCCCTCACAGAGTTTCCCAAAGGCTTGTTTCCATGGTAATTCTAACTCACATTAAATCGACCATCAAGTTTAACATCACAGTTATTAATTCCGAAGACTTCTGTGGTCGGTCAGCTCTCCTAGGCTTTCTACACCAGCGCTTCTGTCTTATGCAAAGACAGTTTCATTTTTCTTTACTTCTTCCTAAATGGCAGCTATTGCACTCCCTTCTTCTGCTGTGAATTGTCCAGGACTCCCAGTTAGATGCTGTGGGGACACAGCCAGGATGGTGAGCCCTCGACTGCCCCTCCTCTCAGCGGAAGAGCCTGGACTTTCTTACCCTTTTGCAGCAAGTTGTGGTAAACTCTTTTTAGCAAGTTGAAGAAGTGAGTTTCCCTCTATTCCTAGTTCACTGAGGGACGATCTATCTTTTCTTAAAGCAATTCATAAAGCAGTGCTCGCAGTTGGATCTCTTGGGGGAAATGTATCTTACACTCAAAACAGCATTGGAACAGAGTCTAGCCATAATTCAAAGCCCTTTCGGCGAATACGGCTGTTTTCTTCTCTGTGTATCTGTGCGTTTTCTGAATTTGCCCTCAGGGAAGAACAGAGGTGTGGAGGGCGGTTTGGTGGTCTGGACCGGCCTAGGAAAAAACTGGCTGGAAGCTTCCCGGGACCACAGTCTCTGCAGAGGGAGCCAGAGCAGTGGTGGCCTCGAGCTGAGGACCTGGCAGCAGCCACCTCCTCCCATCGCCGCTCAGTGCGCTGTCAACGCCAGGTCAGTTTGCTTTTGCTTTCGTACTAGCACCGCTCTTTGGGGTGGAGCGGGGCGATTGTGTTTGGGGTGGGTGTGGGGAGGGACTCACGTGTGGAAAGCAGAAGGCCGGGACCTGGCAGGTCCCGCGCCCTGAGGCTGCAGAGCTCGCGGAGCCCTGAGTCAGGCACACTCGGGGCAGCGGGGACCCGAACGCGCGCCCCCGCCCGGTCCACGCGCGCCGGGGCCGCCGCTACCTCGCGCCCCGGGTGGCTCCGGAGCGCACTGCCGGGCGCGCTCTCCCGAGCTCCGCCGTCCGCGGTCGCGCGTGCTGGGGCTCCGGCGGTGACGGGCGAAGGGCGCGGCGCTGCTCTGCCGCCGGCTCCCGGCAGCGGGCGCCGGGGACCCGCTTGGAGGGGCCCGGCTGAGCCGCGCGCGTCCCGACCCTCGCGCCTGCGGCTCCCCCGGCCCCAGCCTGGGCGCCCCGGGCCGCTCGCTGCCGCCGCCCATGGGGATCCGAGAGTTTCCCGGCGGCGCCCCCAGGGCCAAGAGCATCGCTGTGTGAGTGTCGGTGCGGGAGGGCGGCGGGCGGGGTCCCCGGGCATCCGCGACCCCGCACGCCCGCGCCCCGGGAGGGAGGGGGGAGGGACGCTCGCGCGCGGCTCAGCCGGGCAAGTTTCAGCACCATCTCCCGGCCGAGCCCACGTCGCCCGAGGCGCCTCGGGGAGGGCGCGGGACCCGACGCCGGGTTCCCGGGGGCAGGGCGTGCGGCACGCGCGAGGGGAGCCCCGCGGGTCCCCACCGTCCCCCTGACGCCGCCTCCTCCTCTCTGCCCTTGGCACGCTCCGCCTTCCCGCTGCCTCAGTGGCATGAGGAGGTCACCGGACGTCAGCCCGCGGAGACTGTCCGACATCAGCCCTCAGCTCCGTCAGCTCAAGTACCTGGTGGTGGATGAGGCCATCAAGGAGGACCTGAAATGGTCGCGCTCGGTGGAGGACCTCAGCGGCGGGCCCGCGGGGCTCACGTCCATCGAGGAGCGGATCCTGCGCATCACGGGCTACTATGGCTACCAGCCCTGGGCGACCAGCTACAAAAGTAAGACCGCGCGGCGCCCCGCTCGCCGGGCCTCCCGCCGGGCAGGAGCGCGGGAAGGGCCACAGCCCTCCCCCGCCCGCGGGTTGCCAACTTCCTAAAGAGGCGCTGGGGGAGGAGGCTTTCGGTTAGTTCTCTCTGCTGTCCCTTCGCAAACGCGGCGTCTCCCTCGCCCCCAGCCTGTCCTCTGCCCAGCGATTCCCAGGGCATGCCTGTGTGGCCACCAGTGAGAAATGCTCTAGAGAACCGGCTATGTGGGTTTCTGGTCAGATCCCGGTGCCGTTAGCTCGGGAGAACTCAGCCTTCGCGGCCTGGAGGTTTAACTGTGTCTCCCAGACACCCGTGATGGAGACTGCTTGAACCCAGCCGTGTCTGAGTCCTAAGTGAGGCAGGTACCAGACATCACCCTAAGCTGTAACTCATGACCTTGGCTGCCGCGGTGACAGTGGCCCCGGGGACAGTGCCCGCGGGATGCGCCGGACTGAGAGGCTGACGGTTGCTTGGTTTCCTTCGGAAGACAGAGATGCGCCGACACAAACTCAGACATTGTTTGATATATTGCCAGGATCACGTGTAGTTAGACACTGGAAAAAGATGGCAGTTTACTCCCTCGGTGGGTCTGAGGACTGAGCACGACTCATTCATTTGTGAGGAAGTCTAGACAAAAAGCTTGATAATTCTGAATGACCTTTTAACCTTTACTGCTTGGAATTACAGCATAACGTATTGGTCCTCAGGGAGAAGCAGACATTTGTTTTATAAATTAGCAATAGTCACCAGAAAAAGTCTGTCTCTACTCGCATTACCTCTAACACCTTCCAGTCCAAGGACTTGGCTGTCAGCTTGTTCGTTTTGTTGTTTGCAATCAGAGTCCCAGGATCTGAGTGCTTGATTCAGCGCCCTGGTTTGACATTGCATGTAACTCAGCACAAAGCTTCCTCATGCACCTGGGCCCCTGTCTCGGATTCTGCCGCTAAGATGGTTGGCTGGATTGGCTTTCCAGTGCAAAGAGAAGTTCTGAGGTCTGAGAGCCGCTGAGCTCAGGATAGCAAGAATCCAAACATTTCAGAGCCCAGCAATCCTGGGGGTGTGGAGGGGATCCCCAGGTTTCCTGCCTTGTAACTTCAGTCAGAAAATAGCTATTCTGTATTTTGTATCTCCATGCTCTGCTTTCCAATAACTAAAGACAGCGCTATAAATGACAGCTCTCAGCTCCTGAAGTCAAAATAGGTCTATGTTATGGTTCCCTTTGTGCCTGGCTCTATGTGCTTGGGCTGAGAATTGCAACTCTGGGGCCTGGTGAGCAGCTTTTGGGCATGATGACTGACACCGGCATCCTTTGTGGTAAGACCCGGGAGGGGCCACATGGAACACGTGTCACTTGTGCCACCAACACCCTCCCAAGGCCTCTCTGGGGAATAACGAGGGGAGGGCAAGGCCACCATGGCTTTTGCCCTGCAGACAGAATCCTCACTGCATTCCCCTCTCCCTGTGAGGATTCTTTCTTCTTCCAAGGTATTTTCTTGCTACTAAAATGCTTTAGGTGACAAGTGATGTCCTGATGAATTAATTGGCTTTAAGTTTAAATTCAGAGGCGCCGATGATTTATTCATGCAGCACAAGAGGTTTTAGGGCCATGCTCTGCTGTTTGCCATTCCTTGCCATTCCTACCAAACTCCGAAAATAATAACGCAGAGGCACAGCCATCTGTGGGCACCAGCTCGTTGCCTGATACATAAAAATCAGCCACTAGAAGAGACAGCATTTACAGAGAAGTGTGTGTGTGTGTGTGTGTGGACAACCCTGGCTGTTATTCTTCAAGTACTGTCCACTTGTATTTTTGAGTCACAGCCTCTCTCTCACAAGCCTGGGATTTGCTGAGTAGGCTGCACTGAGTGTCCTGCAGGTCCCAGAAAACCCCTCTTTCCACCTCTCCATTTCTGGGCTTTCAGACAGGTGGTACCATGCCCTGCCTTTTCTGGGTTCTGGGGATGAACTCGGGCCCCCAGTGCCTCTGAGAGAAACACTTTCCCACCTGAGGCACCCACCGAAGCGGAGCTCTGTGCCGGCAGGGGTGGAGCCCCATGACCTGGCCCCTTGGCACTGCTGATGTTTTCTCCATCATTGTGTTGTTTGGGGGCTTCAGTGCCGAGCAGCATTCCCGGCCTCTGCTCACTGGGTGGCAGGAGACTGGCACTCCCCCCACCCCCATCGGCATCCAGACTATTTGTGGACACTGCCAGGTGTCTTCTTCCAGTGAGCTGTGGGTTGAGAACTAGTTGGTGACTCTGAGCCCTGTGTTTGCACATCCATCAAGAGGGCGAGGAACGGCCACACCCTCTGAGTTCTCTCCTCCTCTCCTGTCCTTTCAGACCATTTCTCGAGGGTTTTGTGATGGGTCGAATGAGAATAAACAGCCTTCTGCAGACTCCATGGAGCGGAAGCTTCCTGGGCTCCCATGACTGATCTGCCCTGGGTTGACGGTAGTGCATAGTGATCATTTCAGCAACGTCCTTTGCCTCCCTCCCTGAGGCCAGAGCAGGGGAAATGAGTGGCTGGGGTGCTCTCAGCAGCCTCTCTTTGCTTCCTTCCCTGACGTGGACATGGACTGGGAGGAGGTTAGATGGGAAGAAAAGGAGCCGCATATTTACGTCCCCTTACAGATGTGGACAGGCAGCCTGCGACATGGCACGGCTGGGAAGTGGTGGCTTGCATGGTCAGGAAACAGCACATCCTGAGTCAGATGGAGCCTCGTGGCGCTTCTCCGCCTAGCGGGCTCTTTGGGGACACTCATCCCATGACAGGAGAGCCCAGCCATGAAGAGGAAGCTCCTAGCACAGGCGCCCCTCCATCCAGAAGCATGTTTGGCATGGCCTGCCCCGAGCCAACAGCCACAGCAAGGCCAGTGCAGGAGAGGCCGGGAGCTAATGTTCACACTGACATTTTGCTTTGTCAAGGGTTCTCCTAATGGCTTCTGTGCGCTCTCAAACACTTCCCCAACAGGAGCGCTTTTTAGGGAGAGCTTTGTGGAGAATGAGGTCATGCCTCAGTGTGCAGAAGTCTCTTCTGGGTCTCTTACAAAGCGCCTGCTCTAAACCCTCAAAGAGGGCTGCTCTCCCCTTTATATGCATTCACTGATACTCCACCGTGCTTGCACGTTGAGATAAAAGTGATTTAATTTTAGAATGCTGACAGGTTTAGCTTTGAGTCATCCGTAGGGTGGTGGAAGGCAGTCTAGTCCTCTCTGCCCGTCTCTAGCTCCCTCCTGCCAGCCATGGGTGGCATGGACCTAGGCCTGGGTGTGCAGGGGATGAGGTGGGGGTTTCTGTTTGAATCTTATGATATGCAGGACACTGAAGGACACCTGGTGACAAGGACAGCAATGTTTCTGGACACTCTGGGTTCAGGCACTGTGGTGCCTGTGTGTGTGAGCAGAGAGCTTCTCAGGAAGACATCCTTCTCGATTGCTGTGACATTGTTCCTGGAAAGACATAGATAAATGTTTGTTCACCCCAAATATAGGCCCAAGTACCCATACAACTGAAGTCCAACTTGGTCAACCAGTGAGTGTATTGATAGTGTGACGAGAGCTTACCTACAGGTGCAGGGCAGCTCAGAGGCAGGTGCAACACTGAAGGCCACAAGAGTGTGAAGCCAATGTGTGGAAGCTGCTTTCCCAGAGATCTCTGCAGGACTGCAGGCAGGCCAACATGTCAGCGAGTCTCCATGCCCCGGGCCAGTCTGAGTCTCCCCAATCCCCCATTTCTCTACATGAGGGAGAAGAGGGGCTTTGTGCATCTGCTCAGTTTGAGGGAATTCCTGGGACTTGTGAGTTATTTACTTCCTGGGTCTTAAGAAACCTCTTTCCAGATTTCCTGAGTCTTAAGGAGCTTCTTTCAGAACTTGTCCAGTCTCCAGGAGCATCCCTCCAGAGTGGAATGCTTCCGGGTGGGATGGCTATCTGACACCACCAGGCTGTGTGCCCAGGCTGCCAGCAGAGCTCCTGCAGAGTGAGGTGCACATTGTGGTTGAGGTCACTAGAGCACAGCTTCTGTGTGACACGACCCTTCAGAACGGCAGGAATCAGACGGGCAGCTCAAAGGCTGCTAATTTGCTTGCCACATGTTATTTATAGTGTAACTGACAATGCAGAATATGAAAGACCCACGGGAGAGGAGAGTGGGTGACAAGTGGGGATTATTAGAAGCCAGCAGTTTCTGACCTGCCAGTGTCTTATTGCTGTGAAGAGATGCCATGACCATGGCAACTCTTAAAAAGAAAAGCATGTAATTGCGGCTGGCTCACAGGTTCAGAGATTTAGTCCATTATCATCATGGCAGGAAGCATGGTGGCATGCAGGCAGACATGATGCTGGAGGAGGAGCTGAGAGTTCTGCATACAGATGCAGCAGGAAGAGAGAGACACTGGGCCTGGCTTGAACATTGGTAATCCGGAGCTCACCCCCAGTGACATGCTTCCTCCACCAAGGCCACACCCACTCCACCAAGGCCACACCTACTCCACCAAGGCCACACCTACTCCAACAAGGCCACACCAGCTAGTCCCTGTCACAGAGCATCACTTCCTACTGCCCAAACACTCTCAGGTCCATGAGCCTGGGGGCCACTCCTAATCAAAGCACCACAGCCCGAGAGAAAATTTAAATTTGGTTCTCAGGTATCAAACATGCTCAGCACTTCCTAAGGTGGTCTAAGCTTTGAGGATTAAAACCTAGAACTGGAGGCTGGAAAGGTGGCTCAGCCAGCTCAGTGCTTGCCAAGCAAGCTTGAAGACTTGGTTTGTATCCCAGCACTGTGTAAAAAGCCAGTCACGACATATCTCTTACCCCAGAACTCGGTAGGCAGGGTCAGAAGGATCCCTGGGGCCCGCTGGCCAGTTGCTCTAGTGGAATCCAGATTCAGGGAGAGACTATCTTCAAAACCAAGGTAGCGGGTTGTATTAGTCAGGGCTCTGGAGGAATAGGGCACATAGAATGAACCTATATATAGAGAGAAACGAGGTTATTCCTGTGGCTCACGGGCTGTGGTCCAGCTAGTCCAGCAATGGCTGTCAGTCAGCAGAAGGTCCAGGAGTCCAGCAGCGGTTCAGCCCCTGGGGCTAGATTCTCAAATGCTCCTCACTGTACACTGGGATTCTGAAGAAATAAGCTCTAGACCCTCTGAAGGAAGGGACTTGCCAGCAAGATCAAGTAGACAAAAAGCAATGTCTCTGTAGGCTGCCAGCGGGATGTGGGGTTCAGATGGGAGGTTCACCACTCCCACATCACAGAGTCAATTGAAAGTGGGTCTTCCCACTCCAAGTGATTTAACTAGGAAAAATTCCCTCATAGGTGTGCTCAGCCACTTGGGTTTTAGGTAATTCCGGACACAGTTGACAACTAAGAACAGGCAGCTCAGGCCAATTGCAGAAGACAGCCAAGTGAAGCGCCGGCCTCCACATCTGCACGCGTGCAGGCTCATATGCACACATGCACACGTGCACACACACAGTAAGTCCTGTGCTCCCCAGCTCCTTCAGTTGATCCCAGACTCCTCCAGTCTCAGGAGCCTCATCTCCAGGGAAATAGCTTTCCCAGGTGTTCTCACTGTCTCCCTGTTTGGAAAGCTCTCCAAGTCTCATCACGAAGCCCTTGGTTTATCCTTCCTTTACGCTGCTGGAAACATTGCAGTGGGCCTTGTTTTAAAAGTCCGTGTAGAAGCCACTGACCTTCGCTGCATCCTGTCCTCACTGCATCTCGGTGTTCACCTGAAGGACAGGCCTGCAGAGGCGACACCCACAGGTTCTAGAGCGAGGTTAGGGAAGAGCATGTGCCTCAAGCCAAGCGCACAGCCCTGTGCCTCCAGAGATACAAACAAGTCACTCAGCACTGTAAACTCCGGGGGATCATCTGCCAACTGGGGGAGGGAAACACACTCACGTCTGTCTTCGTGAGGCCCAGCAGGCCACACTGCTTCTGGAGACTGGCTCACAGAAAGCCTCAGCTGCCCCTCACGTGGCTTCAGGTCAAGGCTGGACCGATCTCCTGCTGGGTGGAGGCTCAGCCCAGAGTCAGCCTCTGCCCTGCAGCCCCGAGCAGCGTCTCTCTCCTTGGATTTGAGTTTGAGGTCCGAGGTTGTGTAGCTGGGCTTGGTGGCATGCCTACAATCCCTGATACTTGGGAGCCTGGCATAGGACTGGTACTAGAACTCAGCAGTTTGGGATCAGCCTGGGCAACACAGAGAAGCACCGTAAAGCCAAGCGCCAAACCCGGAGGCCATGGTCAAGTCTGGAGCCTGATAGAGGAGATGTCTGTCTGTGTGGGTGGGTCAGAAGCAGGGAGGCCAGACCACATGTTCAGCCACGAGGCAGCCATGCTGCTTTCCGGGTCTGGCTCATTTCTTTCTGTCCTGGATGAAGATCATGCTGAAGCTCCTCCAAGCCACGAAGAGACCATTGCTTTTCCCCCTCATTCCCATGTTCTGTGACCAAAAGCCAGGCTTTATTCTGTGCGGTGGTCATACGCTTCTCTCTGGAGACAACTCCTGAGCCATGGGAGAGGACACTGTAATAATTACACTGGTTTCATGGCTGTGGCACGGGCAACCTGAGGGAGGAAGGGCTTCTTTCAGCTCTTGGGAGCAAAGGCTCACTCCTTCATGGCCACGTGTTTGGCAGAGCGAAGCAGGTCTCATCACAGTCAGGAAGCAGAGAAAGGGAGGATTGTGCCATTTCCCACTTCCCCCTGTACACCACACAGACCCCCACCGGACGGGACTCCCCTACAGTCAATACCCGCCACTCAATCTTCTCTGGAAACCTACCTCTCAGTCTCGCAGGTGATTCTAGCTTCAGTCAGGTTGGTGGTGCCAATCAGAATCACACACAACAAAGAACGCTTGGCTGGAAGGAAGAACTCGCTGCTGAAGTGGCTTCGGCACGGAGCCCCGGGCACCACAGTGGCACTCGGACACCACAGGAGCATTAAGTATTTTCTTGTCCATGTCAAAGCATAAACAGATGTGTGTGAGTGCGTACGTGCTTGTGTGTGCATGGGGGGGGGAGCGTGCATGCATGCATGGGCATGCACTATTTGAACAAGTTTGAACAAGTTTTCAATCAGTGTGTGTGCGTGCACTCTCATGAGGAGGCCAGAGGTCAAACTCGAGTGTCATTCCCCCATACTGCCTCGCTTTCTCTTTGAGACAGTGTCTCTTCCTGGAAGGCCAGGCTGGCTGACCAGTGAGGCCCACAGGTCCACCTCATGTCTACAGTGCTGGGATCACGTGCTTGTTTCAGCATACCCTGCTTTTCCTCAAGGGTACCAGGGACCGAACTCACATCCCCATGCTTGCATGGCAAGCACTTTCCTGGCGCGCTGACTTCCCCATGAAGTTTCTGTCCACCCTCCAGTGGAATGAGGGTGACTGGAGAACTGGCCCTGCAGCTGGGAGCTCTTTAGGTGGATGAGGGTGGCAAGCCCCTGGACACTGCCTAGGGCGGGGCCACAAATTGTTGGTGTACTTTCTGGGCTACTTTTTTGGGTCCTTACATCTACCACCCTTCTCCACCCCGATCCAACCCCCCAACACCAGGTAGGAGAGAAAAGTTTAGAGGAGAAAGAAGGCATAGACCTCAATAGAGTACTTCCTGCTGATCAGGGGCATCGGGTTCCTGGGGCAAGTCAGTCTTCATTGTCAGAACATCCAGCAAACCAGCAAAGGCAGCAGCAGGGCCAGCAGCAGTGACAAGCCCTCTCAAGGCTCTTCCTTAAATCCCCTCTCCAGAGTCCCCAGAATTAAACTATCTGCAGCTGGCAAAGATCACGCCCCTCCTAGAGCATGAGACAATCATAGTCAGCTGCTGTGGACAACCTGAAGCAGCCCTGCATCCCACACCTGGGATCAAAACAGAAACATGTTCACATAACATAACTGGGTTTTTTAAGAAACCGAAATTCTCACTGCAACAATGTTGCTTATTTGCAGCTTGAGGTAGCTTTGATGAGTGCTGTTTGAGGTTGTGGGGAAAGGGGAGGCAGCACAGATACTCTGTAGCCCAGAAGTTTGTCTGGGATTCCCGGGATGCTCAAGTATTAACAGTGTAACTTCTCAGATAGTTTTCTGGTTTGACAAATGGTTTCCTCTGACATTCAAATCTTCTCCTCATCAGTGTGCCCTGTGTCAGCTCTGATCCTGGACTAGATCTGAATCTGTTAGGCCATTATATTTTATCCTCCTCACTATCTATTGGGAATGATAAAGCCTATAAAAATCTGTTATGTCCTAAAAGTTTTATTCAATGCAGGTAGGAAAGTGCATCCTGGTGTCTGCCAGCATAGATTTCGTGTTTTCCAGTTTAGAAATTGAGCTAGCCACTTTCAATAAATACATAAAATGGCGTCTTCTTGCAGAGAGCATTTTGAAGGTTATGCAAATACCGAAAGTCAGAATAACAAACTTCAAGAGCTTATCCAAACTGCTTCACTCTGCCAGCGATTTATCAAATATTGAACGCAAAAATGTTTCAGAGGTTATCTGATCTTATGCAGTAGATTTTTTTTTCAAAGTCAGTAGTGGGGTGCATATAAAATATTTAAGTCATTGGAATTTATAAATCTTTTTAAATGATATTTTATTTTATATGTGTGGGTGATTTTCCTGGATGTATTGCTGTGCACCATATTTGCATGCAGTGTTCTCTGGAAGCAGAAGGCAGTTCTGGAGCCTCTGGAGGTGGAATTATAGAAGGTTGAGGGCTGCAGTTTGGGGGCAAGGAGCCAGACCCAGGTCCTCTGCAAGAGCAACGGGTGCTTCTAACCTCAGAGCCACCTGTCCAGCGCCCAGGAAAGCGGATGCTGTGGATTACGTATGTGTTTGTTCTGTCATAGACAACATTTTATCTAGTGTTTATCTTAGAAGACATTTGAGGAGTTTTGATGTGGGATCAGAAAGTGAAAGCCAGGGGCATTTTCTGCTGTGCTGAGTCTAAAATGTCCCCTTGAAGGCTCATGTGCTCAAAACTTGTTAATTTGGATCAACAATGACAAAGCACAGACTGATCTCTATAGTATAAAAATAACATGACATGACAGTCTTGTTTGGACCATCATAACCAGTCATGCCCAGTTCGAGAAAGGACTAGAGGGACAGGCAGACAGGGAAGGCAGTGGTCAGCGGTTCCCGAGATGACCGCCTCTTGTCCTCAGCAAACTTTGTAAGGACAGAAAGACGTACAAAGTACGTCTGGGTATCTAACAGAGCAAACAGGGAAGGGGGAAGATCCAGCATCTCTAGAAAACATCCAAGCCAGAGTCCAGTTACCAGACTTCCAGCTTTGGGGCCTTTCCCACCCCTTTCTTCCTCCAGCTTAGTCTCCTGTCATTCTCTGAGGTTCAAAGCTCCAGGCTCCCCTAGCCTCCCCTCCAGTGGAAGGGGAAGTTTAAGCTTCAGTGAGCACATTTTCTCTCATCTTCTGTAAACTTTCCTTCTCACGATGTAACCAGAATTCTAACCTGTTAAAAAGAACCCAAAAGACAAGCATTTTTTTTCTTTCCCACGAAATATGCAACGGCACAGATTTTGACCGGGTCAGTGAAGTTAATCCTCCCTATTGTCGTTCCCGCATTGTGTGCTGCAAGCGGTCCATCTTCCTCGCAGAGCCTGAGCAGGCTAGCCTTCGGCCTGCTTCCTCTCTCACCGGGAGCCTGATAGAAGGAACACCAGTGGGAATGCAAGCAGGCGGGGCAGCTCTGTCCGCCTGGTGGCTGTGTGTCCCATGCTCACGCTCACCCCAGTTCCACAAGTGTGGTCATGTGAAGTGATCCCCCTTGTCTGGCCAAGGAACGGTAGCACTTCTCCAGTTCATGGACTTGATGAGCGTGGTGTTTCAAGAGCCGTGTGTGTTCAGCTCTATTCTTTAGTTAACCCAAGCCACTTCTGCACGGGTATGCACATGGGACCAACAGACTTAAAGCCGGGCGCTGGCGGTGCAGAGTGCATTGGGCGTCTGAGGTTTTCACCATCAGGGCCTCCATCTTCCTGACTGCTCACCCCTTTTATTTCTTTGTGCTGAGCACGTGGAAATCTGAGCCCTTGGGAAGCTGCATTCCTAGGGAGAGCTCAGCTTTTACCCTAGTTGCTAAAGGGTTCAAAGCCATTGGAATCAGGGCCTAGTCATGCCCTGAATGTCATCACGACTTTTAGCCTGCTGTTTACACAGGGAGGTGGTCAAGCACCTCGATCCCTTGACCATTTGGACCAGCTCAGGGGCCAAGTAGTAAAAGCTCTCTTTCAGGGTGTGGGGCTCTTTCCAAGGCCTCTGTGTGAGAGGGGCCTCTTTTCCTGTGTGGCATTGTCTGGGTGGCTTTTAGGGGACTAATGAAAACCAGTTACGGAGCAGCTTGGAAAACTTGTTTGCTGCAGCTTAGGAGTTTGTTTTTGTTTTTAAAAGGGGTCATTTCCTTGGGCTTCGTAACTGTGAGTGTGGTTTTGAGGCAGAATGCCCTCACTCTCAACAGGGGCGGGACCATTGGTGTCAGGTGTGTGATCCTCTTCTGAACAGCTCCGCATGAACAAGCACCAATAGACACATCAAGATCACATAAAAAGCTGTGGCAACACTCTAATATTTGGTGAATCTAAGCAATTCATGCCAAGCTTCCTGGCAATGGGAACACTTTCAAAATGAAACCGCCACCATTCCGGTCAATGGAGCAGCACTGTTCAGGCGTGGGTGGGGAGCTATGTGTACCTCACTGGGGTTGTTATATCAAAAATCAATTAAAAACAAAGCTGGGAGAATGGCACGACACTGTCAGGCTGTTCCCAGGAGGAGAAAGTCTATCCCACCCACCACCCCAGCAGCAGGAGAGCTGCTGATGGCACACTGAGGAAGACCAATGTACTGTCCACGCTGCTGTGAGTAAGCACCCAAGAAGAGCAACTTAGGGAAAGAAAACTGTGCAGGGTTTTGGCTCACAGTTTGAGGGTGCACGGTTTTGGCTCATAGTTTGAGCATGAACAGTCCATTGTGGTGACAGGAGCACAAGGCAGTTAGCCACATGACATGCACAGAAGCAAAGAGAGATGAACGGTGGTGCTCAACTTGCTCTCTCGTTATTATTCAGCCTGGGACCAGCTCACAGACAGTACTTCCCGAAGCTGGACATACTTTCCCCCTTGGAGTTAAGCTTTCCTGGAAATGCCCCCACAGTCTCACCCAGAGGCCTCACTTCTAGGTCCTTCTAAATTCCATCCAGGTGCCAGTGACGATTAACACAGCTGTGCCCCAGCCTTTAAGATTAACACAGCTGTCCTCATATCTTCCTGTGCATTTGTAGTGCCCTTCCTACTTTCATGCCACACACTAACCACACACACTACACACACATATACACACACACACACACACACACAAGTCTAGATTCCATGTATGAGAGAAAACAGAGATGCTGTGTCTGGCTTATTCCTAGCACAATCCACCTCCACCCATTTTCCTGAAAAAGTCAGAATGTCATTCTCCTTCACAGCAGAATAAAACTCCACTGTGAGCAGTGAGCTCTGGCGTACACTGTGCTTTCTTTATCCAGTCACCGAAGCCGGTTCTGTATCTCTGCTGTTGTGAACAGAGCAGCATTAAGCAAACACACGTGTTTATTTCTGGGTTATCTTGTGGGTTTGTCTTCAGTTTTATCTGTGAGATCAGTTCTTAGAAATGTAATTCCTGGATCAAAGGACATGCAGATTCATGTCACTGGTGAGCGACTCTCACTTTATAGTTCACATCACTTTCCAGCCCCTGAGCTACTGGATTTGTCTTCATTCCTTTCCTCCATCTCTTCCACCGCTAACACTGGCATGCTGTGCTTCCATTTAGCGTAGGCAGCTGAAATAGTCAGGGAGGCAAACTGTTCTCTTTCCACGCAGTTATATGGAGGTAACCAAGGCTCCCAGGCCCTGGGAAACTTCCTTTCCTGGTTCCGTAACTATGGTATTTCTGCCCCTCAGTGTCTGAACTGATGCTGCCATCATTTTTCAAGGTAGACTAGGACCTTTGCTGGAAACCTGCCTTACCAGGGCTCATGTCACCTTACCCAACTTTGCTTCTGGAACAAGCACACAGACTTGCAGTCACAACTGCAGCTAAATAAATAATCACTGAGTTATTATTTATTTGCTGTCCATCCCAGGACAGCAAGATACATTAGGGAAAACTCCAGAAAGACAGGGTCGCCTTGCAGTGCCTCTGGCCTCCAGAACAGTAGCTGACAGTTTGTGGAGCCAATCAGTCAAAGAAATCAGTTTTTATGAGATTTTAACAATCAGTTAGTGTACAAGCTGAATGCCCAATGATAGTTGAAATCCATAGTGTTAGCCCAGGGTGGGTGGATTCCTGACAAGGCCAGAGTTGACACGTTCTCACTGCTGTCAGACTGCCCACTAGGGAGTCACCCCTCCACAGTACCCCGGAGCCTGCTTCCATCCACCAGCCTCTTTGGAACCGTTGGTGGCTGACATGTGGAGATAACTGTCTTTTGACCAGGCTGACCGCACAGGCTGACCACACATTCACAATCCTCCTGAAACTGTGTTTTTTTAAATGTCTTCATTGAATCGTAGAAAACTCTGCCTATGATTAATACATGTGATTGGATTAGTTTTAGCAGGGGCATCTGTGAAGCTGTTGCCACAGCGAAGAAAGAAATACGTCTGTTTTCGTCAGTAGTTTCCTGTGTCTCTTGGGGATGCCCAGCAGCAAAGCTTATAACCAGAATTCTAGCCTCTCCGGGCTTGTTCAGTTTTGCTTTGGTTTCTGAGGCAGACTCTCACTCTGTAGCCCAGGCTAGCCTGGAACCGAAAGCAGCCCCTGTGCCAAAGCGTCTCTCAGCGGGAAGGGATTGAACTGTGCAGAGTGGCAGAGAAAGGCTACAAGCTATAGGCACACAAGAAGGGCCCTCATTCCAGACACAAATTATGCCCGGGCCAGCAGCCTGGGGAAGCAGCTGTCTGGCAACCTCGAAGCTCACGGTTTGCGCTGCGGTAGGGAGCCAGGGTCGTGCAGAGTCCCTGAGTCAGGCGCTGCTGCTAGGACATGCCGCTGTCTGTGGCGCACAGCTGGGAGATTAATGACTGACCATTGCATGCCCTACAAGGCATTTGGCTTTGTATTTGGAGAACATAAAATATACAACAGGCAAACGGTGGCGTGCTGGCGAGTCTATGTCAACCTGACAGCCTAGAGTCATCCGAAAGGAGGGGTGCTTAAGTGCCTCCGTGAAATTCGGCTGCAAGGCATTTCCTTAATTAGTTACTGATGGGAGAAGGCCATTGTGGGTGCTTGCCGGTGGTCCTGGGTTCTGTAAGAGAGCAGCTGAGCCGGCCACGAAGGAAAGCCAGTGAGCAGCACCCTCCATGGCCTCAGCACGGCCCCTGCCTCCAGGTTCCCGCCCTCACATCCTCCAACGATGGATTGTGATCTGGAAGTGTAAACCAAATAAACCCTTTCCTTCCCAACTTGCTTTTTTAAGGTCACTGTGTTTCATCATGGCAATTGTAACTCTAACTAAGACAGATAGACTTTTGTAGTTCTGCTAATAATTAAAAATTCCTATCAGAAAAAGTGTGTATATGCGTGTGTGTTTGTGTGTGGGTGCACGTGCGTGCATGCGTGTGTGCGTGTGTGCGTGTGTGCGCACATTAGCAAGTACACGTGGAAGCCAGCAATCGACCTTTGCTGTCATTCCTGGCTGTCTACCTTGTTTGTTGAGCTGAAGTCTCACTCGCTTCAGCTGGACTGGCTGGCCAGTGAGCCCCAAGCACTCACCTGCCTCCACCTCATTTATAAGTTCTGGGGATCATCTTAGAAGCTGATTCTTTGGTGTGTGTTGGTGTGGGCGCCCTGGATGGAAATGGGTGATTCTTGGTCAGTACGACAGCTGGCCAGTGAGCTATGTTTGAGAAAAGACACAGCTCTTTGAATGAATCTCTGTCCAGCCACCTCCATGCCAGGCTGTCTTCTTCACAGACCAAGGCTGGCAGTCAGCCTCCGTGTGCCTCTGGACTCCGACTCAACAGGAAAAAAAAAGAAAATGTATTCAGTCAGGTGATTTAAAATTGCATGGACTTTCTATGCCTGCCCCAGCTCTGAACAGTGATAAGGAGACATAAACAGTGTTGTTTATTTACAACAGCTTTAGGCCTTTGATTACTCTTGTTCTAACTAGCTCTTACCAGGTCTGTTAACCCAGTTATATTAAACCATGTTCTGCCACTCGGCTCGTTACCTTTTCTTCCTCCACATCTCACAGGCAAATCCCCCCAAGCCCGAGTCTTTCCATAGTCCCGGTCTCTGCCTGAAGTCCTGCCTTCTTCTCTTGCTTTTGCTATATGCCTTTTAGCTCTTTATTCAACCAATCAGGGGATGGAGAACAGTGTTTATAAAATATGGAAGCAGGTGATGCTTAAAAGCACCAGTGTCTGGTCTGGTACTCTGGGCAGAAACCAGCATTTGAATAAT
>REGO01000129.1:2144510-2181265 GCA_010120015.1 Rhombomys opimus
AATGTAATTTTCACAATTATTCAAGATCAAGGTCAGCGAGCTGGTTCGGGGAGAAGGGACATTTTCTATGGCTGATGAGCTGGCTTTTGACCCCCAGAATCTGTAATTGGAGGAGAGAACCAGCTCCTGAAAGCTGTCCTCTGAACTCTTCACACGCACCACAGCAAGTATGTGCTCAAACTCACGGCCACAAATGTCTTTTTCTCCCTCCCTCGCTCTCTGACACATACAAACTAATAAACATAGTAAAATCTTAAGATGATATCAAACGTGGCTAAGCTGTTCACTGCCGTCAAGCACTCATGGTTGTGTCACAAGACCCAAGGGAAAACTGCTCTCTCTGGATCCAAGGCAAGAGTTTAAGGCCCAATGCCAAGTCATGACTGAAATGAAGAAAGTGCAAGCATGTTCATCTGTGCTTGCTGAAGCTGTGTTTGACCTGAGTACAAAGCAGACATGTGGCCGCTGCCCCCAAAATTAGCCTTTTGTCCATGGTGGAAATTACAACAACATTTCAGACCACTATTTATAGTATTGTTGTTACTATTATTTGCATTTTGAATTGTGGAAATAGCCGTGAAGAGAAGAAACATCATGAGAAAGCTCTTGTCCATGGAGAAAGATTGAGTTTCCGTTTCTGTTTTCTCCTGGGCATCTGAAGACATAAGACACATTCAAGTGTCATTTGCACTCAGATGTGACTAACTTGAAGGCCTGTTCTTACTTTAATCACTTAGTTCACTCCCTGATGCGGAGCCGTGTTCAGCACTTGCACAAGGAAGTCACTTATCATTGACTGGGTTTCTTCCTTCCTTCCTTCCTTCCTTCCTTCCTTCCTTCCTCCCTCCCTCCCTCCCTCCCTTCCTTCCTTCCTTCCTCCCTTCCTTCCTTCCTTCCTTCCGTTCCTCTTTAAGGCAGTAGCTTAGTCTTATCTGGAGTTCTAGAAGAAGTAAAGTTCTTACTTTAATCACTTAGTTCACTCCCTGATGCAGAGCCGTGTTCAGCACTTGCACACGGAAGTCACTTATCATTGACTGGATTTCTTCCTTCCTTCCTTCTTCCCTCCCTCCCTCTCTTCCTCCCTCCCTCCCTTCCTTCCTTCCGTTCCTCTTTAAGGCAGTAGCTTAGTCTTATCTGGAGTTCTAGAAGCGAATGCTTTGACAGCCAGATAGTTCCAAACACTTGGTGATGATTTGCCCTTAACCACAGCTGCTACAGAAAAGGCAAAGAAAGTAATAAGCACGCAAAGTGGAACGCTCTCCCCAACGGCCTTTTCATTTCCTCCGAGCCCAGGGGAAGAAGGAGCGGGAGGGTTGGCAGCCCACAACATCCAAGAAGGAGAAAATAAATGTTGTATTTTTAAATAACAAGACACACCACGAGGCGAGTGTGGTTCCATGTTCGTATCCGTGTTTAGTGCCGTGGGCATCGGGCCGAGGAAGGGCGAGCGTTGGAGCAGCAGAACAGTTGCTGCTGGAGGAAACCTTGGCCTCTGGGGTTCCTGGGAGGCGAAGGGCCTGACCAGCGCTGCTTGGCTGAGGGCTGGCCAGTAAAGCACTGGCCCTGCAAGCATGGAGACCCACATCTGAGTGTGGAGCCCATGTGACAAAACAGCATGCTGGCTGTGTGTAATCGCAGTGCTAGCGAGGCAGAGGTAGGAAGGTCCTGGGGCTCAGGAACCAGCAGGCCCCACCTGCTGAGTGAGCCCAAGACAGCTAAACAGGGTGGGTCAGGCCGGGGGCGTTGGGGTACTGAAGTTGATCTCTGGCCTCTGTGTACACACATACACTTCTTCATACAGCCACACATGCACACAAACACACACACAGTACACAGTACACTCACACACAGCACACTCACACACATAGCACACGCACTTGCACACACTCCATTCTCTCACACATACTCACCACATACACTTACACACACTCTTGCACACACACACCACTCACACAAGCATACTCACACACTCACAGATAAGCACACACCACACACATATCACAGACATACTCATACACCTTTACACTCACACACACAGCTGAAGACCGCAGCTTGCAGCAGTGGGGCCCTTCCTCTCAGGGCTGCAGTTTCGTCTACGTGAGACTCACACTTGGCACACAGCCTTGTTGTCTCTCTCTCCTTCACAAATGCACATCTGCACTGGGCCTGCCTCCTCTCGGCACTGGGGAATCACTGCACTGCCTTGCCAGGAAGTGACAGCCTCCGTGGCCCTCACGTGAGGCCACTACACTGCTGCCTCTGTCTTCCACAACAAAGCACACTCACCATACCTCATTCATGCAGCACTTCGCTCCTGTGTCACTTTCAGAGTTCACGCTTGGAAAACACCTCACTGATCATCTGGCCCTGTGTCTCTCGAGCTGGCTGGCAGATGGTTCTCGGCTCTGCCAGGGCCTGCTGGCAAAGGAGCCCAGCCCAGCTTGTTGTTGTAGGGACGCTGGCCCTCAGCCTTTGCTGCTGGAGCCATCCTCCTCTCTCCCTCACCACAAACCCCAGCACGGCGCTCGGAGGCTGTCCCCTCAGGGAGGCAGGTTGAGGCGAAGGTTGGTGTGTGAACACTTTGTCTCCAGCTAGGGAGCTGCCGAGGGAGGCAGCTTGGGGAGGCCTAGATGGAGGAGGCAGTTCTCTGAAGGCCGAGCCTTGAAGCCAGTGGCCCAGGCAAGCTTCCTTGCCCATCTTTGAATTCTAACCTGCCAAGATGTGAGTCAACAACCACAGGTCTCTGCCACCGTCGTCAGGAGAGGCACCGCTGCCATGGTGTGGGCAAACGTTTGCTCCCCAGCGGCAGGCTGGCTGAACGATTCCACTGGAACTTGACTGGGTGAGCCGTGAGCTTATGGTGGAAGGTTACAAGAGTGTGGTGAGAAGGTCAGTTCCAGGGCATCGTGAGTGTGCGCTACCCCATCGCACCGCCTCAGGAAGGGCATTGCGGGTGTGCAAGGCCTCACCGGGAGGCCTACCCCATCGCACCGCCTCAGGAAGGGCATTGCGGGTGTGCAAGGCCTCACCAAGAGGCCTACCCCATTGCACCGCCTCAGGAAGGGCATTGCGGGTGTGCAAGGCCTCACCGGGAGGCCTACCCCATCGCACTGCCTCAGGAAGGGCATTGCGGGTGTGCAAGGCCTCACCGGGAGGCCTACCCCATCACGGTGCCTCAGGAGGCTGCCTCTCTGCGTGCTCTACAGCCAGCGTGCCTCCTCAGAACTCACCCTCTCTGCTTGTGCACCCGAGGGGAGCAGCCATGTAGGTCCTGTGACTTCTGAAGTCCCCCAGCCTGGGAGAGCTCTGCTCCTCTCCCCACTGAGGGAGGGAGCGCCCCAGGTAGGAGGAAGTGGCTGCTCTGAACGGAAACAAACCCGTCCTCTGCTAAGCAGCTTCCTGTTACGTGTTCCGTCACTCGAACACTGAGCAGCAGCAGAGCCTCGCTCTTCATGTCCCTCCGAAGGGTGGCGTGTGACACATGGCTGAGCCAGCTGTGTGTGAACTCCAAACGTCACCTTCTGTCCCCAAGCAAGGATGCCCTGACTAGAGAGGATCCGAGTCTTCATCACCAGCTCCACAGGAACTGAGCTGCCCCGAAGGGCTGAAGAGCATTAGCCACTCTTGCACTGGGGCGCTGGGTGTGACAGGGGTCAGGAGTACAGCTCCCACAAGCCACCCGCAGGGACCTGCAAAGGCTTGCATGGCTGTGAGAACTCGAGGGAAAGAGCACCTGACTCCTCGAGCCTTTCCTTCCAAGTGGGCCACTGAGGAGGAATGCCATGCTGCTGAGCTTCTAAGCCCCTGACGCCTGTCCCAGAGCGTCCGTCCCTGTTTCCAGGTCACTCTGTCCAACACCTGGCATCCAGGACATCACTGGAAAGACCTGGAAGACTCACCTGCCAACTCCAGTTCTCACCCTAACAGGCTCTGGAGACTCGGCCAAGGGCGGCTCTGCAGATCCTCAGAGCCCTGCCTCACACCTTGCTAGTCGGGGCTCCCTGTCCTGTGTCCGAGTGAATACACACTGTACCAGTGCTTCGCTGGGTTGTAGAACACAGCTGTCCTTTGAGCAACACAGCATCCCTCTGTCAGCTCGAGAGACTCCACCGTGAAGGCTTGCTGACAGCTGACGCTCTCTCTGGAGGAAGCTGCTGTGGAGGGCCACTAGGCCCTGGCTTGAGACTCCCCTGCAGTAGCCCCAGGGGCCTAAGGCGAGTGCTGAGGTACAAAGGTGGGAGGTTACCTTCAGGTAACCTCCATGTGGCCATGGGGAGCCACTCTGTGCTGGTGTGAACCGTCCCTTAGCTACTTCCGGGTCGGCAGCTCCTCATGCCCTCTGTTAGAACCAGGTAAACTCACTGACACCACGAGGTCAATTGCAAACCGCGGTGGATTTGAACTTCAGCTGTCGTGTCGGCCTTGTGAGGAGAGCCGGCTGTTTCGTGGGCTTGTCTGCAGGAATGCCGGAGGAGTGTTAGTTTCTGTGAACATCTGCGCACACAGCTGGCATCACTGGACTCACCTGTGTCTTGAGCTTGTCTCCGAGGCTGCCCGTTCAGCCTGCAGCCTTGGCGAGGGGCGCCCATGCTGAGAGAGCAGGATGGACTGAGTTGGTGTGTTGGCATCTTGCCCTGTTCCTTTTCCCATGTTTTCTGCTCTGAGTCATGGTTGCTTTCAGCATTGCTTCCCTGACACAGGTCTCAGTTGCTGCAGATGACAGACTGATGGTGGTGGTCTGTGAGCACGGGGCTATGCCGCCTCTGAACATGAACGGTGCATTTCTGGGTTCATCTCTCCCTCAAATCCTTCTCCTCCAGGCTGAGCCCTGAGCCGAGTAGAGGGACGTTGCCTTTGGGCACAGTGGTGACAAATCAATCCTGGCTCCCTGTACAGGGCTCGTAGCTAGGCAGCTGTGCCTTATGTCATAGCAAAATGGCTTAGCACTGTGGAAGAGCCACAGCAGAGTTTGTGCCCCTGAAATCTCTCCTGTGCTGGTGGGAGAGGATACGAGATGCTCAGTTCCGAGCCCTGCCTGAGCGCCGAGGGGAACGTCTACAGTTTCCCTCTAGCTGGAGCCCGTCTCTGTCTCTGCCTCTCTGTCTCTGTCTCCTGTCTGTGCCTCTGTGTCTGGCTCTGCCTCTGTCTCTGTTTCCCAGTTGAAGCAAGGCTTTTATCAGGGGTGAGGAGGCACACACACATACAGGACACACACAGAGAAAGGCCATCTGCAAAGCAGATAGGGGACTTGAAACTAAAGCCCTCATCTCTCGTTCTCACATGTTACTGAAACAACAGAGACATTGATTTCTGTGCCTTAGTGTGAGCTGCTGTCCACACACTCAGATCCGCTGCTGTGGAGAGCTTGAGGATGGAAATGGTCAGCCATTTCCCTGAGAGGATGGAGTCGGAGCACAAAGAGCACTCCAGAGCTGGTCACGGGAATGTTTGGGTCATTCCATCAGCAGGCTGGGCAAGTGAAGGTTCTGGTTTATTTCATGCTGAGAAACAGCCACGGCAGTCCCCTCAACTTCCCCACAGCCCGTCCCTGTCAGAGGGGGCAGGGGAACGGCTATTCTAGGAGACCCTAATGCATGGTGCAGGCTGTTAATGGAGAGCCAGCCTGGGGAAGGGAAGCAGCAAGACAGCGAAGAAGGAGAGAGTGAAGAGGGCCAGGAAATGACAGGGGTTTTCTGTAGGAGACCGTGATCCCCTGCTCTGCCTTTGATTTACAGGCTGTTACCAGGAGCCAGGGAGTGGGGCTCACAGAGCCTGTTCCTCCCTGTGGGTCTGCAGGGAGTGATGGTTGCTGGTGGAGTCATTTTCTTCAGTGGAGTAGCTACTGCTAAACTGTGCGTTTGTGAACAATCCTGATGAATTCACTGGGTAACAAAAGGAGACAGGGAGGCAGAAGAGGGCAGGATGTGAAGAGGAAGGAGAAAGACAGGGGTGGAGGAGGAACGGGGTGAGAGATGGAAATTACGTACTCGCCTGAAAACGTCACAACAAAACCCGTCATTACATATAACTAACCAGCAAACAGCCTGTAATAAAAGATGAGACACATCTCTTGGCACATCTGTTCAGTGGTCCCTAGGTCAGGAGAGACCAGGGACAGTCACCCCTGGCCCTCCCTGGCCACCAACTGCCCTCAAGTGTGCCTGCTCCAAGAATTGCTAAGAATTGTTTTAAAAGTGTAAGTAGGAGAGTGAGCTCTGGCTCCTATGGAGGAGACGCGGCTGGCGGCCACTTAAAGCAGCCTTCCTTAAAGCAGCCTTCCTTAAAGCAGCCTTCCTTAAAGCAGCCTTCCTTAAAGCAGCCTTCCTTAAAGCAGCCTTCCTTAAAGCAGCCTTCCTTAAAGCAGCCTTCCTTAAAGCAGCCTTCCTTAAAGCAGCCTTCCTTAAAGCAGCCTTTCATCCCAGGACCTTCCCTTCTCACCGGGGCGTCAGGCAGGCCTGTTGGTCTGCGTCTCCTGTCCTGTCCCAGAAGTAAAATGCCCTGATAAAGGAGGAACAGTCATTCAGGCTCACAGTTCAAGGGCGAAGTCCGTCACGGCGGGAAAGTCAATGGGGCAGGAGCTTGAGCAGCAGCTCACAAGTCACACAGGAAGCCCAGAGCTGCGGTTCGTTCCCTTCCCCACTCGTGTAGCCCGGGGTCCCGGCCACCCACAGCCTCCCCACCTCAGTTAATGTAATCAACAAACCCACGGCACACCCAGAGACCCAATTCCCAAGTGAGTGTGGTGGTTTGACTAGGCATGGCCCTGCAGAACTTGTGATTGAAGGCTTGGCTCATAGGGAGTGTCACCATGAGGGGGTGTGGTCTTGTTGGAGTGGGTGTGGCCCTGTTGGAGGAGGTGTGGCCTTGTTGGAGTGGGCGTGGCCTTGTTTAACTGTGAGGAAGGACTTTGAGGTCTCCTATGCTCCAGCTTCACCCAGTATAGGACTCAGTCTCCTCGCTGCCTTCGGAGCAAGATGTAGAACTAACTGTTGGCTCCTTCTCCAGCACCGTGGGAGTCTGCGCGCTGCCATGCTTCCCACCATGATGACAATGGTCTAAACTCTGAAGTGCAGGCCGGCCCCATCAAACCTCCTTTGTAAGAGCGGCGTGGTCCTGGTGTCTCCTCACGGCAAGGGGAACCCCAGCGAACACAGGGAGTGTAGGTTCTGTCAAGCTGACAGCCTCAGCCACCACAAGGGGACTGTAAAAGACTCGGGAGGGAAACAGACTTTCCTGGCTCTGCCTGGACGCCCCTACAGGTTCTCTCTGGAGAGAAGGCATCACAGCCTCCTCCCTGCTCCGCAGGACCCGCCAGGACTGTTTTCTTCTTTCTGAAGCCCCTGTGTCCACGAGGCTTCTGGACATGACTTGCCTTCCCTCTGTGTACATCTGTTTATTTATTTTTAAGACAGTGCCTCACATACGCCAGTCTGGCCTCAAATGAATTCCCTATGTAGCTGAGGTGGGCCTCGAACTCCTGATCCTCCTGCCTCTACTCTCCGAACGCCGGCTAACAGGAGCACACTGCCACGCTTCAGCACTGCTGCTGTTACAGAAGAGCTGTGCATGTTTTCAGACAACAGCGGAAAAGGTCTTAGTATAATTATGTGCCAAATATTTATTCTAAAAACATTTATAATGGATCTAAAAATCACAGTTTTCTTACATTTTCCCCTTTTATTAAAAATAAGGTTTTTTTTTCTCAAACAATATATCCCAATCACCGTCTCCTCTTCCTTTCCTCATCCCAGTATCTCCTCCCCCTCCTCCCCGTCCCATCTGGATCCACTCCCTTTCTGTCTCTCATTAGAAAAAAACAGGCTCCTAAGAGATAATGAAAGACATAACAAAATAAAATATAATAAGATAAAACAAAAACCATTACAGAGAAGTTGGACAAGACAAACCAAAGGAAGGAAAAGAACCCCAAGAGTGAGCACAAAATCAGAGACCCACTCATTCACACACACAGGAGTCCCCTAAAACCACTAAACTGAAAGCTATTAAATATGCATGGACGGTCTGGTACCAACAGGCGTAGGCCCTGTGCTTTCAAGATGGATGACGCAGACCCAGGAGCTAGATAGGCCAGAGACCCAGGGTGGAACCAAGTGCTAGCACGGGTCTAAACAAACAGGGAAATGACTCCTAACAGCATTCTGCTGTACTCACAGGTCAGCACCTTAGTCAGTCATCCCTGGACAAGCCTCCTTCTCAGCACACAGGTGCAGACACAGGGGCCACAGCCAGACATGTGCAGAGTGAAAATCCTTGGAGTGCTCAGCTCTGATGGGGAGTCTACCTCACACCCCTCCCCCAGAGCTCAGGAAACCCCTCGGAAGAGGAAGTGGAAAGTGTGTAGGAGCGAGAGGGGATGGGGACTCTAGGAGAACCAGGCCCTTTGGGTCAGCTAAGCAGGGCTCACAGGAGCTCACAGAAACTGAAGGAGAAATCACAGCTTATCAGGGTCCACTGTGCTATTTCACTGGCTCATCCAAGAAGTGTCTCAGAGGGAAACCTGAGGACCTGCCCTGGACACCGATCTTCTTCTTTTAAGACCTGTTCTGTCTTAATGCCTTTAGAGGGGGACGGGATGATGGTTCAGTTTGTAAAGTCCTTGCCACAAACATGAGGTCAGGGTGTGATCCCCAGAACCCAAGTGTGAAAGCCAGGTATGTCGGTGTGCATTTGCAGTCCCAGTGCATGGGAGGAGAAGGCAGATCCGTGGGGCTCACGAGAGACCCTGTCTCAAAAAACAAGGGGGTGAGCCAGAGAGACAACCCGGGAATTCAAAGTGCAGGTTGTTCTGTCCAAGGACCAGGCTTTATTTCCCAGTGTCTGCATTCGGGGCTCACAGCCGCAGGGGGTGCGGGGCCTCTCTGACCTCCCTGGGCACTGACACACACGTACATACCCAACAGAAGCACACACTCATGCACACAGACAACGCACAGCAAAGCACAGGGCGGCCAGTGCTTGAGGAATGCCACCCAAGGTTGACCTCTGGCCTTCACACATATGTATACACTCATGTGCTCGTTTGAACACTCACACACGTACAATTGGATCCTCAAAAGAAAATCCAGAACCAGCGGTAAGGAGTCTATGCATGCATTTGTAAATTTTGTTTCACTGGAAAAAGATTAACACTAAGCTTATGAACAGGTGCCTCCTCACTGCCATTCTCAGGAGAGCACCCATTTCTTGGTTAACTGCCACCATTTCATACACACATACATACATATATATATATGCAATACTATACATACATATGTATATGAAATACTATATACACACATATATATAGTAGATATTTGCAAATCAATTAACCTGACCAAATAACTCTCATGAATATAAAGGTAGGATCTCATGCGTCTTTGCGTAATGAAGAGGGAGTGACCTTTGACCTTGAATGTCTGCGTTTCATGAAGCCTCCTTCTTGATATGGTGATCTGGCTTTAAGGACCGTGCCTTTGGGAGTCGGTTAGGATGGCAGCTTATGGGCTGAGACTAAGAGAGAACCACAGAGAAGATGTTTTATATGCACGAGCTGGCTCCTCATGTGAAGAACCACTTATAAGCAGATTTAATTTAGTCTAAGAAACAGCAATTCTCGTCTTGTAAGTTTTTCTGCTTTTCACTGAGGAAAGTTACATGTTTACTCAGGGGCCTGAGGCAAGTTTAATTGCTTGGGGGGGGGGGGGAATTCCACAGGTTCTTTCATGTTTTCACTATTAATTGCATTTTTACTTTTTGCCTAAAAGAAGATAAAATAGCTTTAGATTGAAACCATAGTTTTGCCACTGAGGGGGAGATTTTTAGGAATATGAAGGCTCCTTGTAAACAAAACTTTGTAAGCTGTGTATGTTAGGATGATCAACTTATTTCACACGTGAGGAAGGGAAAGGCCTAAGGTCAGCCTGTCATGGAGCTGGTCCCCTGTGGCCATGAAAGAATGTTAAGGTTGGTTCCAGAAAGTTCTCCCACTGGTTTGTGTTTGGGGCTGACGGCACTTTTCTGAAGCTTCAGGCGATGCCGTGGGGCTGGAAGAACGGGTCAGTCACTAGGCATGGGCTCTTGAAGGCAGCACGCAGCCTTGCTCAGGCCCGTGGTCTCTGCTTCCTGGTGAGCCATGACATGACTGCCCCACCTCACCAGGCCCTGGATAAAGCCATTTTCTGCTGCCATGATGGGAGGAAGTGTCTCTGGAGCCTTGAGCTGTAAAAGAAAATAAAAACAAACCAAAAAAAAATCTTTCCTTCCTGAAGTTGCTTCTGATGGGCATTTTGTCTCGGCAGTGGGGAAGGGAAGTGACACTGGGTAGGGACCATTCCGACACTCTTGCTTTTGATGACAGTTTTGCACAGGTCCCTGGCTGTCCTCACACCATATCCCCAGAGTCTCTGCCACACCGTTTCCCGTGAAGTCACCAGGCATGCTAGACGGGCCACTCTACCCTGGTAAACCTCGTCCTAGTTACACCCACGCCAACCTTGTTTCTGGAGGTCACAGCCGTGGGCACCAGAGGACAGGGTGTCCTGGGGTTTGGAGGACAGGGACACAGCTCACCCTAACATAAGGTGTGCATGTCATACTGAATACTGAGACAAAGCGCTGCTCCCTGCTACTGCATCCCCGCCTTTGGCTTTCCGATGTCCACTGTGTGCAGCTCCTGCAGGCCATGGACTGTTTACTCTTCCATGAATCGGCTGCAGAGGGCCCTCGGGAATGGCTGGCTCAGTGGGTCCCCGTCATGCACAAGGACAGAGGCCCGGCACAGCGGCCATGTGGCTGTCACAGCACCATCTGGAGTCGGCGGCTCTGGGGTCTGGCCACCAGGGTGCCTCTGCACCCTGCTGTGGCTTTCTTGCTTCCGCCTTTTTTTTTCCTGTCTTCTCCCCCAGCCCTGCTGCCTGCCTGTGGCCACCTCCTACCTCTCCCTAGGTGCCCTGTATCTACTTGACAGCAAGAGAAAGATTATCTGCTTGAAGTCTCTCTGAGTAGTTCCTCTGCCTCTTCAAAGAGAGCCGACACTTAAAGGCCGCTGGTAATTAAGTGGTGGATACAGACTGCGCACACACTCTGCCTCTCCTCGCCGGCTCTCTAACACGGGCCCTGAAAAGTGATCTTACACGAGCGCACAAGTCTGTGTTTCTCTCACACTGAAGGTGTTGCTCAGGCGTGGACAGCTCAGGGTGGAGACATGGATCACCCTACCTGCAAGCTTCAGGCAGGAAGGAAGAGTGGCTGTGAGAGGCGTTCCCTTCTCTCTGAGGTAGCCAAGGTAGCACACAGGGCCCCGCCCAGGGTCATTTGGCTAGCTGGCTAGGTACACTCCCCATAAGGGGCCTTGGGAACTTCTCTCATAGGAACGTTTGCCACATGTCAGCACACAGAGGGGCGCTGGCAAAACAGAAACATAATAAATAACCGGACAATGCTCAGAACCTCTGCCACAGCCAAGCACAGCCGTGCAGTGACACCTGGGCTGGCACAGAACGGCCCTTCCTGTGTCTCCCACTGAGCATGTCAGCTCCAGCCATTGTCCAGGGGTCCCAGGCGAGACAGCGGTTAGAAGGCCCGGCTGCCCTCAGAGGAGGTTCCTTCATGGTTTGGGAGGCAGATTAGTGATTTTCCTCATCGACCTGACAAAAGGCAACTTAAAGTGGGAAGGCTTTATTTGGCTCACAGTTTGAGGGTGTACAGTCCATTGAGGTGGGGAATTCGTGGGGTCCGCAGGAGGAGGAGGCAGCTGGCCACACTGGATCTAGTCAGGAAGCAGAGAGAGGTGCATGCTGGGTGCTCAGCTCCCTTTCTGCCTTCTATTCCATCCAGGCCCTCAGCCCATAAGATGCTTCTGACCTGAGGAAGGGTGAGTCTTCTCACCCCAGGTAACCCCATCTAGAAACCCCTCACAGGCGTGAGGGAGGTTTGTCTCCTGGGTGATTCTGGATCCGGCCAATCGGACAATGAAGAGTCCTGGCCACAGGCTGTGGGGTGGGGAAGGGGGTCAGGCCTTCCTCGAGTCCTGCTTCGGGAGTGTGGTCTGCTGTGACCCCAGGTGCAGACCTGGCTCTGTGAGGCCTCAGGTGTGAGGACACAGGCTGAAGGGGATAGAGAGTGCTGTACTGTCACTGTGTCATTCCCAAGTGTTGTGGCACATGACGCCGTGCCATGGACTGTGACTTCCCTTAGCCACAGGTTTGTCAGATAGTGATGGAGCCCAGAGTTGCTGACCAAGGCAGGCTGCAGGGCAGTCCAGCTGGTGTCCTACTAAAAACACAAGATTTGCACACACAAGCAGAGAGAGACCCGGAGGATGGCTGGGGAAGCCGTGGGGGAGAGTGCCAGGGTCTCTGATTCCACCTCTGTGAGGCCGAGAAGGCAAAGTCGTGCCATAGGGTGTGTGGGAGCTGGTCGCAGCCCTCAAGCAGACAGATACAGACTGGACCCTGTTGGCATCCTAAGCACACAGGATCAGCTTCCTCGATGGCTGTTCTGTGAGGGGCGAGGGGTGCACACCAGGGCACACGAGTGTGCGTGAGCACGATGCGAGCAGGCAGGGTGATTGAACTCAGGTCCTCATGCTTGCCAGGCAAGCTCTCTCCTGACTTAGCCATCTCCCCAGCCCTGCTCTGGATCTCGCTTACCTGTGTGGCCCCTTCACTGCACGCTGAGGCTGGTCCAGGGGCAGAGCCCAGCTCTGACGCCATGAACTGCCGTGGACCTCGCTTTGAGAACTGAGCGGCACTGGAGCCTTCACCCACTCTCCTCAAGTTTGATGTCGCCAGCTGGGTGAAGGAAGAAAGGAACAGCCAGAGAAGGCCACACCCTCCCCCCAGGTTCTCTGATTAAATCTGAATAGCTTTACAGAGGAGAGCCTGAGCCATCCTGCGGCAGACAGGAGGACCCTGAGCGTGTGATGAGGTGCAGTAGAGGGAGAGGCACCCCCGGCGAACGGGGCAGAGCCTGTGGTGATGAGGACAGGCCTCGAGAGCTAGGCCGGTCGTCCTGCTGGCCTATTGCCGATAGGTCCAAGCTGGGTCAGCGTGGGCACTGACCGAGAGCATGCCCTGGGGCCTCTGGAACACACGTGCCACTCTGTGCCAGCCACAGGCATGTGGCAGTGCCCTTCAGGATGAGAGGTCCCCTGAGCCAGCCGCTGTGTCTGCACGCCCAGCTGACTCCTCACCAAAGCTTGTGAGAAACTAGTGGGCCCTGGCTGCAGTGTGGAGTTCCGAATGTGGGTCCCGCCGCCAGGGGAGAGTGCCAGCCAGGAGGTCAGGATTGCGAGCTTCTGCGCTAGGTGGCCAGGCTGCAAATCCTGCCTCAGTTCAAGGTCTAGACGGGTTATTGCAATGTTCAGGTCAATGACTCATCTGGTTTTCAAGCAGTGTGATAATGAGGCATGTTACAGGAAATATGAAAGATCAGCAAATGAGAGGGCTGGGGTTTCCCCGTGGGGACAGGAGCGAAGACGAGCCGAAGTCCCATGTCTGGGTCCCCTATCTGCAGCACACAGCTTCCTCACAGGCTGTCTCCCTTGAAGAGACAATGCTGGAAACTCCCTCGTGTGACCATTGCAGCAGTGAATGGGCTGCGCCATCAGCAGCATTGAGGGCAGAGCCTAGGGCTGTGAGGCCCACGAGGGTACTTACCATCATTACCATAATTACCACAGGCTCATGGAGAGGTCAGCGTAGACAACAGAGGCGTTTTCTCTGGTGATTGAACAAGGCTCTGTGGTGAATACACACATCATATAATTTTATTGTCAGTCAAGCCTGACGGTCATCTGTCACCGCCTTACTTTAGAGAAGATGACAGCGAGATCCAGGCATCAGGGTGACTGAACCATGTTTCTCACTAGCAGAGCTGGCGTCACTTGTAGAGAGCCCTGAGTGAAAACCGGCAGAGCTGCAGCTCCTTGCTCCCACCCTGGTCCTCCTTGAACTATAGGAGGAGCCCCAGGAGCTGTGACTCTATGCCCTCATCCTGCGACCTTTCTTGTCTCTGGCCAGCGGCGGTCCTCAGGGAGAGGAGATCCTGCCAGTGGCAAACTCAGAAGCTGAGTCTGCAGTCACGTTAGTCACCAGATGAATGTGACTCCCGTGCCCCCGGCACAGTCTAGAACCATCTATCTTGGCTGTGCGGGCCACAGTCCGAGAGCCACGGCTTATAGTCAGAGCCTGAGACTTGAGGTCACATGGAGAACCTCTGGCTGAGGAAAGACGCCGTGGAGACCTGAGGGGTGTGGCAGTCGGCCTGGGAGGGTCAGAGCCAGAGACCCCCGGAGGCTGAGCCTGTACACGTGAGGTGGCCAGGGAGTCCTGCTGAACCAAGCCTGTGCAGCCAGGAGCCTACCAACATGCTCCCTGAAGATACCCAAACATTTCCATTTCCATATCACTGGCCTTTGTCCCCATTTGAGAGAGGGCCTCATATACCCCAGGACAGCCTTGACCTTGCTTTTTAACTAAAATGACCTTGAACTTGTGATCTTCCTGCCTCTGGGATTACAGACGTGTGCTACCAGGCACAGTTTTATGTGGTTCTGGGGGTGGGACTGAGGGCCCTGTGAAAGCTGGGCATACCGTCTGCCCAGCCCCCGCCCTCAGCGTCAGGGTGCATTAAACAGCCCACCAAGCCATCTGGGTTTCTTCAGAGGTCATGCTTTCATTCTGCCTGTGCCTGACAAATTTACAACCTGGAGTCAGGTATTTACTCTGTACGAGACAGGTGGACCTCCGTTATTCTAAGATTATCAGGACAGAAGAAGATTGTCATGCCAGGAAGTACTGGGAGTTGTGGCTTACTTTATGTGGCAAGGCACAAGGCCCAGAAAGACTTGGAGAACACCCCAGAAGGCTAGAGAGATTAAGGAGGCCAGGCGTCTACAAGGTGAGACAAGCAGCCAGTGCAGGCTCTGAGCGTGGAGAGCAGACAGTGTGGACATCCAGGCCTCGTGCCCAGAGTCCACACCACGACACCAGGACTGGAAGGGAAATTTGAGTCTAACAACCATCCTGTGCCCTGACAGATCTTGAAATGTAGCGGCTGAAAAGGAAGTAGCGGGGATCCACAGACAGGAAGTTGAGGTGTTCTGACGTCACAGACAGCTGGCGGTGGCTGGAGGCAGACATCCTTGCCAGGGCAGAGGTTTGCCGTACTGTGCCCCTAGGCTGCCACTCCTGTGCTCTCTGGCAGCTTAGCTACTGTCATCCCAGGAGCCCGGCCCGTGGCATGATGCCTCCTGCACTTGGGGTGAGTCCTCCCCTTACGGATGTGTTCAGAGAGTGTTTGGTGAGTTATTAACCCTCACATGACCATCCTGTAAGGCTGCCTTAGCCTGTAACCACTGCAGCACATCTGTCTCTGGAAGCTGGAATCGCACTCTATGATGTTAGTGCTGGGGCTGCAGAGGCAGGGATAACAGTCTGAAGCCATTCTTGGATGGACAGTGAGACTCCCGGGTCAGAACACTAACCACACATTTGGTCCCCCTGAGTAGCGGCCTGCCGTGCATCTATTTAAATGTATTTGGAAACATCCTACATGGTGTTCAGTGTTGTTTCGTAGCATGGCTGATGCTAAATTTTAAGAAGGTATCACCCAGGACGGAAAAGCTGGCATTTCGGCGATGGATCTGATGTGGCCAGCACAGATGCCAGTGCCTGGAGTCTTTTCAGGAAGGATCCTTGTTAAGGGTAAAGAGGCCAAAGCACTTTGTGTCACTGGCTGAGAGAAGCTCTGGCATGTTCCTCGGGTCTGTCCCCAGTGTCCAGCCCACCCGCCTCGAGAGGGCCAGAAAGATGAGTTTCTATGTGGCATCCTGGCACCTTTCCTTCCCGGCCTCTGTTTTGCAGCAAGGGCACATGGGCCATTACACAGCAAGGACTCATTTTACTTCCTGCAGCAGCAGCTTCTTGCAGGTAACTTGTCTGAGCTGAGCCAGTTCCCCATCACTGTGTGACTGTGCAGGGGGGAGGTTGGCTTTGGCTGTTTGGGCTTGCTGGCTGGCCCAGCTTTCTGAGCCATGCTCGGGCCTCAGCTGGAAAAGGAGGGCTGGGGGTCGCTGCTGTTGGTTTTCTCCCCCAAGTCTGCAGTGAGGAGATGCCTGAGGCCCCAATGCACTGACCGTGTCTTCCAAGTGCCGTACTCTGCTGAGCAACGACCCGGGTGCCGTGGCATCAGACTGTTCATCTTCCTCGTCAGCTTGGTTGGGTTCGGCATCACCATGGAAGCACACCCCTGGGTGTCTGTGAGGATGGTTCCTGAAAGGTGTGACTGAGAAGGGGGGGCACCGTCGCATAGGCTGGGATCCTGGGCTGAAATCAAAGGACAAAGCTGAAATCGAGTCTTCTCTCTCCCAATTGTGGGTGCAACCAGCAGCCCCCAGGCCTTATCTGCCATGATAGACTGAACCTCCTAAAACTGTGAGACAAAAATAAACCCTTTTCCATTGCCTCTCTTCTTGTCGGGCATTTAGGGCACAGAAACAGGGATGGGCTTTGATTGCAGCATCCATGAAACACTTTTCCTGCACAGGTTCAGCCTGGCATCTGCCCTGGGAGGCAGCTCTCGCAGTGTGTCCGCTCTTAAAACGCCCACTTCTTCCACGGCTCTGCTGAGGCTGTAGGCACAGATGCAAGTTTTGTGAAATTGAAAACCTGGAGTTCTGGGGGAAATGTGCAAACCTCAAGCCAGGGTGAATGAGACGGGTCCATGGTCAAGTCTGACACTGGTAGCCTAAAACAGGAAGTCAGCAGAGAGAGAGCTCAGTGTGTTCCAGAGTCCCAGGAAGGAAGCATGAGCCGCTCCAGTTCCCCACAGCTCACCATCACCCGTGAGGATGGCTCTGTGCCCGTCACTGCAGGTCTTCAGGCAGGCAGAACCACGTGTACTGGATTCTGGAGATGCTGAGGTGAGCAGGCATTGGCAGCAGCCCTATGACAGTGCTCTGGAGAAGGAGCGAGATGGAGAGGAGAGGCGGGGTGCAGTAGGCAGCGTGAGTGGCCAGTAGAAGTTTCCAGAACCTCCCATGGTTGCTGGCCGCTCTCAGTGTGTGTGCTTTCTGTTCAATAGAAGACAACAGAGACACTGCCTAACTAGATGGTGCAAGTTAGCTGTGCTGATTGCCGAGTTTTTTTTAAGGAAACTTTCCCACTGACTTCTTAGGTCATCTTCCGAAGGGACCATGTATCCAACAGAGCTGTCTCCCAGAGAACACGGCTGTTTCCTAAAGCTGTCCCGGAGTTGGAGCAATGCACAGATGGTGATTATGTAAACAAATGGGTGTCCTGGACCAAAGCTCTGTGAGCCTGGGCTGAGCTGTCTGGGGGCCTGTTGGGGTGAGCCTCCTGAGTGCATGTCACAGGGGCCTTCACCGCACAGAGCTCAGCCTGGAGGTCTTGCCATGCGTCACTCATGATGCTTACGAACTGCCATTTCTGCTTACTTTGTTTGGAAGTAGGGAAAGGCTGTTCTGTGTGGCTATAAAGAAACAGATGGATGGTCTAATCAGGGGAAAGAGCATGGAGAGCGGTCTCTAGGAGTTTAGGTTCGATCTAGTCCCCTCCCCTCTGTGCTTCTCCCAAATTCTCAGCCTATCAGACTCAGTTTCCCCACTTACAGAGGAGAATCAGCTCTGGGTGAGAGAGAGACAGACAGAGACAGAGACAAAGAGAGACAGACAGAGCATGCCACAACACACACATGTGTAGGTCAGAGGACAACTTTTAGATCCCCATCTCCACCCCTCCACCTTGTCTGAGACAGGCTGTGTCTGACATAAGCCACTCTGGCTATGCCTCCAGCTTCCAACGATCCTGTCTGCTTCCCATTTCTCCACAAGGATCCTCTGAGATTCCAGATGCCTGTGCTTTTCTGTAGGTTCTGGGGATCCAAACTCAGTGCCTCAGATTTGCCTAACAAGCCCTTTACCCAAAGCCACCACCGCAGCCCCACATTTGGAACTCTTTAATGACCTCTGTGAAGGCTAATCTTGGTTGTCAAATTAACCAGCCTCTTCCCACTCCCAGCATGAACTAAAGACCAGCAGCTCCCTGGGAATCCTCCAGAAATCCTCCAGGAATCCTCTGGGCCTTCAGTGCCAGACTGTGGCTGCCAAAAGCTGCAGCCTCAGGGCCTGAACAACTGCCCAGTGCTCCGCCTTTCGAGTGGGAGACAGCCATTGCTAGACTACCCAGAACACTTAATAATCTCCCTGTTCACATACATTCATCTCACCACTTCTCTTCCCTGAGAGAGCCCTGACCAGCGCACCTCACCATCGTTCATGATTTTTAAGAAGCAATTCGCGTCCCAAAGCTCACAGGCATGGTAAGAGCAAGCGCAGGGTGAACTATTCAGACCATCCAGCCCTGTGGGACAGGACCCGCTGAAGCCGGAGGGCACGTAGCCCGCATGGTTGGTGGCCTTTCTTGGTTTCTTGACCTAGACAGCAGACGGCAAAGGGCCCATTCCTGTCAGAAGCGGTGACAAGCACTCATCACTCATCTAACTGAGGTGGACAGATGTTACACAGCCGGTCTGCAGGACTTCCTGCTGTGGCCATGGACAGTGATGTGTTTTAATAAGTCCATCCTGGTACGGAGAGGGAGCTGGTACGGTGAGGCGTGAGCTGTCGATGGTATCTGTTCTAGCATGTGGCCGGTTGAGGGGCTGGCAACATTGGGCTGATCACCATCAACTTCTGGTGATCTGGTGAGGCCGAGGCAGATTGCGCGGCCTGAGCAGTGTGGCCATCTCCCCGTCTCCTCCTCCAGATGTGTGACTCTGGGCTGTGAGAGTCCTGGCTGGGGGAATGGACCAGTGTGTCTGCGCTCTGGCTTCATGCATTCTGTCAGTCTTACAGGAGCCATGTGGTTCAGAGAGGAAGTCCATACTGGTAAGGGAAGGCATGGCAGCCAGAGCAGAAAGCTGGCTATAGTTCATCACACGGGAGAGGGTGGGTGCTGCAAGCCTCGAAGCCCCTTTCCGCTGACACGCTTCCTCAGCTAGGCCTTGTGTCCTGAAACTTCCACAGTCCTCCCAAAACAGAGTCACAAACCGAAGGCCGATTGTTCAAATGCCAGAGTCTACAAAGGACACCTATCATTCAAACCACCATAATATAAATGCCTTCTCACTGGAAATACTTAAAGTGGCCACAGTTAATTTAAAATATAATGACATACAAAGAGATTTTCTAAAATTAAAAATATGTTTTGTACATTTGAAATGTTTACAGACGTGTTCCTTAAAAATTCCAAAACTGCTAACGGTTCTTACTAATAGACTGACCTTCACTTTGAGCTTATAGCTCCCCGAGTTTTTGCTGTGAAATTTTCTCCATTTGTGAACATCTTGTCAGGGTTAGTTAGGTGCTTTGGATGAGTGGTGTGGCAGAATGGAATGGTGAGGAGTAGGTGTGGATTGCCAGCGTCTGGAGAACTTTGGCTAGTGAGGACCCAGGCCAGGAGAAGACAGCAAGAACTCCGTAACCAGCCCATTTCGTTTCTGCTGCAGAGGTAAAATATCCTGATAAAAGTCAGGTTAGAGAGAATGCACTTTATTTTAGCTCACAATTCCGGTTACAGCACATCATAGCAGGTAGGTGAAGGCAGCAGAAAGTTAGAACATCTAGTCACATCCCATCCCAGTCAAAAACAAAGAGAAATAAATGCGTACATGCCAGTGCCAGGCCCTCTCTTACCTCGCTCAGGGCTCCTTTCTAGGGAATGGCGCTGCTCACAGTGGGCTCTTCCCTTATCGATTAACATCAGGGAATCTTCACAGACTCACACTTACCATCAGGGCATCCTTCACAGACTCACACTTGACATCAGGGCGTCCTTCACAGACTCACACTTACCATCAGGGCGTCCTTCACAGACTCACACTTGACATCAAGGCATCCTTTGCAAACACACTCACACTTGACATCAAGGCGTCCTTCACAGACACGCTGGCGCACAGCTTGGTTAGACGTGCTCTCCCTGAGACTCTTTCCAGGTGACTCTAAGGTGTGTTCAGCAAGCAATCAAAACCAACTGTCATATTAACCAAAAGAAGAATTGCTGCAAGTTCTTGGCATCCAGGTGGGAAAACCACTAAGATGCCACAAATGTGAAACTAACCATATGGCTTCACTGCTCCTGGGAGAGACTGGTTAGGCCCGTGGGAACTTCCATGTCAGCATTCTTTTGGATCCACCACCATATAACCTTGTCCTCTGTCCCCTCTGTTCATTTAACAGACACTGCAGGCAGACACACTGATGCCCATGTGGGTCAGACACACTGACATCCACTTGGATCAGTGTCGTTGGTTTTTTACTCGTACGAATAAAGCCAGTATGAGAAGTCATGTTCAGGTGATGGGTGACTGGAACTGTTCTGTATTCTGGAAGAAGTTCTCTGCCGTGCGTTACTGGGCCTTAGGTGGGCGTACGTTCAGTTTCAGTTAGTTGGTTAGTTCATCAGTCAGGGTGGCTGTTGGATCCAGCCCTGCCTCATACACCAGGCAAGCACCCATCCCCAGGCAAAGCTCCCTGCTCAACATGTGTTTCCTAACCCTGCCCACCTGCCTCACTCTCAAATGTGAGCTCTTAGTGCGCAGCTGCTGGGATGAAATACCTAGGATCAAACAACCCAGAGAGAGGGTTTCTGCAGGTTTCTGGTTCCAAGGTTTCAGTTCACATCATTTGATCGTGTCATGATGAGCCGGTAGGATCACAGTGTTTCACTGCAGAAGCCTGCCTCCCTGCCATAGAGGAGAGAGGGGAGAGCCAGCACCCCAGTATTCCACCCACAGGCACACCCTAAGGACCTACCGTCCTCCTGTTGGTGAAGGCTGGTGGTCCAGCCTTCAACATCTGCATCTTAGGGGGAAATTTTCTATCTGAGTTCTAACACGAGGGACACACTGGCAGTTGTGTGCATGGCTAGAGAGGTTTAACCATATGCAGAGCCATAAGAACAAACTGTGACAGGACGAACAGGCATCAGGGGACCATGAGGCTGACCCACAACCCAAAGGAGATGACAAGAGCAAGCATGCTGCTTACTGCCTTCTGCGTGACCAAATACCTGACAAGAAGCAGTTTAGGAGAAGAAAGACTTATTCTTTCTCAGAGTCCAAGGGTACACGAACCCTTTCAGTGGGGCAAGGCCTCATGGCAGGAGCACCGGGCAGCTGGTGACACTGTGCCCATGGCCAGGAAGAGGATGGGGGCACACTGGCACTCAGCTTGCTTCCTCCCACATCCCAGCTGCTGCCACCCGGTACACGTGTCTTTCCTTCTTAATCAGTCTAATCAAGAAAAGGCCTCACACATGAGCCCAGAGGCGAGCTGAAAATCTGTATTACCCCCTCAGCTCCTGTGTGCCAGGGAGTCATGCAGCCCTCCAGGGTACCACAAGCATGCCGATTCTTGCCAAATACTGGTTGTTCCAGTGGGGTCATGCCTAAACAACAATGAAGAAGCTGAGGAATTCTGTGCTTTCTCCTGCTCTCTCCTCCCCATCTCTTGACTCTCAGAGGATACATTTCACAATTTTCAAAACTAGCCACAAAAGATGTGATGAAGGTCTGATCAAAGCAAAAGAACTATCGTCTGCACCTTCACCGTGTGACCTTGGACACGTGGCTGTGGGGACAAAAGCCCCGCCTTCAGGAAATCTTGCCCTTCGCTTAGAATAGAATTACATTCCTCAAGAGTATGCTTCATGCAAACTTAATTGTGAAAAATTTGGTCAGTTTTATAAAACATCTATAACCCATTTCTAGTTATTTGTTCAGCGCTTCCATGCGCACATATCAAGTCCCAGGAGTGTAAAATCCAAAAAGCCCTGTCTGCAACGGCTGTCTGTTTGTTGTTTAACTTAAAATTTTTACTTACATTCTTATGTGTGTGGCTGTTTTCCTACAAGTGTGTTGTGCGCCAGATGCACGCTGTGAATCTAACCTGGTCCTCTGCAAGAGCGCCCAGTGCTCTTAACTGCTGGGCTGTCTCTCTACCCATGGTTTTCACTTCTATTTTTGCCTTTACTGACAAAGTTGTCCAGTGGCAGCTCTTTCTCCGAATCTTCATGTACATGAAGATTACTGATGTCCTCCTGCAGCAGCAGTGGATTCCGGCAGGAGCTGCTTCAACTGGACTACAGGTTATTAACAAGAATGTTGGCGTAGCATGAGGCCCTAGGTCCCATCCATACCTAGAATTTCCAGTAACAGAAAGGGAGAGACAGGAAGACTGACAGTTCAAGGCCACTTTTTTCTACATAGCAAGTTCAAAGCCAACATGAGATCCTTAGTCTCTCTCTCTCTCTCTCTCTCTCTCTCTCTCTCTCTCTCACACACACACACACACATACTCACACACAATTTAAATATGAATTCTTTATATGAGTGAAAACGGGAAGATTTGATGCTTGTCCTCAGGTTCTACAAGCGCCTCACCTCTAGAGCAATGATTCTTACTAAACCTTTGAATCAGAGTTTAGAGAAGCAACCACGCAGCACGAGGCTCACATGGTTCTGGATGGATCCCTTTGTCACCTTCTGAGTTAAATGTTACATAAACTGTGCAGTCATCTGCCTCTCCTCCTGTTTTCCTCGACTGTGAATTTAAAGACATGGAAGAAGAAACCGAATCTCTACTTTCTTAATCCATAGAGTAAGAATGCAGTGCATGCATAAGCATTGAATGCAGTCCCCTTTGCTTCCAGGATCCTCTTGAGACCCCGCCGTTTCTCCTCTTGCTCTGATCACTTCCCTTCACGTGTCAGAGCAGCTAATGGCAGAGCACTCCCAGGGCTGCCTGTCAGCACACCGCCTTCCTTCAGACCTCCCAGGGGTGCTCTATTGAGACTTTTTAATGCCCACGTTGGATCGCTCATTAAGCTAAAATTATGCCTCGAAGGCAGAGAACATTGGGACCCAGCTGCCTTCCTCCCACTGGGGCTGAGGCTCAGAGCTGCTCCGGGGAGAGTCCCAGGCCGCCTTCAGAGGGGCAAGGCGGGTCTCGCCGTCAAACACTCTCGGGCTGGCATTCAAGGCCTTCCTCTGTACCAGAGCAGAGAGGGTGAGACTGGGCTGGGAGGCAGCGGGCGCTTCTGTCCTGGCTTCCCACGGCCACCTCAGGCAGCTCACAGAAGCAAGTGTAAGGGCTGGGACAACCAGGGCACTGCCTTCCCGGTTATTAGACGTGAAAAGGAGCTAACAGGTCTGAAGTGCCTCCAATAGCGTAGCTCTTATTCTCTCATCCGGCTCTTAATAAACCGGTTTTCTTTTTATCGCAACAATGCCTGCGCTTCTAAAAATACACATATGGCTTCTAAAAACACACATAAAGTTCTTAATGTCTCACCTGCCTTCTTTCCACCCCAGTCTCCTGTTAAGGAGAACGCTCTCCCTCTCCCTCTTCCTCTTTCTCTGTTCCTCTCTCTCTTCCTCTCTCCTTCACACACATAAAGATTTGACCCGAGTATTTTCCATTATTTAAAATGTTTTTAAGTTATTCTTTGAAAATTCCATACATGTATACTGTGTATTTTGGTCATATTCCCCCCTCCTCCAGCTCCCCCTGGGTTCTTGTCACCATCCCCCCCCCAGCTTCATATCTATTATTTTATAACCCAAGGAGTCCCATTTGTGGTGCTCATATACTCATCCACTTCATCCAAGGTGTAGAAGAGAACCTAATCCTGAGAGCTGCCGTCTGACCTCCACACAGGCGCCGTGTCATGTGTGTGGGCACACACATAGATGACAGATAGATAGATAGATAGATAGATAGATAGATAGATAGATAGATAAATAGATGATACAGACACACATACATGGATCTAGATCTACACCTATATCTATAGATAACTAGATAATTAGCCAAATAAGCAGACTATGTCCTTTGGGCTGGCACTATGGCTCAGAGAATAAACATGCTGGCTGCCAACACTGAGGTCCCCAGTTCTATCCCAAACCTTCATGGCAAAAGAACTAACCTCCACCAGTTGCCCTCTGACCTTCACGTGAATGCTGTGGATTGTAAGGACACATGCTTTTGCATGCATTCACACATCCCCACAATAAATAGACAAACAAATAAACATAATTTCTAAAAAGCTAACAAAATACCCAAATGTCTCAACTTTGATTATTTTTCATCTGAATTTGAGTAGACTAGAGCCTCGCCTGCTCTTTCATCACCAAAGCCTTTACCTGAGGGGCCGGGGGAGACTGAGACCTAAACTCCATTGTTTATTGGGAGCAAACCTGCACCACGTGCCCTCCACGGTGTGTGACACAGAGTGAGGCTCCGCCCCAGCGAGCTCCCACCAGCCAGATCTACAGGTCACTTTGTCTCAATTGAGCAAACCAGGACCAAAAAAATACTGATGACACATTGCTCTAACAATAGCGACAGCAAAAGATTGCACAGGTGTGCAAAGGTTGGGTGTGAGGGAGACACTTTACACGTTTATACATGGATACAGAAAATGTGTAAGTTCATTAAGTTGTGTGGACTTTGGGGCTGGTTAGTTTTGGTGTTTTTACTTATTTGCAAGTTTTTATGGTCGTTTATAGAAATATTTAAAAGTAACTTTAAAAAGAATGTGCTGCTTGTTCCTTATGTAGCTCTCTTGTTCTCTAAAATCCGTGTGCTCGACAGTTTCAGAATGGGCGCAATATCTCTTTGTTATGGAAGAGACACACCACAGTGCGTGCTCAGGTTTCACCTTTGGTGTTAGACTTGTGAAGCTAACAGGCAGCAAACGCCGTGGACTTAAAAGCGGGGATTTGAACTAGAGTCACCTGAGCTCAAATCACAGCTGTCTTACTGCAGGAAATGGAGCATGGGAAAGCTAACACTTTAGGGCGGGGGGGAGGGTCTCACTATGCAATCCACGTTGGCAAGTAACTTCCAATCCTCCTGCACCAGCCTCCCGGATCGCAGGCCTGTGTCACCACACCTCACCTTACTTCACTGTATCCCGGGGCGAGTGGTGCGGAGAAGCTGGTCAGCGGTACAGGCTCTGAGTTCTAAGATGAGCAAGTTCACGGTGATTGTAGTTATGACGGATTCTCCGTCACCAACATAGTTTTCGGTCAGTGACAATGTGGTGTATGTTTGAGATTTGCTAAGAAAATGGATGTAACACATGCTCACCACACACACACACACACACACACATGCACATACTCCCCCCCACATGCACCCCCCACATACTATACAAACACACACGCGCAATGATGACAGTGACAGATGTTCTGCTGAGTGGAATTGCAGTTCTTCGTGCATATGTTCCAAGACATGAGGCTGTGCACCTGAATGCACCACTTCTGGTGATCACGCCTCCGTAAAGCTGAAGTAAGAAACTATGCAGTCTCTGCAAATCACTGTGTTCAATCCAATGCCTGGAAGACAGCAACTGTCCAGTGACAGCATCCAGGAATACGTGTGGAGGGTGGGATGGAGACGAGGAGGATAGAGGTAGAGATTAGAAATGGGGGTGGGAACAGGAATGGGGGTGGGGATGAGGGTGTGGGGACAGGAATGGGAAGAAGGAAGGGAGTGGGTGGGGATGAGGAGGGGAGGGTGGGATGAGGAGGGGAGGGTGGGATGAGGAGGGGAGGGGTGGGGCTGAAAGGGAGTCAGGGATGGAAACAGGGATGACAGCTGTCCCTAGGTAATGTCTTCACTCCAGCTGGTTTGCAAAACAAGATTCTGGTACCTTCCAGGGTCCTCCTTCTTCCACAGTGTCTGGTGGCCCTTCCGAGACAGGCTTCCTGACGTGAGCCTTTCCCATCTCGGTCAGCAAAGGTTCCCTCTGTCTGAAGAACAATGAGGTTCCTTTGAAGCAACACGTGACTAGAAGAGCAGGCCTGCCCTCGACTGCTCAGCGTCTCCCCTTTGCTCCTGGGCCACTCTCGTCTTTCTTGCACTTCTCACCTTGTGTACCCCGTGTAGCATCATGGCATCATTTTACACACACACAAAGTCATAACTTTATTCTTACTTGCGAGGGCTGTGAAACTCCACCCCATGCTGAGGTTTGGGGTTTGAACCTAGGGCCTCACTCACAGCAGGGAAGTGCCAAACCCCTGAGCGACACCCCAGGCCCTCCATTAACCTCTGTTTGATGACTGATTTTGGCTGCTAGCGAAACCAGCTGCTGGGACAGTCTGTGCTCTGTAACTCTTCAGGAGCTTCACAGCAAACGTGCCTCAGTTGCTCTGCATTTTCATCAATATTTCTGTTATTTTCCTTGTCTTAATTGCCCCTTGTTTAAGTTTATATCATTGTTTTTGCATGTTTTATGAACTATTTCAAATTATTTTTGAACTAGGCTGAAGTCAAACGTAAGCCAGGCCAGATGAGACTGTGGGCACCTGCAGCTCCAACACTCAGCTGACAAAAGCAGGGCTGTTGGGAAATTGAGGCTAGCCTAGGCTGCATAGACTCTGTCTTACAAACAAACAAAAGAAAAGCAAAGCTTGGCCACGTGGTTCAGGAGTACAGCACTCGCTGCTACAGGCAAGGCCCTGGCTTCCATTTCTGGAAGTAAAAAGGACACTGGCTGACTTTCCTGGCATGAAGAGAAATGCCTTTTCTTGCCTTCAAGTCATGAATGTCTGGTTGTCAGTGTTTCGTGTGTGCAGAGTAGAACTGGGACTATCCCGGGTACAGCAGGCTGGCTGGCTGTAGGTGGAGGTGGGCGCTTACAGGGGCGTGAGCTGGAGGTGAGACAGGCCGAGGGGCGCAGTGGCCCATGTCACTACACTCTCCAGAGACTGGGCATGAACAGGAAAGTGAACGAACGACTGAGCACGTCGGAGAGGGAATCTGCAGAGTCTACTGACTGTGTGGGCAGGTCCGGAAGTGAGTAACACCAGTTTATAGACGGGAGTCCTGTACTGAAGAAGGGAGAAAGCTGATGCCTGTGGGTGCAGACTCTGCCCAATGCCCTCCCCAGCATGATGGGTTGCACCCAAAACTGTGAGCTGAAACAAATCCTGCCTTCCTTGTCACCACAGCCTGCCCTCACATGCAGCTACGGATGCCCGGCAAGCCCAGCCTGGTCACGTCTGCCTCTGTGGCATACATCCCTTCAAAAAGGAGCAGCGCGTGACATCTGTCTGCCTTCCTTAACTTCAGGAGATGCTTGCTTGGGAGGACTGATGCCCTCACTAGGAATCAGTTTTCTTCATTTAAAAGGAAAAACTGCATCAATATTGTCTTCAAAATCTGTAAGAGACGCAATGAACTTTCCCGGTGCCTGCAGCCCTTCTTGGGGAACCCTGGAGGGACTCTGAGGGGGCTACACTGCCTGAGGAGCTGGTGGAGAAGTAGGTCAAAGGTCAAAGGACTGGAGGGTTATGGGGCAGAGTGAGAACTGGAGCTTCCCGGGCAAGGCAGAGCCTCCTCCTATGTCCCAGAGCCTTCAAAGTCTGAGACTCCACATCCATCCCCACCTCAGCTGATACCTAGGGATGATGAGTGTTCTAGAAGCTGGACCCTAATTGCTCCTCTCAGGAAGTCCCTGTGAGTCAGCCCCGACCTGCCTGCACGCTGACATGAATCAGAGAGAGGCATTAGGAGGTTTTCATTGTGTGCAAAGGCTGTCAGTTGCCTGGTTACCAGAATAGGGAAAATACAAAGTAATTGTCCTTCTGCATGGCCATGGAGGAAGGGGACTTAATTGTCCCCGGGGAAGTCTGAGAAGTGGGGTCAAAGGTGGGGCCACTGACAGATGTCTTGTCCATCACTGGCACCTGTCCACATGCCGCAGAGACAGGGTGGCAAGAAGGACGGCAGGGTGGGGTTAAAGAGAGGTGGGCCTTCATGAGGCTGCTGTGCTGTGCATGGTCTCTGTGCCCAACAGTGTATACAGTGCGTGTGTGCGCGTGTGTGCACGTGTGTGCGCGTGTGTGCATGTGTGTGCACGTGAGTGTGTGTGCGAGTGTGTGTGTGCACATGTGTGCACCTGGAGGCCGAGACACGGGTGCCGACCTGTAGGGAGGCTGGAGCAAGGATTGGGCTCACGCGGGATGGCGGAGTGCAGCTGTGGATACGGCCCCTCTCAGCATCTCCACAAGGTGTGCACGTGTGTGTCTGTGTCACTTCAGCCTCTTGTGCACACTCTAGGCCATGTTCCAAAATGCCAGGCACTGGGGCAGCGGTGGTCCAGCGTGAAGAGCCGCTGTGTCCTGAGGAGTGACCCAGCTCCCGCGCCCTGGGCCCTCCTTCCTCAGCACAGTCACGCCCTTTCTGAGGCTGATACACACTTGTGCCTTCATTTGTTTGTTTAGAGACAGGAGAGTACTGCTCGGGCTGTCTTAGACGGATGCTCCTCCGAAGTGCGGGGATTTCAGGCTTCTGCCGCAGTGTCAGGCTGGTGTAAATCTAATGGTGTTTTAGGGAACACTGAGAGACTGAGCCGGAGCCCCGGTGTCTGGGCCGCTGGCTCCGGGTGAACCTGGGAAACACAGCTTTGCTCCTTAGTGTGTATTACTTGCTTTTATCTTCACAGGTTCACAGCTTCCGTTACAAGTGCTGTCTCAATCTGTACCTTGGTGTTTTGGTTTTGTCTCTGACGCATAGGCAGACACACCCGTTAGTAATACACACTTGCTTTTGTCTTCACAGGTTCACAGCTTCCGTTACAAGTGCTGTCTCGATCTGTACCTTGGTGTTTTGGTTTTGTCTCTGACGCATAGGTTTCCGTACTCACTGCATAATGGGTAGTCTGCTTCAGTGAGGGTGCATGCCTGTGGATGTGGTCCTGTGGATTCAGCACACACACACACACACACACACACACCATTCACTGTGCCTTGTGTATTTGCGGGCATGCTTTCTCACACATACTACAAATAAAGTCTCACCTAATTACAGCTAGTGTCCCCTTTTGCACTAGGCTGTGAACTCACACTTGACTTTCCTCTGGGAAAGCTATTGTCTCGATGAGTGTCATGCCTGACCTGTAGATCACACACACAACAGCCGTTTGCTGAGGTGGGTGCAGGTGACTCTTCCAAAGCTTTGGCGGACCAGGGCAGTGATTTCCACTTAAGGAAGACTCGTCCTGAGGAGAACAGTCAGACCTGACTCTAGGGCAGCTAGATCAGGACACCCTCGGTGTGTGCGACCATTGGTGGACATCGGCTGCTTGATTCTTACTCCTGGCTTGGTTTCCAGGATTGCAAATTACAAATCTGATTTTAACTAATCTGAACCACCGTGTGGCCTGGAGCTAGCAGGCAGGATTCTCATCTGATGCCGGAGGCGAAGGGACACGTGGCTGGCCGTGTTGCTTTCAGTGTGTCTCACTGTATAATCTAGGGACTGCAGCAGGACATTTTCAACACCCGAGCTGTAGACTCTCTTCAGAGGTACCCCTTTCCCCCCTTCGCCTCGCCTTGTTCTCTTTTTGGGTTTTGTTTTGTTTACTGAGACAGGGTTTCTCTGTGTATCCCTGGCTGTCCTGGACTCACTTTGTAGATCAGGCTGGCCTCGAACACACAGAGATCCACCTGCCTCTGCCTCCCTAAGCTCTGGGATTACAGGCATGTGTCATCATGCCCAGCTTCATTTTTGTTCTAAATAGAGGCTCCCTCCTGCTTTTATATCCTTTTCGTTGCTTTTAACCCGTGTTCTGCCTGGAGAGAAAAGTCACAGTGTGTGTCTCTCAAGCTCTGGCTTGTTTCTCCAGTTCCTTCTGTCTTGTAAATGACATTTTTCCATTCTTTGGGATGGATAGAGTAGCACTGTGCATACACATCACATTTCCTTTATCTGTCAATCTTTGAAGGGCACCAAGGCCATCATTGGTTTGTCTGACGATGGCTGTTTTGATTCCCGAGTGATGTTGGAGATAGCCATCTGCAGGGCAGGGCTAGTTTTCTTCATGAGCCTGCTGAAGGGGCCAAACAGCACAACATGCCAAGTCCTCAGCACAGTGCTCTGAAAGGCATCTCTACCATAACCTCACTAAAATGTACAGTGCCCGGCCGCAAGTCTGCTGGGAGGGCACAGACAGGGCAATGGGCATGCCATGCCAACTGTGCCTCTGAGTCAGGCTGGGGTGATATTACAGCTTCCACTCTTATTCCTGTTACCCAGCTGGATCACAGTGAACACTGGGACATCAGCTGTCCATGGCAGGTGTTCTGATTGACAGTGAGTCCCAGCCAAACACATGAGCCCACGAGGGACATTGTATTCAAACCATGACCCTTCCCATGTATGTCTGTGTGGACTCTTAGTATGCTTATTTGCAAGCAAGTCCTGTCTAGAGCTTACCATCCATGAAGTCAGTGCGGGGTCTTCTCACCCCGGCTTCCACTGGGCACCGCCAACCAAACACCAGAGCTTGGAGAGAGCTGTCGACTGAAGTGAGGGTATTCATCAGCACGTTTCAACGCTGGGCACATGAGCTGCATCTTAGAGCAGATGAGGCCTCTCTGGAGCAGATGGAGCCCCTGTTACAGTGGATTTCAGTGGAACCAGCCCCCTTTCAGAGCAGAGTGTTCCTAGCTAGCATGACCCGTAAACTTCACAGAGCTTTGATTTTCCCAGCGACACCCTGTGTCTCTAACATGGCCGGACACTCCAGCTTCCTCGCCAGCACTTCTGGATGTTTGACGGTGATGACAGGCTCAAGGTGAGTCCCAAAGGCTCTGCTCAGCAGAGCGCGTTTGCTCACTCCTGGAGACAGCGGCTGCCTTTCCTGTGCTCAGGGGAAACCAGCCACTGTTCCTCATCCAGCACCCTCAGTTTGTTGGTTGTGCCAGTGCAGAAACTAAGGATGAGATCCAGCATGCGCCTTAGATCTGGTAGTGTTGGCACTGCAGGGAAAGTGGTTGTTTTGTTCTCCCAGTGCTGTTCTTTTGGTTTTATCATTGTTGCTGCTTTTAAGACAGCCTCACCATGCAGTTGAAGTCAGATCTTGGTATAGACTTGCCTCAGATTTACAGTGAGCCCCTGCCTCTCAGGTGCTAGGACTGGATACCTGTTAGCTCCCAAATTTAAACTATGACAAGAGGTTGTTGTTGTTGTTGTGGTGGTGGTGGTGTGTGTGTGTGTATATGGGTATATAGTTGTATGTGCACAAATGGGCACCAATGGATGCATGAGGTCAGAGTTCAACCCCAGGTGTCTTTTCTCAGGACTCTGTCTTCCTGGATTTTGGAGACGGTCTCTTACTTTTACCCAGAGCACACTCTTCCAGCCAGGCTAGCCACTGGCCTGCTCCAGCAAACCTCTGTCTCTGCTTTCTGGGTGCTGGGGTGAAAGCATGGACTATGCTGTTCAGCTTTTTATCTTGGTTCTGGAGCTCCATTCTGGGTCCTTGTCAGTGCTCTGCCGACTGAGCCATGAGCGTCTTTACCAGACGCACTGATGGCTGTGGCAGGTGCCATGGAGGATTATTGGGAAAGGCTCGCTGACCTCCCTGGCATCCGCACCACTGCTGTGAGCTATTGATTTCTGGATTAAACTACAAAAGCAACTGTTGAGTGCCCCTGTGTGACCAAAGGTGGTAATGGAACAGAAGGCAAGCAAGATCTGACTTGGCTGCAAATGCAAACGTTAAAGCCCAGCTGCTTTGGGCTTCTACAGTGGGAGCGTGAGTTTGCACATTATCAAGCCTGTAAGCAAAGCTGGGATTTTGACCTTTGCCAGGGCTCCTGGGACAGCCCAGCATGGGTGTGGCATTTTCAAGCTCTTTGCATTATTCATCGGTCTCTGCTTTTTCTGGCTATTATTGCCGTAATGATGTTGAGGGGCCATGACTGTGACACTTGACTGAGACAGGAACATTCCCAGTGAGACTCAGACTTTAGCTTATGAAGAGATGAAGAAGAAAATGTGTCCTAAGCAAGGAGGCACACACAGAAACCCCGATCCTTGCAGATACTGGCTTCTCCAAGTGTTAGGAAGACACCAGTCAGGAGGACCTGATTCGGTCCCCAGCACCCACGTAAGGAGACTGTTGTGCTACAGGAAGAGCCCTGGGACTCAGTGGCCTGGCCCTCAGTGGTCAGGCCAGTCCTAGATCCCAGTGGGAGAGCCTGCTTCAGACATGAAATGCTCCTCCCTGAGGAATGGCACACAGGGCTGCACATGTGTGCACCAGTGTTAGGCTAGGTCACAACTTTCCCCCGGAAGCTGCTGAAGTGAACTTTCCCCCGGAAGCTGCTGAAGTGAAGGCTCGGTGGGTCTGGGGCGTGGCTGCGAGGCAGCGGAAACCTCTGGAGATGCGATCCAGTCATAGTAGACGGCTAATATGTGCTCTTGAACGACAGGAATACCATGTCTTCCTCTCCCTCCTCCCTGTGCCCTTCCTGTGTGTCATGAGTGTGCAGCTCTCCTTCCATAAGGCTCTTCTGCCATGACATTCTGCCTCGCACAGGCTTAAAAAACAAGCAAGCCAAGAGACTACAGGCTGGACACTGCAATCCATCCATCCCTTCCATGAAGTTGCTCACATTAAGTATTTTGTCAGAGGAACAGGAAGTGACTAACTAAAGCAAAGGTGTGAGCTCTGTGGTCACATGACAAGTTCTGACAAGACTCTTCAGATGGGCAGTGGGTGGGGCCGGCTGCGTGCAGACTGTGCACAGCCCTGACCTGTTCCGAGTCTCCGTCAGAGCGTGAGCATCCTTCTTAAGCTGGGGGACAACCAGGCGGCATCCTTCTCTGTAGACACCAAACAAGAGCATGCCCTGGACACTGAGCTTAGTGCTAGCTGCTCAGCCATTCCTGTGACGCATCCTGCAAACTGGGTTCTCAGTACGGAGCCGGGGATGTTTGTGAATGACTGTCCTAATAAATGATACGTGTGAATGACTGTCATGAGTGGCCATGGATGGTGGTGAGGCTTTTCACTTAATCTGGGCTTCACTTAATATGTACTTTTCCTCAGTTTCCTTCTGGACCTGAATACAACCCTGATGGGTAGACGGAGGGGTGGAGGAAGTGCTGTTCTCATTTTAAAGTAAAGAAGATGAAAGCTACATAAGGAAATGAACGCTGCATACGCCAGTATTTCTGCTGCTGGGAACAAGCTGTTGCTAGGTCCCCATGCTTGGGGATTTTTACCCCCAATGAATGGAAAGGACTTTTAAGAAAAAAAGTGCATACTGACTGTGTACTCTGCACACTGTGTGTGCACCTCAGATCCCCTGAGCAGGCTGCCTGGTCCACCATCCAGGGGGTAGGGAGCACCATGGTTCTCCTCACCCAGGTGACCTGAGTTTCTGAAGGTTTGGTGACAGCGCTGAAGGACTTGTCAGCGAACACAATCACCGTGTTTGCTCCAGCTGTGGAACAGCACTCACCAAATCTCCCTGGGACAGAGCTGAGCTCCTGGCTTATAGGAGTTGCAGCCTGGTGCACAGTGATAGACAGCATTCTAATTTCCTTTCTGTCACTGAGATGAAACTCTGATAAAAAGCAAATTAAGGAGGAAAAGGTTTTATTTCAGCTTACACTTCTGAGTCATTGAGGGAAGTCAGGGCGGAGACAAGGAAGGAACCTGAAGACCAGAACCATGGGAGGCTGCTGCTTGCTGGCTTGCTCATTGACTCACAGGCTGGTTCTTAGCTAATTTCCTCATGCAGCCCGGGCCACCTACCCAGGGAATGGTGCCGCCTACTGTGGGCTCATCACCCTATGTCAGTTAATCAAGATAATCCCACAACTCTACCCACAGGCCAGCCTGACCTAAACAATTCCTCTGCTGATTCTTCCTAGGTGGCCTCTGGTTGGTCACATTGACAGTTTAGCTAAACATTGCCAAATGCCATGACATCAAGACTTACAACTTCTTTAAGACAAACGGTAACGTGAGATCAGCCCAGGGCTATATATTTCGATGATAATAAAAAGATCACTCAGAGCATGAGAACTTAAAAATGTGGCTGTTCACTAGGTAAGAGCAAAATCAGCGTCACCATCAATGAAATGGTGGTCAGCGTTTCCAGAAGCTCAAGGGGCGTGATTGCACGCCTGTCATTGTCCAAGAATGTGGCAGCAGAGGGCGGGAGTGCAAGCATGTGCAGCATAGCCAAGGGTAGAGAAAGAGATCTCCCCACTACTCACGGGGAGGGGCACTGAAGGACTGGGGTGACGGGGTTGGGGAAGTGGAGAATAGAGAATTCAGTGGTGTTGCTTGCTCAGCCTCTGGCCGCTCTGCTTCCAGTCTGTCTTTGAAACAGGCAGCTGCAGATCCCTGAGAGCGTGCCAAGCAGGAACGTTCTCTCCATTGCTGTGAGAGCAAAGAGAGAGACAACTGGACCCCACCGGGACAAAAACAAGAGAGAGAAAAGTAAGAGCCACCTGTGGTGAACGGCTAAGCTGCCCTCCAAAGGAGCCGGGAAAACCTGTTTCTCAACTGTTTGCTGTCTGCTTGACAAAATCACATCTCAAAAGTATTCCCACTAAAATCAAGACAGTGGCTGGGCACAGTGGCGCACCCCCATAATCTCAGCACTCTCAGAGGCAGAGGCAGGCAGATCGCTGTGAGTTTAAGGCCAGCCTGGTCTACAAAGAGAGTCCAGGACAGCCAGGGTTACACAGAGAAACTTTGTCTTGAAAAACAACCCCCCCCCCAAATAAACAAGTCAGTGGCTAAGAGTAGCTACTGGACCCTATGAGGACGCGAGTTCTAATCTCAAGCACCTACCTGAAAAGCCAACTGTTTCCATGCTCCTGTCACAGCAGTGCTGAGAGAGAGGCGGAGACAGCAGGACCACTGGGACCTGCTGACTGTCAGCCTGGCTCCACATCTCGGGAGAAACCTTGTCTTGGGAGACCATGAGGTTGAGTGATGGAGCAGGACACCAGTCATCATCCGCTGGCCACCAAGCACAAATCCATATACACGTACACACACGCACACATACACATACACCACACACACACAGCACATATACAAATAAAGTAAATCAAGTTGTATAATAAAACTCAATGCTGTAGATTATTATTGTGTATAAGACTCCAGAGCAATGCAGCACATGTCAAATGTTTTCTCACATGTATGAGATTGAAGATGGGAAGAACAGCTAAGCCATCGTCGAGTGACTGAGAATGACAGGTGGCAGAAGAGCCCTCAACACAGAAGGGAACACATTGTGATGCTCTGAAGTTTGATAAGTGTGGATTCTGATTTCCATGACTGCGCTGTCTGAACTTGTCAGCTTGCCCCTCTGAGAAGAGGATACGGCCACTGAGAGACTCCCTCCATTGGAGTGGCCTGTGGCTGTCTCTGTGAGGCATTTCCTTGCTCTGGGTGTGCCCAGCCCTCTGTGGGCAGTGCCTCCGAGGCAGGTGGTCCTGGGTAGTATTGAAGGCAGACTGCACAAGCCCTGGGGACAGGTCCATCAGCAGCATGTCCCCTGGCCTCTGCTTCAGTTTCTGTCTCCAAGGCCCTGGGTCCCCTCAGCGGCGGGCTGTGGCCTGTAAGGTGTGATGAGCCCTGTCTTCCCCAGCTTGCTTCGGTCAAGAGGGAAGAGCACTAGGACAGTGAAAAAATTAAAAATTAATTTTGAAATGAAAAACAAAACTACAGGAATCAAAGAAAATCAAAAAGGAGGGAAGGAGAGAGAGAAACCTTTTCATAAGGTTCATTGTTTTTCTAAACACATTTGCCAAAATTCCAAGAGTTTCCATTTCTTGGTGCAAAGGGAGGGGCTTCTCAGAAGCCCGGCAACGCTCAACTTTCCTGCCCTTGCTCATGAGTCACCTTAACTCCATTTCTTGCTTATTTTCAAATCCCCGCTCCCAAAGTTCCTGAGTCATCCGGTCATAGGCAGATTTACAACCTCTTCAGCACAGATCAAGATGGAAGGTCATCAGTTATGGTAGCAATAACCCTCAGATAAAGGAGGCGCTTTAAGAACAGTCCACAGGGAAAGCTCTAAGTAAAAACTTGTTTTCTTAGCTTTGTTTCAGAGAATTGAATAGCAAAACTGAGTAGGGCTCAGGTCTTCGAAGAACATTTTAAAGGTCTCTTTATGCCGAGCGAGGCTTCCTCCAGGTCTGAGTGGAACCACTCAATCAGGCATCAGGTCTCCCTGTAACCAAGTTGGCAGTGGGGCACTTGCCTGGCGGTACGGGGCCCGGGCGGAAGCCTGAGCCTTTCCGGACTTCACGGAGTCTTTCCCTCTGTAACACACTTTCCACGGAGGGTACACAGACTTAGCACGGCCTCTCTGCAAGGCTGCCCACTGCGCGCGTCACCTGGTTGGTTATTTGCATGGCGGCAGCCTGAAGGCTCTGTGGGTGGAGTGCTTGGCACACAGATGTGCCAGCCCCAGGACTCACATGCCATCACACACAACAGCTGTGCTTAGAATCCTAGGCAGAGCCAGCCAGCAGGCTACTCAGCGAGTCCAACGACAAACCTGCCTCAAAAAATCAGGGTAAACGGGTGGCTCCTCGGTTGACCTCTGCTGTCTCTACACACACACACACACTCACAGACACACACACACAGACACACACTCACAGACACATACACACATACACACACTCACAGACACATACACACACATACACACACGCTCACACATACACACATACACACACGCTCACACACACTCATAGACACACATACACACACTCACACACACACTCACAGACACATACACACACACACGCTCACACATACACACATACACACACGCTCACACACACTCATAGACACACATACACACACTCTCACACACACTCACACACACATACA
>REGO01000129.1:2181275-2196133 GCA_010120015.1 Rhombomys opimus
ACATACACACATACACACACGCTCACACACACTCATAGACACACATACACACACTCTCACACACACTCACACACACATACACACACGCTCACACACACACATACACACTTGCAGACACAGACACTCACACATACACATGCACACTCACAGACACACACATACACACACTCTCACACTCACACACACATACACACATGCTCACACACACACATACACACTTGCAGACACAGACACTCACACATACACATGCACACACACACACTCACACCCACCCACACATAAACACACACTTACAGACACACACTCACACGCACATATCCACACGCACACTCACACACATCTGTCTACCCGCACGAACACCCACACACAGGCAGAGGAAGAAGCAGCAGCTCAGTGTGTAAACAGGGTAAAGCTACCTTTTGTCCTCCTCACTGTCCCGACTACCTTCACAGTAACTTCTGAACTGTCAGAACACGTGGGCCCCGAAGCCCAGCCAGGTAATCAGACAGAATCAGCCACCCCCGGCCCTCTCCCGAGAGTGTCAGGCCCAGGTAGTCTGCAGGTGTGACTCACACCAGAGCGAAGCTCACTGCCCTCTTCAGTGCGGGTGAGCATCCTTGCCCATTCTCGTCTTTCCCTCCTCCCTGTCCCTCTCCTTTCCTCTTCCTTTCCCCTGTCCTCCTTCCTCCGGGGAGCTGAGCCTTCCCAGCTTCTAACTGGCTTAGCAAGAGCTCGCTTGCACCCTCTTTCTCTCAAAGTCGCTCTTAGGCACTTGGCTCAGAAGATCAGAAGCCACCGCAATCCTTTCAGCCCTGGAGACCTTTCCTGTGAATTGTTCTCCTGCTTCTGACTGGACTAAGAGCCCAAGATTGCAGGCTGAGAACTGGCTTCAGAAGCTGAGGGTGGGTCCACAGGAGCCCTTGCTCTGCTGGTGTCAAATTTAACCTCCCTGCACTGCTCCCTGGCTTGTCCTTGGACCAAACAAAGGCATCTCAACCTCCATTCTTTAAAGGGCCCACTTAGCAAACACTGCAGAGCCCTGAGCTGTTGCTGCGGGATCCTGGAAACAGGGACTGGCATGGAACGCAGAGGCGTAGCCATGGAGACATCAGATTTTGGAAAGAACTTCCATCCAGCCTTTTTTGTGGGCAGCTCTCTGAGAACAGGGTACTCCTCTGCAGAGTGCGTCAGGCACCCTGAAAGGCAGAATGTCCTTGCAAACAGTTCTGACAGAGAGACAGAGCTGGAGGGACACTCCTGCACTCAGAGCACCTGGGATTTCAGGCCTGGTGGGGTCCCTACCAAAGATGGAAAACATCAGCCTGGGGCTCCAACAGGGGCGCACTGAGCAGGGCACTGAGAAGGGTAGGAGCAGGGGCCTGGCAGCGGGGCAAAGGGAGACTCGGCCATTCGATTACAAAACAGCCCTCAGCCTCCTGACACGCTCATCCCCGCTGAAGCTGGCTGATTCCGCTTCATTCCTTCTGTGAAAACAGACAAGGGCTTTCCCGAGGCCTGCCCAGCTGCTTCTCTGAAGTGGCTAAGGGCTGCTACCTTTCCATGTGTGGAACCTTTGGCTCCCATTCCTCAAAGCCAGGCACCTGCACACAGCCGTGGCAATCACCAGCCAGGCCTCCGGGAGGGACAGTCCCAACCCAGCACAGGCGTGGGAGCTTGACTTTAGCTTCTATGCCCAGAAGGCGATTGAAATCGTGGGACAAGGGGCTTTCACAGCGTGGCTGGTATTCGCCCTTCTGCAGAATACCATGCCGGCTTTAACGCTCACTTAACTCTCTGCCACCTTGGGATTGCTACAATCTTCATTTCTGTAAGCCTTTTCTTTACCACGGGAGAGAATCATCTGGAAGGCTGGATCTAGTGGTGTGCACTGTGACATCCTCGTGCTGACAATCCTAAGAGTTCACGGTGCCGAGCTTCCTCCCACAGATGGTGCTGGCGGCTGCAGGCTGTGTTGGTCAGCTTCCGGACTACGACAAAATGCCTGGGGTGCACACCTGAAGGGGGCAGGAACTGAGGCAGAGGCCATGCGGGAATGCTCTGTCTTGCCTCTGGGAGGCTTGCTCAGCTTGCTTTTTATGCAGCACAAGACCGCCAGCCGAGGGACCTGGTGCCTACAGCAGGCTGTACCCTCCCATATCAATCCTTAAGAAAACACCTCGACAGTCAATTCTACACGCCAATCTGATGGAGGTATCTTCTCAGTTGAGAGTCTGTCTTCCTGGATGACTCCAGCTTGTCTCAAGCTGACAACACACTAGCCAGCCCAGCATTCATCGATGGAATCAGACTTTAAAGAAAATACTACTGCTTATAACTGCTTATAACTTATATGTACAAATAGTGTATTTACAATTAATGTGCAAATACTCCCCTGACCCTGAGTCTTCTGTGTAAAGACCTGTTTTTAGATGGAAGCTGTGTCATGGCAGCTCACATGGGAAGAGGCTTTAATGATGCCTGCTGTTCTAGATGATTCCTGAGTCTCACACGGTGTGTGACACCCAGGCACACGTGGATATCCACCAGTCATAACAACGGGCCCATCCTTAGGAGTCTCGTCATGAGTGCGCAGGCTGAACAAGAGTGTCCTCTGAGCTGTGGCTCTTCCCAAGGGCCTGCCTTTAACAAGCTCCTGATGCTCCTGACACTCCTGACGTGCAGACAGACTCGGTTACAGGCCCATCTGCAGCTTACTTTCCTCAGCCTTTACAGAGAGATGACCATGTGCTCCCGAGTCCCTAGTCACCTTGAATTCCAGAAGGGGGCCTTATTTGGAGCATGGCCCTCATGGGTCCCATTCATTAAGGACCTTGAGTGAACTGTCCCAGATTAAGGGCGAACCCCAAATCCGATGGTGCGTGTCTGTGTCAGAAGAGGAAGGCACAACAGACTGAGAAGAGGACTTGTGAAGACAGTGCTACAAACTGAAGTGCTGCCGCCTTCAGCCAGGGACACCGGAGACTGTCCACAAGGGGGATCTGAGGGGTAGAGGGCAGACTCACGCCCAGAGCCCATGGTGTGTGTGGAGCGTTGTCCTTCAGCGTGTTCTAATCCCACCTGCCCACAGCCGCGCAGGCAATACTACTTAAGTTTTATCCAAACAGCCATAAGCAAACACGGATTTCTGGAAAACTGCCCTGGGGAAGCCATTCCTGACAGGATTCACACCAAAGCAAAGCAAGACCAGGAGCTGGCCGGAAGCTTCCTGTGTCCTCATCACTGGGGGGAGGGGGGATGCCGTCTTCTGAGAGCAGCCACCCTCTGATGGCCCCCTGGCTGGCTGGGCTCCCACAGAGCTGGGCCAGCCCCGGGGAGGTGACTTCCCGCTGCCAGGGTCCTGGGCCTATGCTTCTGTCCAATGAACAGCTGTCCCGGTGATGTGAGGCAACAGCCTCTAAGGTGCACGTGGATCACTGTTGAGTCTTCTGATCACGGTTAGCGTGTGAGGTAGGGTCGTGGATCACTGTTGAGTCTTCTGATCACGGTTAGCGTGTGATGCAGGGTATTTGAATGGGAATCTCAGGAGAAACTTCCAACGGTTCCACAGTCTGGCAGGGCGGCACCCACTTCTCAGGAATCATCGAAGTTCGTTGTGTCTCGAAAGACAGACTTATGCTCACAAGACTTAAAAAGGTTCTATCTACACTCATAGTCACAGAGGTACAGAGGTTGGCACTTGCCTACACAAAAAAGATCCAAAAAGTCCCATTGCTTGCAATCCCAATCAATGCCGTCTCCTGGGAGGAAGAACAGTTACGTCCTTTTGAGCCATTGCTGATTAAAGAACAATTTTAAGCTTTCTAACCATCCAGACACACTGCTGATACATGAAAACGAGGGGTGAGCAGAGTGTCCCCAAACACAATTGCTTCTTCATTTTACAGTCTTCCCCTTTAGCCTCATGTGTGAGCTTTGGGTCGTTCGTGGATTATTTTTCTTTTTGTTGTTTGCTTTTCTTGAGGGCCTTGTCTGTGAAAGTGCGGAGGGTGTGCCTGGTAACAAGTGAAAGGGCGCAGGCGAGCCTGCGGCACAGAGCCACTGGGTAACGGAAGGAATGCTGCTGACTACCAGCTAGAGGAACTCCTCCTCGCTCTCCCGCCCACCTCCTGTCTCACGCTCGCCACGGAAAACTTCCTGGCTATTTTGGTTGGCAGTGTTTCTGGTAATTACTTTCCTAACTCAAAACAGCATACTTACAGCTCTTTATTTTGATTATGAGATTTATTGCTTATATACCAAAATTACAAAACTATAATATCGCAGCCATGAAGCCCTATTGATTCCTGATATACTGCTGTACTGTGTGTATGTGGATGTACACGTGTGTGTGTATGCATGTGTCTTCATGTGTGTGTGTTAGTGCACCTGGCATGCATGTGCGCTGGGAAGGTCAGAGGTCAGCTTCAGATATCTTCCTCCATCAGTTTTAAACCTAATTTTGGAGGCAAGGTTTCTCACTGAACCCAGAGCTTGTTTTGGCTACACTGGTTTGCCGGAGAGCCTCCAGGAGCTACCTGTCTCCACCCCTCAGCGCTGGAGTGATGGCACTGGCAGTGTGCCTCCCACCACACCAGGCTTCCATGCGGGGTGTGAGGGATCTCAACCCAGGTTTTCACCTTGCCCACAGAGCTCATACCTCTGAGGCCCCATCCCCACTCCCAAACCCCTGCCCCACCCAGGCACCTTGCACTCACACTTGTCTTTCCTGTGGGTGCATGTGGAAAGCAGCAAGCAAACATTTTGGTCTCAGGAACCTTTTAATCCCCTTAAGAGTTATCCCCAAACAATCACATCTCTATTGCAGCTAACTACGCTTACACAGACTGAACTTTCCGGTTGTAGGAAGCATGTTTTCCCAGTAAAAGCAGTCACCATGTGTACCATGTGGAAAACGTCTTCATGTCTCTCTTGCTAGAAGACAGCTGCTCTGCATGTGCACCATGCAGTCATGAGGTCACGGGTCAGGCAGCTATGGTGTTCCCCTTTCAGAAGGCAATGGGAAACCCTGGTGCTGCTATGGCAGCTGTTGCCTCTTCGTTGCGGGGCTTCCTTAAAGGAGGAAGGCTGGCTTTGGGCGGAGAGGTCCAGGAGAAGCCTGACGGGGGCCTCCAGCTGTCCAGGTGGGAAAGTGGCAGAACAGGAGGCCTTCCGTGAGGCTGGCACACTAGCCCCAGGTAATGGGGAGAGCCTTCAAGGGCTCAGCCTTTAAAGAGCCACTCCCCCCAGCTGGGCATCCAACGCTGGAAAACACTGCCACCACACTTGAAGCACGACCCTGCCGGGACATTCCAGAATCAAGCCATTCCATTATGAAAAGCCTCTGGCCTCGCCAAATGGTCAAAAATGTCTCAGGGCTGTATTAGTTACTGTCCTGTTGCTACAACAAAACACGTGACAAAGAGAGGAAGGTTCTGTTTCAGCTCACAGTTTGAGGGCACAGTCAGTCCATCTCGGTGGCAAAGGCATGACGGCAGGAGCGTGAGCCAGCTGCTCACGTCACACCCACTGTCAGGAAGCTGAGAGAGACAAATCCTGCTGCTCAGCTCCACATCTTGCTTTTCATTCAGCCGAGGAACCCAGTCCATGGGTGGGTGCTGCTGGCATTCATGGTGGCTCCTCCCCTCTCAGTGAACTCAACAGGAACTCCTCATAGAAACTCCTCATGCTCAGAAATGTTTCCATGGTGATTCTAGAGCCTGTCAAATTGAAGATAACGGTTAACTGTCACTGAGACCCTTTGAGATTTGTGTGCCAGCTACTGCGAGCAAGGTGTCAGTAGACAGACATAATTTTCAGTGATTTTAAATTAGCTTACTGGTTTTCAAAACACGTTATATAGCTGAGTTATTCTATGCATGTCATTATGGCCATTTTTTCAGTGTTGTTTTTCTTTTTGTGACCTTACAACATTTCAGATTATTTTTACTTTTATGTGCTAGTTGTATGACTACTCTATGCCTTTCCTGATCATTTAAAATAAATATTTAGACTTTTTTTTCTCTTACTACAAAAGCTGAAAAGAATGATTGTGATTTTGTGAGGTTCCGTTGTGAGGGGTGAGGTAGGGCACTGCCCTTTGAAAGGAGCTGCCTCAGCCGTGTTGGTCAGCCTTTGCTGTCAGCACAGTGGACGATTTCCGGCGCAGGAGGGAGAGACAGCCAGAGGCCTCTGGAAGATTCCAGAGCGGGGAAGAAAAGCAGACTGGACCGAGCCACGAGAGAAGCAGAGAGAGCTTGAGGGAGAGAGGGGGGAGAGCTAAGGCTGAAAACAGAGTGCAGGCGAAAGAAAGCCAACGGGAGAGAAGCCTGGCAGAGGTGGCAGGGTTATGAGAACGTGCTCGTGGGGGTCGGAAGGCCGTGAGCTGGAGAAGTTTAGGGCGGTGGAGGGGGCGAGAAGAACCAGATGTCAGCATGGGCTGTAATGTGTAACAGGTACTTGTGAAACTGAGCAAGTCTGGAGACCATGCGCCCCATGCTGACAGGCCAACAGCCATTTGTCCCTGTGCCAGTGATAAGGGAAATGGCTCCTTTGGTCCCTGCTTCACAAGTTCCTGAGGAATGCTGGCTTTGTCTCACCACCAGAATTTGTAGAAATGGAGTTTCCTCTGGAGCCGATACCTGTGAGCTAAAACCCCTTCTCCCCGAGCTGCTCTGTTTTAAGGTTTTTCTCACATCTACAGAAACAGAATTGGTGCAGTACTCTTTCCTAATTTTTGAGCTGCTGGGGCTGGAACCCATGGCCCTGGTGCATGCCTGGCAAGTACTCTGGCACTGACCTGCACCCAGTCTAGACATTGCTGACGTGGCCATACTGTTGAGTGGGAGAGTCCCTTGTCGTCCTGAGGTGTTCTAACTTGGGTCACTGTGAAAACACAAACAAGTAAATGTGTTCCCCTCTCAGGTGGGGATTGACTCGGAGGCCCTGTGCAAGAGGAGTGGTGAGCTACCAGGTCTCATCTCGAGTTACTTCAAAGAGCATAAATATACCTCAGCAGAGCCCAATGGCTTTTCCAGGGAGATGTAAAAGAAACATCTGTTTATCCCAAATAAAGGAGGCAAAGGAAGGAAGGGTCTAGACAGTCCAGTTTGGCAAGTATATGTTTACGGGGATTACAGGAACTAGGCTCCTCCTCCTTCTCCTCCTTAGCAGCCCCAACACTGAAAAGTCCCTCCCTGACTCAAATCTCTACCTGTTGATATCTGAGAGACAAAGATCCTCACTCCATAATAAGAGCCCTGGAGACCAGAACAATGAAGGACCAGCGAAGCTGGGTGTGGGCTCAGAATGGCAGGAGTGCTGACTGAACACAGAGGACAGCTTTTCTTTTTAATCACCCTTACCCAGCGCCTTCCTCCCTTTCCTCTTGACTGAGTAGTCAGAACGCACTGTCTAGCTCTTATCTTTTTCTCTAGAGGACAGAGACCTTCAGTAAGTTGCCCGAGGTCACACCGAGGTCACACAGCTACACTGTCCAAGAGCAAAGTTTCTAAAGGAGGCAGGCTAGCTCCACGCCTTGTATCTATAAGTGCCAGCTGCCGGCCTAGAACAGGGGTTCTCAACCTGTGGGTCGCAAACCTGTTCACACGGGTTTTCTAAGACCATCACAAAGCACAGATAGTTGCACTATGGTTCATAAAGCAGTGAAACCACAGTTATGAAGTAGCAATTGAAATAATTTATAGTTGGGGTCACAACAGTGAGGAACTTCATTAAAGGGTCACAGCATTAGGAAGGCTGAGAAGCACTGGCCTAAAGTAACAATAGAGACGAGCAAAGGCTGCTCAGAAAGCACACAGCGATAGCCCTCCCCCAGTGATGGCAAACCTGTGTGCAGTTTCACCTCAAGTTCTGAAGAGCCAGGTGGACAGGACAGACAGAGACCCCTGATGCCAGAGACACTCACTATGGCCCGGTGAGCGTCCTTTCCACCCATGTTCTCATTTCCTACTGGCATCTGTTGAGCTCTGGCACCATGGTGAATGTGTCACAGTTTACACAAGAGCCACAAAAATCACACCAACAGCAGCATTCTGCTCAATGGAAAATAGTGCTCAGAGCATTGATTCCCAGACGTGCCGGGTTTGTCGGTGTGTTACTTCTTTGATTGAGACGGGGTGTCCTGGAACTCATGTGGGCTGGCCTCAAACTCCCACACTTACACTCATAAGCCACCATGCCCTGCTTTTCTTGTGACAGATACATTTTAAACTGCTCTATGGCATTTCCCTCTGTGGTGGTTGGAATGGCCCTTCTAGACTCATCTGTTTGAATGCTTGGCCCATAGGGAGTGCCGCTATTAGGTGTGGGCTTGTTAAGGTAGGTGTGGCTTTGTTGGAGGAAGTGTGTCGCTGTGTAGGGGCAGGCTTTGAGCTCTCCTATGCTCAAGCTGCATCCAATGACTCAGTCTCCTTCTGCTACCTTCACGTCAAGATGTAGAATTCTCAGCTCCTCCAGCACCGTGTCTGCCTGAACATCGCCATGCTTCCTGCCATGACGATAATAGATTGAACCTCTGAACTGTAAGCCAGTCCCAGTGAAATGTCCTCTGTTATAAGAGTTGCCTTGGTCATGGTATCTCTTCACCCTCTACAACCCTAAGACACCCTCCATTGCAGATGAACTATACGGCTTTGTCTGTCATCTTTGTATTGATGGACATTTAGTTCGTTTCCATTGTTTGCTACTTTAAAGGTTTCTGTGAGAAACTTTCTTTTGTAGTTCTCATGCATGGCTAACCATTTCCCTAGGTTATATAGGGCAAAGCAGAGTTACAAGCAGATTTGGGGTTGAAGAAAAATTGCAGATGGCACACCAACGCACACCAATCAAATTTACACTAAAAATATATGAGTGGTGTATAAAAGATTCTGGAGCCCCAGGAACAGCTGCTGTTGGGAATGCTAGCATGTTTTCTGGTCTGATGCTTGTGAAATAGATGGCATCGTCTGTGGCTTTAATGAGCAATTTCCTTCTCACTGGGGAGGGAGGCCATGTTCATATGCTTATTGGCCTCTGAACTGAACTCCTCTGCTCAGTGAGCTAGTGGTTACTGCTGGAGGTGGCTCTGCAGACATCACCATTCCATTACTGCATCAAATGTCCGAAATGAATCAACTTGAAAACATGACAGGTTCATTTAGAGGTCACAGTTCATAGTTCATTGGCTCCATTACTTTAGGGCTATGATAGACGGCTCCACACAAAAGTCTGAAAGACTGAAGAGGGAGGAGAGAGAATGGAAAGGGGGAGGGAAGGGAGGGGAGGGAGGAAAGGGAAGGGAGGGGAGAGAGAAAGAAAAGGGTCCTGCTATCTCTTTCAAGGGGATGGTCCCCAGTAACTGGAAGACTTCTATCCACTAGAAAACCGAGGCCCATCACCTCCCGATGACACAAAGCTGAGGACAAGCCTTTGACACACACCAAGAAGACATCCCGAGTCTAACTGTAGCAGGCACCACCATTCATTTCGATTCATTTAATTTTTTGAATCAGGTGCCATTGTTTTTACAAAATGACTCTCATATTTCACCTAATATGCTCTGTCTTGGCCTGGACTGCTGTCGCTTCGATGAAAATGCCATGACCTGAAGCAGCTCGGGAGGGAATCGCAGTAAATTCCCTAAAGGAATTAAAGGAACTAAAGGAAGCCAAGGCAGAAGCTCAAGCAGGCAGGACCCTGGAGGCAGGACCTGCTGCAGAGGCCATGGAGGGTGCTGCTTACTGGCTTGCTCATGGCTGCCACAGCATGCTTTGTCATAGAACCCAGAACCTCAGCCAGGAGCTGGCCACACACACAGTGGGCTGAGCCCTCCCCACCAATCATTAATTAAGAAAGGTAAGCCACAGGCTTGCCTACAGCCTGATCTGATGGAGGCATTCAGTTGTGGCTCCTCTCTCTCTGATGACTCCAGCTTGTGTCAAGTTGTCAGAAAACTAGCTGGAACGCACTCAAAATATGGGGGGTTCACTCCAATTTTAAATGGATTTCTTTCTTTCTTCCTTCCACTCCTTCTTCTCCTCCTGCTCTCCCTTCTTCTCTTTCTTCTTTATATTTTTCAAACAGGAATGTTGTTTAGCTGCAGCTTTACCTGCTGAGCTAATTTGCTGCTCCTAGGACTGCTTCCTTAACTTTATTTTCAACTTGTTCATTGCAAGTATATAGAAATGCATGTGATATTAATACATGTGTGGACAGATATGTATTCCTGGGTGTGATAGATAATATAGACACACAATGTACACATCTTTTAAGCTTCAGACTAATAGTTTTTCATGGACTGGCTGGGATTTTCCACACATGGGGTCACGTGCCTGTACATGGATGTGCCTTTATCTCCCCCTTTCTAGTCTGTGTATCTGCACACCTTACTGCCCTGGGTGGAGCCTCAGGGCAGAGAAGCTATGGTGAGAACAGGCACCTGGCTGTCCACCTGGCCTAGTCCATCCTTTCACTGCTGAACAGGATGCTTTGTGAACTTCTGGGAATGTTTGTTAGGGTGGTGAAATTCGAATGCCTTCCTAGTGTATTGAACGCTTTGTGCTTCAGGTCTGATAGATTTTTGTCAAACGTCTTCTGTTCGGTTTTGTTTTCATGCTTCTATGAATGTGGTCATGGGATTTTCATCTTTGAATGCATCTACAGTCAATTAACTGTGGTCAGTTAATTGGGATATTAAACCAAACTTGCACCCTAGAGTGAATCCCACTTACTATGGTCTAGAATTACTTTTTTTTACATAGGTTTCCAGATTTGGTTTGCTGATGTTCTATTGAAGAAATTTCAATCCATTTCTCAGAAGAAATTTTAGTCTGTGCTGCCCTTGTTACAGCCTTGTCTAGTTTGAGTTTTAGGATAATGATGGTTTAAGGCAATTGGTTGGGAACTGTTCTCCCATCTGTGGGGGGGGGGGTTTGCATAAAGTTGTTAATTCTTCTTTTGGTGTTTGGTAGACTCACTTGGGAGGACATCTAGGCCTAGTTTGACTGTGTGAGCAAGTTTTTTTTTCCTATCAGTTTACTTTCTAAATCTTTTCTAGTTCATATAGAACTATTCAGAGGCCCCATTTCCTCTTGAGTGGTCCCCAGGAGTGTATGCCTTTCTGGCTGTGATGCAAATGGTGGTGTGCTTCTCTCTGAGCTGGACGCCCACTTTACTATTCAAGCATGAAGCAAAGAAGAGGGATGGTGACCGAGCAGATTTTTATGTCTCTTTTTGGCACAGAACTTTACTGTCTGTAGAGTAAAGGACAAGGCAAGGACAGGGCAAGGACAGTCTAGGCCTAGTATTTTCAAGGGTTCATCACAAAATAGGACTCCATCCAACCCTGGGTGTTGGGCAGAAAACAGTCTCTAGCCCCAGGACTCACAGAATTGAGCACGTCACCAGGCGGTGGCCTTGAGAAGCAGAAGAACACACTGTGTCAGTTTTAGTGTGAAGACAAAATGCCAGAGAGAGTACACAGTCCATAATGGTGAAGAAATCATGGCAGAGTTAATGACTGGACATACATTCGGCTGAAATTCCTTACATCAGGAAATAGGGAGAAGTTGAGTCAGAACCAGAGTCAGGCTATAATACATAGTGATTTGCTCCACTTCCACCTCTTTGTGACAAGATACTTCCTGGGGAGACACAACACACTACTTACCCTAGATAGGAAACCCACGATAGACCCAAGTATGGATACCACAAAAGTCAAACTTGGCGAGCCAATGAGTTTTATTAGGGTCACTTACAGGAGTGGAAATGACTCAAAGACTGTATCACCAAAGCCCACCCCAGCACAGGTGACAGCTCACAAAAGCTGGAAACCAGGAGCACACGGCACAGCCTGCAGACAGCTCAACAGGTTGGAAGGGTCTTTTCTAAGTGACTCGGTTGGTCTAACCTCCTTCCAGGCAGACCTGCTGGTTTCTGCTCCTTCAAAGGAACTTGGCTGTTCTCAGAGTCGTCTTTGCAGTATGGCTTGTCTGGAAGTCAATTTCAGGGGCCTTGGTTGTTTACTCTTGGGAGGGAGGGGTCTGGTGAATCTGATTGATTTCAGGGATTTCCTGAAACTATTTTGAGTTGTGTCTGTCTTAAGGAGCTTCCCTACAGAATGGATGGTCTCAGTCTCAGAGGAAACTGCTACACCTCACTACACCCCAATGACCCACTTCTTCAGACTAAGCCCCATTTTCTAAAGGTTCCCGGTCCTGCCCAAAGATCAGCACCTTCTGGAGAACAAGTGTCCAAACACATGAGCACTATGGACAGATCCAGGACACTTTACCTCTAGACCATGCCACCTGGAATTATCTGTAGTGCTAGAGCGGGGCTGGAGCAGAGAAATCCCAGAGCTCCAGAGTGCACTCCCCACTCACAGAAGGTTCTGTTAGTGTCGCTAATATCCACCACATCTGCCGGGCAAGAGATCTGTTGAGAAGTGCATGCTGCCTCAGTGGGAGCAGTCCCCAAGCACCCAGGACACCCGCCAACCCTCGTCCCTGTTTTCCCTTTCATAGTCTCCGGACTCTCATTTTCTTGGGGTTCCATGGTCACATTAAAATAGAGCTGAATAGTTCCCATAGAGTTGCCATTGATTTCCATCATGGCACCTCCCAAATATTCACTGTCAAACTGACTGTCAAACTGCTGTCTCTAAACAGAAAGAATGAAGTCTTAGAAGAAAGTGTTCCAGGGTGAGTTTAAGAGTTAAGAAGCCAGAAAGAAGAGGCCTTGCATTGTGTTTATTTTGTTTTATTTTAGTTACTGCTGGTTTTTAGAGACAGGATCTCACACCGTAGTCCAGGTCTGCCTGGACTCAGAGTAATCGTCCTGTTTCAACCTCCCAAGAGCTCAGTGTTTTAATTTTCTCTTATTGGCAAGTGTTCCTCTTGGAACTTTGATGGCCCTGATACGCCACAACTCAGGACAGAGCCCACAGTTCTGCTCCAAGAATATAAGAACATTCTAGATGATTTCCCCTCCAAGTGTCCTGGCTGTTAGAGAACACAGCTGGACATTCCCCCTGGGGATTTGTGTCTCCCCTCACACACTTAATTGCATATAACACTTTACTATATAACATCAATTTGGAACATGGTGATCGTTTAGTTCCTTACACATCGAGTCCTAAAACACACACACCCATCATGGACACGTTGTAGAACTACAGTGTCTGAGGAGGTGGGTTGGGGAAGCATCTCCTGCCCCAGTTGTCCAAGACAACATATAGTCATAGTGTATTCACAGATGCCAACCACTCACATTTGTCAGTGTAAGACACTAGAAGGTTTGAGATAAAACACAAGCACTGACAGAGTTATTTCAAATCAAGACACTGAAGAATAGGTTCAAAAGAAACCAGCAGAACATAGTGGCCCTTGGCCTCAAGTGACTGAACATAGCAAAACACGGGGAATGGCTGGTTCCGAGAGTGAAGCTGAGGTCGGTGTGACTCCAGAAAAGCGTGTTAAATCACCATGCTGATCAGAGTCGGGAAAATGGATGTGAAAAAGAGGTATGACATTTGCACACAAAGAATCATTTTTCAAACAGACAGTGATTCTTGCTTTGGTATTTCCATTTTCAGGTCTGAGAAGACTTGAGGATGAAAATTTGATTTTATACATATTCCCTTCCATGGCTGATGTTTTTAGAATGATGCTTCTTTATCATAATATGAGACAGCCAGGAGTGCCAGGAGAAAAATCCTTCAATTACCCCTTCAATGGACAGTCGGCATCAGTAGAGCCCGAAAACTTTTGAAAGTGAAGCATTTCTGGTTTCTGGCTTGAGCACACCTTGACAATCATCATTCTTTGCACAAACCATTAGTTTGAAAAATTATCTATTTTTATAGATGGACGAGAGTTTCTATAGAGGGCTTCACTGAAGAAAACCCAACAAATAAATATTGAGACTATTAATTAATTCAGCAAAACGTCATCATATAGGGGACCAGAATTTCCAGTTGTCTCAGGAAAGGCATATGCTGAGCTCAGGATTCACCCATCCCAGTCAAAGGAAGAGTTTTCTCCAACCATCCTTGCTGCACCTTGGCTCTACCTGTCAATCAGCACAGAGATAAATGCTCAGTCTGCCTCGAACTGCAGCTGCGGGTCGGGTGGCAACACAAACGGAAGCCAGCCCAACACAAGCTTTGCTGAGCTTCATTTATTTTATTTTAGGGCTAAGGCAACTCTACTTCCATTTTTAAACTAAACTTTGTTTTGAAATAATTGTATCTTCACACGCACTTAGAAGAAAGACCACAGAGGCTCCTCGGCACCCTTCATTTAGCTTGCTTCGGGTGTAGCACCATGCAAAAGTCGGGTGTGATACCTTAAGCATGTCTTTAATGTTTATGGAACACACCAATCTTGATCAGATTTTCAAGCAGGTCACCTGGGATAATTCCTTTTAGTTAAGTTGCTGTCTTATGTGAACGAGGCTAGGCCCTTGAGTGATCAAATATTTGCGTGATGAACATCTTCTGAAACACTTCCTCTTCTGCTTGGACAACTCTGTTGGCATTCATTGTTGATAGTGTTCACCACATCATCAGGCCTCTGCAAGGTCCACGAGTCCAAGAGACTAGGGCCTTCTGGTCTTCACAGCTCTTGGATTACAATTAAAATGACCTCATGTTTTCCTAGCTTGGAAGCTATTCCTGGACATCACTGCTATACATACACACTCCCTTCTAACAGGAAGAACCTGACGACCGTTATAGTTTGCTGCCACACACTCACAGACTGTGGACTCAAAACTCACATGAAACTTTACTTAGATAAGTAGATGGATGGGTGGGTGGGTGGGTAGATGGATGGATAGATGGATGGATGGATGGATAG
>REGO01000129.1:2196282-2212482 GCA_010120015.1 Rhombomys opimus
GGATAGATGGGTGGGTGGGTGGGTAGATGGATGGATGGACAGATGGGTAGATGGGCAGATGGATGAGGGTCTCATGTAGCAGAGATAACCTCCAGTTCCCTGTGTGGCCAGAGATGACCTTCAATTTCTGATTCTCTCACCCCTACCTCCCAAATGTTGGATTACTGACATGCACAACCAGTTCTAGTTTTATGGTACTGGGGGTCAAACCAGGGCTTTATGCACCCTGGTCAAGCCCTCTATCCACTGAGCTGCACCCCCAGCACAAGTAAAGATTTCACTAGAACTCTGTAAACACAGGCCAGTATTCTCTGAACAGTGCTATGGCATATTGTTTGAACATGAGCTGTGTTGATCTCATTTCTCCTTATGTACCCCAAAGAATTCTTCCCCTTCATAGCTTTGGGAATAGTTTGATGCCTTGCATAAACTGGTACACTAAGCATGACTCGGGGCAAGGGTTGAACAGAGGCCTCGAACAGCTCCTGCTCTCACTCTCTCAGCCCCATAAACTTTGATCAGAACCTGGGGGTGTCTTCCTAATATTATGGACTGAGAGGTGAGCCATCATCAACTGCTACATATAATTGAGAGGGCTTATACCAGGCCTGCCCAACCACTGTGCCTCATGTAGCCCAGGAAAGTTGTGGATGAGGCCCCTCCCACAATAGCTGGGCTTTACTTTTTGACTGTTTGTTAACTGCATAGTGTGACTCTTAGAGCATGAACGTGGAAGATGCTGTCATGTCATACATAACAAATGCATATAAGCTCTATCACCCACTGGCAAAGGCCGAGCAATCCTGCTGTGGAGCATCCTGCCCCTGAGCTTCTGGACAGCTAGAGCAACACGTATTCTTTCAGGTAAGGCCTTCAGAAGAACGGCCCAGCAGAGTTCTCCCCACATTGCTCCTCCACCAGGTGGTGGGGCAGAAACCAGTGAATTTCAGTCTAAATCTGAGGGGCACATTCCCTAAGAATCATGCTGTATTGTCTGCAACTAAAATGCCTATTGGAACAACTAACTCCTGGGAGGAAAGATTTGTGTTGGCTCTTGGTTTCAGAGGGCTCAGTCCATGCCTAACTGGACATAACATTACAGTGGTGGGAGGGTGGAGCAGAGGAGATCCTTCATCTTTTGGAGAGTGAGGACGGGACTGGGGCCATGAATGGCCTTCAACTGCACAGGGCCCCAGAAAACTACTCCCCCTACCAAGGCCTCACCTTCTAGCATTCCTGAAACCTTCCAAAACAGCACCACTAGCTGGAAAAACAAGAGCTCAACACACAAGCCTGTGGAGAAATTTTCATTTTCAAACCCTAACAGATGTCTGTAATGATGACCTCAGCCATCAGCCACACAGGAGCCTGCAGTAACTTTGACATCTCTGCATGGCAGTATGTTTTGTTTATTCCCCAATCCTGGGCTTTGTTCTGGGTCACTGAGAGGATTCTAAGTAAGTGATAGTTATTCTCATGACCAAATCTTCAGGCTCTCCTAGAGAAGCTACGTATTTAAGGATCAGTAACAGCCTGGAGAGTCCGCTGAGTTCCCTGGGTTAGGAGGCTCTGCCTGCCGAGAGAGTCCGCTGAGTTCCCTGGGTTAGGAGGCTCTGCCTGCCGAGAATTTCCAGAAACGGCAAGGAATCTCTGGGTGCACAGGGGGATTCCCGCAAAGAGAGGACCCAGAGTGGAACGTTCTGAGAACACTGGGCATTCAAAGCCACGAACGTCCCCCTGTCCACTCCTATGACGTACAGCTACCTCCTGAAACATCTCGAAAGCCTCTATGGGGAAATGCGGTCCAGGATGTGCCAAGTGGCTGGAGTAGCCACGCTTCTCTTCTCAAGCTTGGTCTGCTGCAGCAAAAGCTGTCTTCAGCCGTGATGAAAGCCCCATTACAGCCAAACAGCTCTCACCGAAGTCCGTACAAGCAGGAGTCTAATGGAATTGGGGATAAAATCCTGTATAAACACAGAAGGTCCAGCAGTCTGCTCCTCAGGAAGGTTGGCGAAGGATCCCAGGCTGCCTTTCATCTACCGCACTCCCCCTCTTCACCCCACCTCCAAGGAAGATGCTCTGCTGACAATGCCTCCTCGCGATCAAGCCAGCGTCAGGGAGTGTATTCTTGGAAGTCAAGGACAGTCACTGGAGAAGGCACACCAGCTCCTCCACCCGTTGGCACAGCCAGGCTGGAAGGAGCATGGTCTAGAAATTTCCCCAGATCAAAGAGGCGAGGTGGCACCTCACTGCTGAGGCTGGGTAGATTGCCCTGATTAAGAAGTTGGAAGAAAAAAAAAAAAGTTAAACTCAAATTTTGGACAGGAGTTGCTAAGTGATACAGACAAATTCAGGGAAAATGCCTATATTAACACACCTTCAGAGTGTCCTTTTCTTTTATTACCATTGAAGAATTTGTATGAAGATGTAAAGATGGGTATACTCAGAGGTGTTCCTCTCAGCCATCTTTATGATGCACACTGAGCATGCCCAGAGGTGTTCCTATTCGCCATCTTTACAATGCACACTGAGCATGCTCAGAGGTGTTCCTGTTGGCCGTTATTCTGTCAAAAGCTGACTTTATCAGGAACTCTTCTCCCTCACTATTTTAACTTTCTAAACATGTTTTCCATGGTGAAAAACGTGTCCTTAGTGAAAGTGAATGCTACTTGAGCATGTAAACAAAATCCACCACTTTCCTGTTCAAAGGCAACACACTTTGGGGAATCCTGCCTGTGTCCCCCCTGCAGCTAGTAGCTACTGCTCTATTATTGGTCTGCTTAATTCTTAGCTTTGGCTCAATAAGCCGTGGACGCTGCTGGTTACACGTTTGCTCTGTGTAGGTACCCCTACCTTGAATACTGAAGGGGCTGACGCTCAGGCTCAAATGAACAGTCCATTACCATTCACCAGGTGTCCCGCCTGGATCCTCCTTGATCAACCTAGAACCCGCCGGAACCCAGGAGTGTGCTCACTCCAGACAATCCCCTAGAACTTCTCTGGCCCAGGAGCTCACCCTTCTCGTCTATCACCTTCCCTTCCTCTGCTTCCTGCTGCTTTCATATGCCTGTCACTGCAAGCCTGAGGACTATAAAGTCAGTGCCCCGTAGATCTGAGCTCCAGGTCTTCTCACCCACTCACGGGAAGAGCCAGGAGTCCACTGTTTATACTACCCACTGACTTGGGGCTCCTTTCAGGAGTCTCATCAGTGTTAATTATTGTGATTGCTAAAGCAAAGCTAGCTATGACCAGCCTGGTTGGTTGTCCCTGCAACCAGTGGATTTCCCACTACTGACAGTTACAAAAGTCTCAATATGTACTCATGTACTCACTCATTTAACAATGAGGGGTGAGAGGTGGGGCTGCAGACTGGGCAGCCTTGCAGGGCTCTTGAACGCTTTGTCTTGATTGTAGTGAGATGGAAATAAAGACAGGTCAACCAGAGCTGTGGTAGGCAGCCTGTGACATATGAAGGGTCTCTGCCTTCTGTCCTGAACTGGCATTTGTGGAGCAAGCAGATAGAGCTGAAAAACAGGCTCTTGCCACAGGCTTCCCATGGTCAAGTTCTCGCCAGGCCCCTCAGGATGAGTCTCCACTGAACTGGGAACACGGGTTCATCCTTCCCTTCAGTTTCTGCCTCTCTTCCACAGGGTGGAGGTTCTGTTCCACTCTTCCCAACAGATGCCATGCTCCACCTTCCTCGCTCCTTGCAGAGCAGGCTGGGGCTGCCAGGCTGTCTTGCCTTCTGACCGTGGGCCCTGTACCCTGGGGGACACCTACCTTCTCACTCCCACAGATGTGCAGCCTCTTCTCAGACCTCCCTCATCCAGACTTCCACTAGCAGGACAGGTCCACACTGGGGCCAATTGGGGCACCACCTGGTTGGGAGACTCAAGCTCCCTATGCTCTGAACTGACTGTTCATCCTTGGATCTTGAACCAAGGTAGCATCGGCCTGGGGACAGGGTGGCTCCCCACACCTCTCAGAAAGCTCTGCATGCAAGTGAACTACAGCCTGCTTGGCCCCATGGACTGACTGCCCAGTGACTCTGGCAATCAAAGAGAAAGTGTCCTCTTTATGCCTCTGTTTACTAGCAGCCTTGATGTGATTCATGCTTTCTGTTCCCTGAGAAATCTACTCATGTGTGTGATAACCACATAATGAGAATTCTAGTTTGCAGTTGTTGTGTGACTTTCCTAGGGTAAATATCCATTTACCCCAGGTAGAGACAGCACAGACAGGTCAGGATTTCATCAAGGTCCAGCTTGGTGAACTAATGAGCTTAGCTATTTATTTATTTATTTATTTATTTATTTATTTATTTATTTATTTATGTGAGTGTGTGTATTATGTGTGTGATATGTGTGTGTTATGTGTTTGTGTGTGTGTACCTGTACATGTGTGTGCATGTAGAGACCAGCAGTCAATACCAGTGTCATTCCTCACCACCCACCTTGCTTAACGAGACAGGATGTCACACGAGCCCAGAACTCACCATACTGGCTGGCCACGGGTTCCAGATGTCTGCTTGTCTCTGCCTCCCCAACATCAGGATTACAAGTATGATTCACTATGCCCAGTTTTTTTTTTTTAAGACATGGATTCTGGGGAGAAAACTCATGTCCTCATGCTTACAAGTTAAATACTTTACCAACTGCGGTGGTTGGAATAGGCATGGCCCCCACAGACTCACGTGCTTGAAAGTGGCACTATGAGGAGGTGTGGCCTTGTTGGAGGAAGTGTGTCACTGTGGGGGTGGGCCTTGGTGTCTAATTTGCTCAAGCTACTCCCAGTGTGGCACACAGTCCCTTTCTGCTGCCTGGGAATCGAGATGTAGAACTCTCAGCTACTCTCCAGCACCGTGCCTGCTCACTGCCATGCTTCTCACCATGACAATAATGGACTAACTAAACCTCTGAAACTGTAAGCCAGCCAACTAAGTGTTTTTCCTTGTAAGAGTTGCCATGGTCACAGTGTCTCTTCACAACAATAGAAGCCCTAACTAAGATACCAACTGAACAATCCCCAGCTTCTGAACCAGCGAGGTTACTGGGCAAAGGGGACTCACAGGTGACAGGAAGAAGTGCACTCCCCTGGTCGACTGTTTACAACTTAGTAAATCTCAGGGAGCAGCTAAGGAGATAACTCAGTAAGGAAGAGTGTTTGCTGCATAAGGATGAGGGCATGAGTTCAAATCCCTGGCAGCCATGGAACAAGGCAGGCCCAAGCATGCTTATCTGTATACTGAGTTGTTAAAGTAACTTTTATTTGCCTGATGTAACTGTCATCTCGGAGGCTTACTGTCTGCTAATTTAGGCCTAGTCCTGGAAGCATCTAGCCTCCATACAGTCTAATCTAGGCCTAGAATGTTTTCAGCATCTAAGACCGACTGCTGCATAACCCTTTTAGTTCTTTCTGAGCTCCAGCTGGCTGATCCAACTCAGCTGTTCTGGCTCAAACTCCTCTCCTAAATGGCTGATTCAAACTGGCTTCTCTCAGCTTCTGACTGAACTGCTCTGCTTGGCCTCAAACTAACTCTAGCAATCCATTTTAATCTTCTGGCTCCTTCTTGTTCTCTGGTTCATTCTGTCTTCACCTGTGTCTAGCCTGTTATCTCTCCAATCTCTCTGTAAAACACCCTGCCTCTGAATTCCATTAACTGAACTGCCACTAACTCAACTCCACTGCACTGCCGTTCAACTCCCTGACTCAACCAAACTCCCTGAATAGAACTGACTAGAACTCAGAGATCTGCTTGCCTCTGTCTCCCAAGGGCTAGGATCAAAGACATGTACCACCACCCTTGGACCTAAGCTTTTCTTTACCTGAAACTTGCTCCATACCAGGCTGGCCTTGAACTCAGATACCTGCTTGGCTCTATCTCCTGGGAAAAAAAAGACATACCTATTTTCCAGTTGGATCACACAGATCTAGAAGATCTTTGGACATGATCTGTTGCCAGAGCAGCCATGTTCTGAATTAAAATACCGTATGCCCAGTGCTATGGCAGGACAGAAACACGGGGCTCACTGGAGTTTGCTGGGTGCCAGCCTAACTCCAGGTTCATGAGACACTCTGCCTCAAAGGAATGATATAGTGAGTGACACAACAGGACACTCAGTGTTCTCCTCTAGCTTTTTCACACATGTGGGCATGTGCACACGTGTGCACATACATACACAGATACATCAAATTAAAATTTAAAATCAAAATAAACAATAAAACCTCTGGGATGGAAAGCATTCTGATGGTCTCCTGATATTCCTGAGCCTCATGCTCCTCCTCTGTCATCTTTCCAGCTCCATGAGGGAATTCCACAAGCCTGACTGCTCATGAGGGTCTCCTACGCTCAGCACAGCTCCTCTGCATCACAATAGTCACAGCCACGCCCAAACCAGCAGCAATGGCCAAGTCAGGTGTCACTGGCCGAGGACAGTGGCCCTCAGTCATATGAGGAACCTACATCCACAGCCTGGCAGGTTTAAAGTAAAGTTCATCTGTCAAGCATCCGCTGACTTCCTGATCCCAGCTCCTGTGTTTCGGCTTGGCAGATGTGGAAGGCAAAGCTGTGCGGTCACTCTACATAACAGACAAATATAACCAAATGCTGGGTGTGTCCTTGATTGCTTTTCCATTAACTCTTAAATAGTTTCCATGTAGTCTGTCTCATTTTAAGCATTATCCAGCCCATAGAGTTATTCCAAAGAGCCACATTTATGAGCATCTTTTTCTGCCTCCCACATGTGAGGAACATGCCTGTTTTCTGGTAATGTCATAATCCAAATACACACACTCACACACACATTCACACAGACTATTTTTTCTGTTGCTGCATGATCAGTTGGTTCAGTTCTGTAATTTTATGTCATGGCTTCCTAAAAGGAAAGACTTAGCATCCCTCTCATCATCTAGACTGGTGTGTGGTTGCCCTGGAGACCCCAAGAGCTAAGGGGCCCGGGAGCACCACCCTCTCTGTCTTGCTTCTGAGGGTAAAAAGTGGGTGCAGTGGAGTTACCTGACTCCAGAGACAGATTCTTGTGACCACAGACTGTGGACGGGACACTCAGGGACTCTCAGAACTATTGTCACACCCAGCCCTGGGGGCGTGGCTGATGAATGATTGTCTGTCCTTGTAACAGTGCCCCCACATGTGGGTGTTCTGTCCTTTTGTAGAGTGCCCTGGGACCCACAATCCTCTGGCCTCAGCATCCCAGCTCTGAGTTCCCTGGGTGCACATCACACCCCGTCAGAACTGCCTCACTCTGCTAAATGCAGGCTCTTCCCTGCCCTGCGGGTTCTGTTGCCATTGATGGGACACATGGAGTGTCCAGCTTACCAGACTCCACCCTGGGAGGTGGCAACAGAGCGTGTTTTCAGACTATTTAACAACATTTCCCATGAGCACATTCTGTTAGCACAGCCTTTTACTCATAGGCGAAGCTTTGAGAGTGAGTGGCAGGAAAGTCTGACCAGAACAGAAGGGCAGCTATAGCATGGCCAGGCACAAAATCATAAACAACTTAAATCGGTTTATTTTTGAAAATTTTAAAACCTGGTTATACAGCTACTGGATTCTGAATAAGATGCATCCATTTCTCCTCTCGGACTCTGTCCCAGCTGCTGCTAATCTGATCTGGCATTAATCAGTAGCTGTGGACCCCTTCCAAAGTCTTTAGCTAGCTCCTAAGTTATGGGAGTTAAAAGCTCCATCCATGGTGGATAAAATGTTACTCCCATTTCACAGGACACAATTCATAGTCCTGGGCTGACAAAGGAGTCGGATGAGGGCACAGACGTTTAAATCATGGTGGAACAATGTTTGTTCCCAGGAAGCAGTGACGTTAGGGTCAGATTCATGCATGGGGTGGGACAGGAGCTCAGCGGCAGTGACATCAGGACATCCAGCTTTTCTGTGTACTGTCAGCACTCTAACGGCATCTAGACAAACCACGTCGTCTTAATAGCAATCATTTGTTTTTCCTGTATTGTCTGAATACCAGAGCAGTGCCTGCATTTATTTATCTCTGAAGAAGGCCACCATTCATGAAAGGATTTTGCTATGGCCACATTCCGCCTCTGCCTTCATTCAGGTACAAGCAGCAGCCGCGCCTTTGCTAGCTTTGCTCAGGTCGCTCAATAAACATTTCTGACCACCCACCAGACACAGCCGGAGGCAATGCAGTGAGCAGAAGAAAGTCACTGCTGTCTTTGGGGGGGGGTGAGGGGCCCTTGGCAAACACGCAGGGAACAGTACCGTGTGCTGACAGCCTTGGGGGACAGCCCTGAGGCCGCAGAGAAGGAGGAGCTGGGGCACACTGTAGCTCCACAGCTCAGGGCTGGGTACTTCCTAAAGAACAGGGGGGTTATTTGCCTGAGTGTTTTTGAGGTGGGAGATAGAGAGGGAGGGCAAACGAGGGGGGGAAAGGGGGAGAAGAGAGAAAGGGAGGGGGAGAGAAGGAGGAAGGAGGGCTGAAGACAGGAGCCAGTGAAATTCAAAGCACAGCTGTGCAGGAGCGCATGAGGCACAGGGTAGAAAGGCATTAACCCGGCAGTTCCAGCCACCCCGTCAGTGTCTCTGCGTGGCCCCACAAGGTGGTTCCAAACCATTACTGCTGTAGGCACTTCTCGGTTCTCATCTTCTCAAAGGAAAGTATTCAGTGAGAAACACAGACAGTTTAAGCAGAAGTTGATTTAGAAGAGCAAACAAATGTTTCGAAGAGAGACTAGAGTCACAGCTCCAAAATGGGGGCCAGCACCTTGGGTTCTGCACTGTGAACTTAAAAAAGAAATACAAATATTTGTGAAGTAGGTGGGTCAAGGATACCCTTCCCTCCCTCCTGATGGTGCAGAGAGTCTTCTTAAGGTATTTCTCCCCGCCATCCTTTGGAGAACTTCACTTGCCGTAGGGGACAAACCAGAGCAGGAGACGTTCCAGTGACATCCGGGCCTTTGAGGGCACAGACCCCCTGTTAGTGTGCTTGGCGGTGGGATTCCCTGGGTTCTGACCCACAGGGAACCACGATCCACAGGGAACCAGCACTGAGAACGCTAGGCACAGTGGGCATCTGGCTGCAGGAGATGCGGGGCCCAATGCATCTGCAGCCTTCCTCCCAGTCAGCCTGGCATCATTACTGCCTGAGGGAAGGCTCAGACTTCACCCATAATTACCCATACTGGGGGACAGAGGAGCTCGGCAGCTAGCTGTGGTTCCTTAGCCATAGCCACACCATTTTGTAAATTTCCTTCATTTTTGGTTGAACTTGTGACAACTGCCAAAACTATAGTAATTTCATTTCTAGTATGAAACAGTAAAATAATGTGTTTCTCTAGAAAACTGCTCACTGCAGTTTTTCTATACTATCGAGCCCCAGTAACACAACCAAGCCACCGGAAGTATTTGTCACCTGATGTCTGTGCTCACCGCTCCAGGGTTGTGCTTAGAAACAGCCAATCACCGAAAGACAACTGTTCGCCTCCCTCTTCCCCCGTAACCACCTAGCCTGTAAGCAGCCTGGGCTCTCTGAGAGCTAGCTCACTTCTGCATGCTTTCCCCTGAGTTAAACCTGGGCCTGTGGTCCTCAGCTGTTTTTTCTCTTCACCAGCCCTGCAGTAAAAATGTTTCCCCACTAGGGCTGGGATACAAGTAAATTGTAAACGACCGCGTAACCGTCTCGCCAGCAAGAAGGCACATGGACGACAGGATCCTTCTGCAGCAGGCTTTATTACACGCAATGTAAGGAGGAAGACGCCAGCCCCAAGATGGCGCTGCTTAAATAAGCCCCGACCGCACTTATGTGACGTGGAGTGACGTGTCATACCCTGATTGACTGCTTACTCGTACCCGTCTGACGGCCCGGGGTGGGGCAGTGGCTTGGCGCGCTTTTGCAACTGCACATGTGCTCTCAGAGGCTGTTACCAGTATAGAGACTGGATGCCGGCGCCATCTTGTAATGGCGTCTGAACCTCGGCTCTCTACAGTGAATGACCTGTGATTATAATACAATATAATATAATAATAATAATAATAATGTTTCCCCAACAGCTAGTCCTCTTGCTCTCTGCACCCAAGGCTCCGGCAGGTTACGACAATGACTGGGTGCCTTGGCTCTTAATCATCTGCTTGGCCCTGTTATGCCAACAAAGCCATGCTCACAAGTCCTGTGTACACAGCTCCCTTGATAAGATGACAGACAGGCAATGGCCATCCTCTGCTTTATCCCCAGCGTCACTCATCCTCTGACCTCCTTCCATGCGGATGCGGCTGGCCCACTGGCTTCTCACCCTCATGCTTTCCTCACTCTGCCCACCTGACCTGCTCTGCCCCTCCTTCCTGAGAAGCCCAACCCCCGGGAAAGGGTCCAAGGGCCTTTCCTTTACTCAGCTGTCCTGTCAGGCAAGAGAAGAGGAGGCTATGAAAATACACACACACACACACACACACACACACACACACACACAGAGTCTCTCTTCCTCCTTAGCATCCCTCCCTTCATCCTAGGAGAAGACAGGCAGGTGACACCAGGCACACACACACTATCATCCCTGAGGTAACCATGCTTGCTGTTCATTGGAGTCCCTGGCTTAGGTAAAACAAGATGGCCAATTCTCGGAATCCTTTTCAGTAGGGCAGCTCAGACTATAGAGTCTGCTGCAATTTTCTTATTTAGGCTCTAAAGTCATATCCATTATTTTCCGGTCAGTGCTGTGAGAAAAATGCCTGGCAAGAACAAGTGGAGGAAGTTTTCTGGCACACAGTTCCTGAGGACACAATCTACCACGGGGGCAGGCTCGTGAAGTGGCACCGCACCCCATGTGTAGTCAGGAATCGAAGAGAGATGGATGTGGCCCACGGCTGTTCTCCTTCTAATCCAGCTCAAGGGCTGGGCCTGGAGTGATGCTTCCACATTCAGTGCTCCTGGCACTTTACACACCCTGACACAGAACCACACACCCTGGGCTTCAACAGCACCCAGGCACCTTCTGCAGCCTCAGTGTCTCTTCTTGTGAATGGCTGAATGAGCTCTGGGCTTCTTCCTAGAAGTTCCTGTTTGCATTAGAGCGTGTTCCAAGCCCGTGTTCCTGCAAAAGCTGCCCTTCTGAGCGGCCTGCAGACTCCCAGCTTCACCGGGACACCACACTGAGGCACAGAGCAGAGAAGCCACTTTTGGGAACAAACAGCTTTGAAAATAAACAACCATTCTCCACCGAGCCTTTTTCTCGAACTGGTGGTTAGAGGTGGTGAGGAACAGATTTTAAAAACATGTGGGAGGTCAGGAGAGCAGGTGGATCACAAAGAGCTTCTGCCATGGCAGTGTTTCATGCACCTATGTGGGAGGGCTGACTAGGGCATCGCATTCAAGTGCATGTGTGTGCGTGTGTGTGGGTGCGTGCACGTGTGTGTGTGTGTGCTGCAAAATAAGTGGCATAGAATACCACCAGCAATCAATAGATTTCCCAAGGCATCCCCCACTGTACAAAGCAACATATTTCCCAAGCGTGAATCAACAACCTTTTTATCCTGCGTTATAAGTTCTGCCCAGGGGACCTAACGCCCAGGTTTCAGTGTGCACCTCCTATAGAGTTTGCTTTTATTTCAAGAATGTAAAAGTCATAAACCTTAAGTCCTTGTCAAGGGCTTCTCGCCCACTCGGAAAAAGTCTGTGGTTTATGTTATTAAGAAATGTCATGTTGGCGTAATGTGCCGTCTTGGTCCTGAGGGGAGGATATACGTGACGGTTGCTCTCGATTGTCAGCTTGACGGGATTTGGGGCCGCTCTGGAAACAAGTCTATGGCCGTGTCTGTGCTGGATTTTCTAGATTAGGTTAATTGAGGTGGGTTTACTTTACCCTGAATGTGGGTGGTACTATTTCATGCACTAGGGTTCTGGGCTGAATTTAAAAAAGAAAGCTGAATGAGCAAAGCATTTCACACATTCATCTCTCCCTATCTCCTGACTGTGGATACAAAGTAGCCAGCTACTCATTCAGCCGTTTCTCTCTGCTTCCTGACTGTGGATACAAAGTAGCCAGCCCCCATTCATCTACTTCTCTTTGCTTCTTGCCTATGAAATACAAAGTGACCAGCCACCTCCTGCTCTCGTCATTCTGACTTGCCTGCCAGGATGACCTGTATTCCCTGAAACTGTAAGCCAAACAAACACTTCTTTCTATTAGCTGCTTTTCCCAGGTATTTTGACATGGTAACTACTACAGTGTCCACATGCCCTGTGAGACTCACTGTAGCTTCATTTTCATTCTGGCTACTGCTATGAGGAATTTAGGACTCTGTGTAATTCTAGGCAAGGATGAGCACAAATTCTGTTCCTCAGAAGTTACTTGTGTATGACTGGCATTTGACATACTATTTGGGTTGCCAAATGGGAATGATAGACTCATTAATCCCAAATCCTCATCCACAATTCTGTGTTTTTACCAGAACAACATAGACCCGTGGGATCAGAAGGTGTTTGGTTTGTTTTAAGCATCTCTTCTCTCACAGCACTGCCACTTGACAGAGTTATTGGGGAAGTGAATGAGCGAATGAATGCTCGTACTTTGCCGTGTGGACTGCGCATGCATCCTTGAGGACTTGGCTCCACCCTTGCCACTCATGTCTTCTTAATGCCAGGCACTGACCCGGCATTCCTGTTATAGTTTGGATATGAGGTTCCCCTTGCAAGAGTCTAGTGCTGAAGACTTTGTCTCCAGCTAAGGATGCCGTTGAGAGGCGAGGGTGTGTCTTCATCCGTGGATTAGTCTGTTGGGAGGCTGAATGAGCCATGAGCTACGGGAAGTGGCAGGAGGCAGGAAGTCACTAGGGATGGGACTTCCAGGTGTATCTTATCCCCAAACCCGTCCTTCCTCTCCTCTTCTCTCTCCTCTTTCTCTCTTTCTTTCATGCCCTCTCTCTTCCTCTTTCTTTCTTATTCTTCCCTCCTTCCTGTCCTTCCCTCCCCTCTCTTCTCCCCCCTCTTCTGATGCCATGAGGTCAGCTGTGCCTACCAAAGGCTCCACTGATGTTCAGCCTCCCCGTGCCTAAAAGAGGTGGAGTCAAATGAGCACAAGCTGCACAAGTGTGCCCAGTTCTGAAAACAGCAGGCTTTTCTTTTCACTGGAACATGCAGTGTTTTCTTAACAACTGAGGCTAACAAAGGCAAAATGTGTAAGTGAGGGCATCGAGGGTTCTGAGTGTCATTCCTGGGTCTTCGCCACATGTCGGGGTCTTCACCACAGCAGCTGGCAGTACATGGTGGTTTATAAGGTACTCAACTGTACTCGGGTGAGTTCAACATGAGGTATTGTAGAAAAGAACCTGCACTTTTTCTCCCCTCAAATGACAGAAGGCTAATATGAAAGAAAGGTGTGTTTATCACAAGGAAAAGGCTAATTACAAGCACACCCAGGTTCCAAAGCGGAGCCTGATTGCTGGTGATTAGTAATTACAGAGAGCCTGATTGTGGGTGTGTCTTGGCTGGGATCTATCTGTGGATCATAGGAGATCCATGTGGCTGCAGACGCCTGTCCTGGATAAATGGTGGTTAGTTGTCACAGCTGCAGAGCTGCCACAGACACCATGGCAGCCGGAGCAGGTGATGGCAGTTAGGTAAGATCCACTCAGACTAGAGAAAAAAACACTGTGTGGACAGCATGTAGGGCCATGCCAAAGCCAGGCGCTCAGCAGTCTTTCCCCAGTGGCAAGAGTGTCTGAAATGCTCACTGCCCTGTCAGAACTGGAGACAGTCCTGGATGGGCTGCCAGTCACTCGAGTCTCCCCAGGTGTAATGGCTCGCTTGTCACTCTGCTCATTTCATGTCTCGGGCAGAGTCCACCAAGCTCCTGAGCCTGGTCTGTGAACCTGGTATAATCCATTTGAGTCCCAGCAGGTGGTCGACACAGGCATAGACAGGAGGAACGTTCTCTCCTTTTCTACATGCCCCTCTGGTCCCCAGCTCCACCTCGACCCACTGCCCTCATTACTGCTTCCTAGCCAGGGATGTGCCACGCTCCTGTGAGGCAGAAGGGGGATCTCGATCCTGTTACCTGAGATGAGAGTCTCGGCTTCCTTGGGGCTTCCAGAGGCGGCTCCTGCTGTGTCCCAGCCCTCTGTGATGGGGAGGAGAGTCTCCTCGAGCTGTGGCGTGTCTGTGAGTTGTCACTGCTCTGTGCCCTGAGTCTACATTCTGGAGAGAGGACTGCATGGCAGACTGGCTCAGGGTCACCAAGTGCTCCCAACCCACGCCGCTAAGCTTGTGGAGATATTACTGAGAGCCGTGAACTTAGCCTCCCACAGTACTGTTCCACAGGCCACAGGCTGAGAAGCCCTTCGCAGTATCAAAGAAACAGCATCACCTTTCTTTCTGAAGGCTTTCATGCTTTCTCAGTTGTCTGAGGCTCTAGGCGCCTGCTCTTTCCTCCCGTTCTCCCCACTCCCGCTATCTCGGCTCCTTGGTGACAGAGCACTCAGAGTCATTCACACTTGTGTCTGGTGACAAGATAGGCATATGGATTTGCCTCATCTGCAAGTCTATAGGGAGTGTGAGGAATCCCTGAGGCAGGAGATGCTTAGGGTGAACGTGCTGAAAATGGGAAAGACCCTGCTAGAGGGCAGCAGCACACAACACACCTGTGGAATAGGCCCGGTCACGCTGGCCAGCCCGGCAGCCAGATGAAGAGAGGGTTGTGTTGGCTGTGCAGCCTCCTGAGGCTTCAGAAGCAGCAGCCAAGGCAGCATGTCAAGCCCTCTTTGGCACAGGCAGGAGTGGAGCAGGGAGGGAGGGCAGGGGTGGTCTGTAGAGCCAAATCTTGTCAGGAGGATATAGGAAGGAGCAAGGGCACCTGGGAAACACACCCGGGAGAGGAAAGAGGCCATTTGTCTCTGGACAAGATGGCCTGAGGCCCTGAGCCTCCCGGAATCAACACTCATGTGCCCCTGTCACCCACAGAGCAGACAGCGGATGGGGAGTGGTGACACGGTATGATGGAAGCGGAAGGACGGGGTGTGCTGCTTCACAAGCGATGTATCACAGAGACGTATTCCAGGGTGGCCATGTGCGCCAGTCACAGAAGGCCTGATAGAGTCGTGGCCCCCTGTGTCAGCACATCAGCACCCCGTCACACCAGGCACGCCCACGGTGTCAGCATCACTCGCAAGCCCTGTGCCCTGTGCAGGAGGCTCAGAGACCAGTCACGGTCTACCTGCCCACACACCATCATGGCTCCGCAGAGGCCTGCATTGTGTATGCAGACGCTCTGGAAGATGTGCCTGCAGTGGCGCTGTGGAATGCCTGCAATGGCGCTGTGGAATGCCTGCAATGGTGCTGTGGAGATGCCTGCAATGGCGCTGTGGAATGCCTGCAATGGTGCTGTGGAATGCCTGCAATGGCGCTGTGGAATGCCTGCAATGGTGCTGTGGAGATGCCTGCAATGGTGCTGTGGGGATGCCTGCAATGGTGTTGTGGAATGCCTGCATTGGTGCTGTGGAATGCCTGCATTGGTTCAGGAATGCCTGCAATGGTACTGTGGAATGCCCTCATTGGTGCTGCAGGGATGCCTGCAATGGTGCTGCGGGGATGCCTGCATTGGTGCTGTGGGGATGCCTGCACTGGTGCTGTGGAATGCCCTCATTGGTGCTGTGGGGATGCCTGCAATGGTGCTGTGGGGATGCCTGCAATGGTGCTGTGGAATGCCTGCACTGGCGCTGTGGGGATGCCTGCAATGGTGCTGCGGGGATGCCTGCAATGGTGCTGTGGAATGCCTGCAATGGTGCTGTGGAATGCCTGCACTGGTGCTGTGGAATGCCTGCACTGGCGCTGTGGAATGCCTGCATTGGTGCTGTGGGGATGCCTGCAATGGTGCTGTGGAATGCCTGCAATGGTCCTGTGGGGATGCCTGCACTGGCGCTGTGGGGATGCCTGCAATGGTGCTGTGGAATGCCTGCATTGGTGCTGTGGGGATGCCTGCAATGGTGCTGTGGAATGCCTGCAATGGTGCTGTTTGGATGCCTGCAATGGTGCTGTGGGGATGCCTGCAATGGTGCTGTGGAATGCCTGCAATGGTGCTGTGGGGATGCCTGCAATGGTGCTGTGGGGATGCCTGCAATGGTGCTGTGGGGATGCCTGCACTGGCGCTGTGGAATGCCTGCAATGGTGCTGTGGGGATGCCTGCAATGGTGCTGTGGGGATGCCTGCAATGGTGCTGTGG
>REGO01000129.1:2229387-2260810 GCA_010120015.1 Rhombomys opimus
GGTCTCTGTGTGTGTGTGTGGCAGCAGGTCTCTCTGTGTGTGTGGCAGCTGGTCTGTGTGTGACAGTCTGTTCATCCGCCCACTCTCAGGAGCGACTCCTGCGCCCTCCTTTCCCTGCTCACGTTGACCTGAAGTGAACCTGAAGCTCCTGCTTCGGGGACGCTCACTGGCCCTCAGCAGGGGGCACTTTGGGGCTCCCTCTGCCACAGTGCAGGGCAAAGTGCTTCTCTGCAGTGGCTCCACCTGGAACTCCTGACCACCCTGTCCAGCAGCACCGCCAGCACACACATGCACACGCACACGCGCACACACCCACGCATACCTTTCCAACCAGGAGCTCCTTGGGCTTTGCTTGGGTTCCCATGGAGGACAGCTTCAAAGGGACAGTTGGTGTCTACCTCACAGGACCCGGGAGGCCGAAAGTGGCTGAGGATGACTGAACTCCCGTCTTCCTGCCGCCCCCTCCAGCACTGGGACTGCAGCGAGCACCCCCAGACCAATTCTCCGAAATGCTGGGGGATGGGATCCAGGACTCCACGAGTGCCACAGGAAGCCCTCGCTCCCTGAGTGATGGCCCCCTCCACCTTGCTGAGCCTCACAGATGAAACCCACGAGGCAGAAGTGAGGCAAGGTGAAGCGCACATTGCTGCCTCGCTGAGGCGGGACCTCCCCCTCCTGCTGCTTCTGTCAGGCATAGGGTCCTGGGAACAAGAAGAGTGACACAGCACTCACAGAGGCATTTTCACAGGCGAGTGGGAGTTGGCATCCACTGGGCATGGGATGGAAGCAAGGCTTGCTCTCTGCTCACAGAGTTCTGGAGGTCAGCAGCAGTGTGCCACGGCTGTTCCCATCTTCCTTGCAATGACCGTGGCATGTCCGCTGCCATCGCAGGCCATCGGCTGTGGCCTGGGAATCTGAGTGACACTTGTGTACAAAGCTTTGTGCACAGGGCACACACACTGTGCCCCCTCCCTTGCCAAAGGCCACGGTACACTCACATTCCAGACAATGCAGGCTGTCTGTGCCCAGGGCAGTCAGGGTACCCCGCACAACAGCAACCACATTCACACTGTAACGCAAGAGGCCACACCCAGCCGGGCAGGCTCGTGGGACCCAGTTGGGACCCAGCTCGACAATGCAGGAGGGGTGTGAAGCCTGGACCCCTGGCGCCTCCCCTCTGCCAGGGTCATGGCTGTGCGGATGAACCCCAGCTATAAACTCAGTCCCGATTCCAGCTCCCATGTCGATCCTCCTTACAATTCCAGCCACGCGTGTTCAGTCAAGAGTCTGTCACCTGAGCACGTGGAATTCGATGAAAATAACAAGTTACAACTAATGGTTTATGATTTTCTCAAGCCGGGTGTGGTGGTGCACGCCTTTAATCCCAGCACTCGGGAGGCAGAGGCAGGTGGATCTCTGTGAGTTCGAGGCCAGCCTGGTCTACAGAGTGAGTTCCAGTACAGCCAGGGCAACACAGAGAAACCCTGTCTCAAAAAAACAGCCAAAATCCTGACGGTAATCAGCCATGCACAACCATTTTCAATATGTACTCAAGATCACGCATCTGTTACTCCCTTTGTGGACCTGCCCTTGGGCCAGGATCCTAGGACAGCTCAGGAACAAGATGGCAGCCTGGAGAGCCATGCCAGAGGAGTCCGACACCAGTGTCTTCACACTGCCTAAATCTCGAGTCTGTAAAGCAGCGCTGTTCCTTCACACCCCTTCACCAGTCCCTCTGGCACTCATGGACCAGGAAGGTGAGACCCCATGTGGTCAGAGCCACACCTGAAAACACGTTAAAATGTGAGCACGAGACAGACACCCGTCTTTCAGCCAACGCTGCACTGGGCACTTCAGGGGACCCAAGTCTCTGTAGGTGAGCATGGGATGGCACTTTTAAGTTTGCGTTTATGTCCATCAGGATGCCTTCAAGAGAGAAAAACCAGGCTAGGTGTGCCCTGTGACCAAGCACTGGGCAGCTGTGGCAGACCACCCAGTTCACAGCCAGCCTGGGCTCCAGAGCAAGACTCTATCAAAACAAACTAACAAAAAGAGCCCAGCAACCAAACTAGACACAGTCACATTCAAAGCCCTGCTCACCAGCCACCTGAACTAACCAGCAAGCTGCAGGCCTGAGAGAGACCCTGCCTCCAAGATACATGAATGGGTGAAGGTGCCCCAGAATCCACAGATTATGAATTGACGGGGTCAGCTACTCTGGATAAGTACGCACCAGGGAAAACGTAGATTTCATGACTACCCAGCACTTCGTCCCTGCTTCCTGCTAAGAGCCGAGACAATGTTCCAGGGAGACTGTCCTCTGTACCACATGACCCTGAGGTCGCTGTGTGGTGAGACAGGAAAGAACCCAGCCCACCATTGTCCACAAAGGCACGGTCTAGATGGGCCTGGAACAACCCAGAACCATCTCCCCGATGAAGACATTCTATACAAGCTTGTGTTCGTAAAGTCAAAAGGAGGAAAAAGAAGCTAATTTGGGTGTGAGAAGCAGGACTTATTCCTGGGGTGCAGGGGTCACTCTGGGGCTTGGCCGTGTTCTGCACCTGTCACTTCTCCCTCTGCATATCATGCTAGAATGTACAGTTTCCTGAGTCATGTTGGTGCTTTCTTCTTAGTAAATATGCATGGTTTCTGCGCTGGCGAGAGGGCACAGAAAGGCTCCTGCCACCGGTGGGCCCACTTCATCCTCACCTGTGGCTTAGCTCTTACGAACAAGCAAAACCACCTTTTCGTGTTGTCCTTTGCTAGTCCAAACCTTGTAGTTTTTGAAGGACAGTTCAAAGGAGCCTGACTGACCCAAGTAGTTGACATTAGGGGAAGACAATGCAATCCTGGACCATGTCCTCCCAGAGTCCTCATCTCCAGGACTAGATGAGAATCCACTAGAGGGCGAACTCAGCAAGTGCCTGCCAGCACACCCGCTCACGGTCTCCTACAGTAAGATAAAGGGTGCTCTTGGGAGACATCACTTTCTCGCTGTAAAAGCTGGGCTCAGCAGGGTGTCCTGCCACACACCTGCAGCCCAGCACTTCCTGTGGAGGCTGAAGCAGGATAATGAGTTCAAAGTCAGCCTGAACTACTTACTAACCAGACCTTGTCTCAGAAACTCAAAACAAACAACAACAAACAGTATCTACTTTGTTTTCTATCTTGAGTAAGTGTGTTTGGGGCCTGAGTTCCATCCCTGTTACCCATGGTGGAAGGAGAGAACCTACTCCTGAAAGTTGTCCTCTGACATATGCCTCCACGTGCACACGCGTGCACACACTCGCGCACGCGCACATATACACACACACACACACACACACACACACACACAAGCTTGCTGCATGCACACAGATAGATAAGTAAATGCAGTAAAGAGTTAGGTTATAACACATCACATTTTTCTCTTTTCGTGGCTGGGGACCCGGGACCCCTAAGGCACACTAATGACCTCTACCAGACGGCCTACAATCCTCACTCTAGGTCTTAAGATGAAGCAGTGTCAGCAGCAACAGTGGGCAAGGCCTCTGCCAGAAGCTCACAGACCTAGCCTGGCCCAGATACCTGGGAGCTGACCTGCGAAAGAGGAAGAAAGACAGACAAACACATTCCAAGTCACAGTCCGGCCAGTCACACCGACGGCTATTAAAAGTGCAGCAAAACACGAAGGAGCAGGACAAATCAAGACCTACAGGAGTGCTTTGCTATTAGCAACTCCATTTACATGTTAACAATCCCCGGGTCAGCTTAGCTGAGGCTGGGACAGCTGTCACAGAGGCTTTGCCTGGTGTGCACAGATCACTGCAAGATCAACAGTTTGCTGATGAGCTGGAGCTGTACCTCAAAGATGGAGTGGCTGAGTCGATTGGGGTCCAATAACCTGACCTGATGCCCACGTCACCAAACACAGGATGTGAATAGCATGCTTTTGGCCGAGCATGGTGGGCCAAGCCTGCGGTCCAGCATTCAGAGACTGAGACGGGGGAGCCCAAGTTTGAGGTCAACCTCGGGTACACAGCAAGACCCCACACCCCAAACACACGAGAGAGTGTTAGGGTCCGAGAATCACTGAAGAGAGACCCCAGGCTCAAGTAGTGTGCAAAAGCAAGGAGTGTTTATTCTGCAGAAATTTTCCAGCATGCTGGGGCCACCATTCCGTAGAATGGGATTACGAGTGAGCACGCACATTCCATTTAAAGGCAATTTCCAGAGTGAGACAACCTTTCATCTGATCGGTTGACTCGGGACATAGGGGGACTTAGGACTGGCTAAACATTTAGGAACTTTCCAGAGCTGCTAAGGACTTTTTCTTGGGTTTGCTAAGTCATTATGCTTAGCTCAAGCCCCTGTGTGGACCTTTAAGCTGACTGGCTGCCTTTGAGCGTGGTTCTTCCAGAAACTGTTTTTCTGTTCCGAGCATGGAGTCAGGTTAGCCACACAGACTGGGGCCTTCTGGGGTCTGCCTAGAGTTATGGCCTCTCAGGCTTGCAGCAGAACACGCATCGCTGGGTCTCACATGACCTCGGCATTGAACCATCATGAGGTTCAGTGGGGCCCTCGGGCTCGGGAGAGCCCTGTGCCATCCTTGCCAGGCTGGAACCATTGGGATGTGAAGGCTCGCTTCAGGAAGTGAGTCTGTGGGGCAGGACCTCGAGGGTCACAGCCTCCACTTCCTGTGCTCTCCTGCTTCCTGATCCACCGAGATGTGAGCAAGCAGAGACTGCTGCTCTGCTGCCATCACCCTCACCCCAGCATCCACCCACCCCGCCATCCACCCTCACCCGCCATCTGCCCTCACCCCGCCATCCACCCTCACCCCAGCATCCACCCTCACTCCACCATCCACGAACCCTGTCATTGACCCACCCTGCCTCACTCCCTAGCAATCCTTTCTTCTCTCCTCAGTGCCCTGGATGGGAGGGCCCGGTTCTTACGGAGCAGCTCGGCCAGCTTCCAAGAGTTCTCCATTCCAAGGGTTCAAGCAGCAGTCAGCCTTATGAACCTGTGTCCTCATGTGGCTTCAGGGTGGCTGCTGAGGTTCTGCACACCGCACACACTTACAGGCCTCTCTTCCCCTCTGTCTCCTTGCCTTGCTCTAAGCAGCAACCAGGAAGAAAGTGCTCTTCCTTGTGGCTTTTCTGAGTGTAGTACCCACCATGGTGGCCTCTCCACCCAGGGTTTTAAGTGACACTTAAAAACGTGCATGTCAAGGCTTCTTGACTGTTGCTGCTGAGCCGCTCGCAGGATGGACCGTGAATCCTCGTCTCTGGGTAACCCGATGGGGCGTTCTCAGGGCACTGAGTAGAAACATTACAAGAGCATGGCTGACACTTTTCCCATGGGCAGCTGTCTTAGCCACCAAGGAGAGAATAAGAAACACACCTTCCTGGTACTCTGCAAGTAGGTGCTGTACTTAGGGGAACGGGCAGCTATCATGCTTTGTGATAATAAAGTAAGTAAAAAGAAACAACCCTTCCGGAAAGGATCCCTGATGAGTAAAAGCAAACGATGGAAAGCTTCACGCTCACCTTGTGACCTGCACACACAAATGCCCGGGCTTCCGACCCAGTGTGCTAAGCATGGTAGTGGTGGTGCCACAGCCGGAATCTGGGACACCTCCCATCACACACGCTGGGAACATTGGAGACAGGAGGCCAGTGGGAAGACGTGGCCCTTTGAGGCTGGTGAATGACTCTGTCAGGAAAGGACTTACCTGGCAAGGATGAGAGCTTGAGTTTGATGCCCACAGACCATGTTAAATGTGTGTGTGAGTGTGTGTGTGCCTATGTGTGTGCACACACATACACGCACACACATATGAGTGCATACACACATACGTACATACACACTGTTGAGTATTTATTAATTCTAAAGGGCTTTCCTATGACCCAGCTAGTTCCCCAATAATCGAGACAGAGACCTATTGATTTGTTTAAGCAGCCTCGGGCATGTAACTGGGCAGGTATGATTTAAACTGATTTTCTAAGGTGGTCTGTCTACTTCCTGCCGCACTCCCAAAATGTGTGCCCATATTCATCCTGTCTCAGCTGGATCTGCTCCATCAGGCACATTCTCTCTCTCCTTTTTTCTTCTTCCTCTCCCTTTCCTCCTCTCTCTTCTTCCACTTTATGGTTCCTACCTGAGGGGAACCAAAGCCCCACCTCCTCCTTTTCTGCCCAGTTACAGGCTATCCAGCCTTTATTAACCACTCAGAGATAACTGAGGAGCAAAGTTTACACAGCAAAGAGCAGTGCACAGGAGAATGCCCTCCTCTGGACTGCAGCCAGTCCTTGGAGCCCAGAATTGAGCATTAGTGTACACATAACACCCAATCGACCCCCACCACACGTATGTATACATATATGTGTACATGCACAGCTGGGCCATGGTGGCACACTTGATTTTGTGGTCAGCTTATCTCCGGTTCCCAGAACTCAGGAGCAGAGGCAGGCAGATCTCTGAGATAGACGCCAGCAAGGACAGGCAGAGCTACTCAAAGAAACCCTCTGTTGAAATTCCAACCACAACGAGAAACACAGCATGGCATCCTGAACGTGCCATCCTGAACGTGCCATAATCCCAGCACTGTGTGTGCAAAGACAGGTGGATCCCTGAAGGTGTTGTCACTAGCCAGCCACACCAGCCTGCTGGGTGAGTCCCGGGACCAGTGAGAGATGCTCCCTCAAAGAAACAAGGTGGCGGGCCTGAGAACGATGGCTGAGGCTGCCCTCTGGCCCAACATGCACTAGCACTGTCATGTGCAAGCACACAGACTCACACAAAACAATTACAGAATAACCACCTTTGTAGCAGACGGGAAGCCATCCCAAGTCCTACCCCAACAAGAAGGAAGAAGTTTCAACATGTGGAAAATCACCATCCTTTCTCCTGCCACTGCGGCTTCAGGAGGTCGCACAGACACCGTCACAGGGAGGAAGAGGTTGGGGCCGTGGTGGGGATGGTCTGCCTGAGGCTCCCAGAAGCCACTGCTGTCCAGCCCAGGTCAGCCTCGTCCTCTGTGTGGTGACGGTACTTTTCTGGAAGGTTCCAGATGTCAACGTTTTGGTTCCCATCACCACTCCTTAGTTTCACGGTGTCATCGTGACACAGAAGCAGCCACAGCTGGGACAGTGTCTACAGCCCTTTCTCTGGCCTTTGCTGCCTTGAAGTGCCGTCCTGTGTCCCCTGCAGCGGGATGCAGCCGCCGTGCCAGGATGATTGCTGAATTTTGGAACTTCTGAAAATTGATGATGCACTGGGGTGTCCCCCAGGAGTCCACGCCCCTGGAGGCTTCTGGATCCCTCTCTGCAGTTATGTCACCCAACAGTCCTGCAGCTGCAGCACCACCTCCTGACCTCGGAGCTGTTCTTCTGCGCCTATGGGGAGGGGAGGTGCAGAGCCAAGCGATCACCAGCCAAGCGACCTTGCCATTCTGGCATCACACAGCAGCAAGCCTCTCTGAGGAGCCATCGCAAGCTGGGCAGAACAAGATGGCTTGCCAGAGGGTCACCGTTGTTTACAGCCTTGGCCGTTGATGGGTCTTGGCATGAGGAGCCCAGTGTCTCTGACTCATGCTGTCCATCTGCCAGGAAGCTGAAGGCTGTGTTCATCATGCCCTACTGTGCCAGCGGCAGGAGGGCCTTGGGCTGTGGAGAGGTATTGGGTCTCGGGAGCTAAGCAGGAAGTCACCCCCAGATGCTCTCTATAGCTAGGTAGAAAGGTGGCCGAGGACCCAGGTCTGCCTCTGCAGTGGCTCAGGGAATCCCCCTTGTTCTCCCCTGTGCCAACGGGCTTGTCATACAAATAGAGTATGTCCGTCACCTCCCTGTGGCTCTGGAGAAGGGCTCATGAGCAGCACATGACCAGAACCGCTGGTGTCTGAGACCCTGACTACATGGGGTTGTGCTGTGAGCACATAGCAACTTGCATGGACGTTGTCAATGAATTTTTAGCAACCAGTACAGGGAGAGAAAAGGCAGGGCCGGGGCTACAGACAGCCAACAGCATGAGCTACGACTCCTCCACAGAGCTGGCAGCAAAGCCCTTAGACTCTGCGCCTCAGCTCTGGGCTCCAGATCTGAGGCTCTGGCAGCAGCCATGCTGGAACAGGAATAATGTCTGTTCCAGACTGTTCTCCTCAGCTAGAGCCAGTGTCAACCAAGAAGGACAAATCCCTGGGTGGGAGGACTCCTCCGTCAAGGGTGGCTGAGCCAGGCAGCTCTTCTCCATGTCTGTAGCTGGGAGTGTGCTGGTCAGGGGGCTCCAGAGGGGCCTTCCTGACAGGCTGGGTTAACTCATGCCTGGCTGGATTGGCTGACGTGGTGGTGGAGGCCGAGAGGTGCCCACCTCTGCTTTCTGTGGGCAGGAGATCCAGGAGAAGATGGGTGTCTCACCTCAGAGCAGCTCCCCCTCCCCCTTCTGTTCTGTCCAAGGTCCTTAAAAGACTGGATGGCTGCTATCCACACTGAACTGTGCTCAGCCACTGATATAAATGCTGGTATCACAGATACGCTGCAAAACAAGGTTCCACTAGCAATCTGGCTGTCCCTGAGCTCAGTGAGCTTATGCAGATGAGCCGCCCCGTGTGGGAGCCACAGCAGGGCAGTCAGGAATGTGTGTCTTCACTCCAGGGACTCCTCCCAGTCTGAGAGCCCTCACTGCCTGGTGTAGACAGCGATCCAGCTGTGGCCTCTGTTCCACAGTCCATGGCCTCTCGTGTTCCGCTGATAGCACAGTGGGAAGGCAGAGGGACATGGCTCTCTGACTAGGAAATTTTCTGAGTTCCTGGGGTTCTTGCCTATGGCTTCCCTAGACTGAAGTTCTGGTGAGGGGAGCCTTGCCTGTCAGGGGGCATCCTGAAGCACGTGACCCACAGCCCTGACGCAGAGGCAGCCAGGTGATGAGACTCGGCAGCTGACGGATGCAAAGAAGGGGCCATCTGCTGTCCCAGGCACTCTAGGCCTTTGTGGATCTGCTCCACCCCCAACGCCTGAGCTTCCCACCCTGTGGCAGATGGAAAGACAGACTGAAAGGGATGTCACCCAGGGACGCTTGTCCTGGGTGCATTCTGAGGACTTTGCATGAGTTACAATGTATTTAATCCTTGTTAGAGCCTTGGGAAGCCAGAAGGTGGCCTGTGCCCACCACAGAGAGCCACGGAGCATAGAGAGGCTCCCTCACCTGCTGACAGGGTGAGGAATGTGAGTCCGAGGGTGACAGCTGGGCCCAAAGCAAAGCTGCTCTATTGCACCATGCAACTTCCAGCACACAGCTGGAGCAGAGGAGAGGCCCTTGACCAGAATGCATGCTAGGCCATTAGTTCTGTTGCTTGCTGGCCATGCCACCCAGTGACAGATGCAGCCTGAGAGATAGCGTGACCATTCCAACCGAAGGCAAACTCGTGGGATTCACCACTTCTAGACACAGAAGTGCGTTCTCTCTCTCTCTCTTTCTCTCTCTCTCTCTCTCTCTCTCTCTCTCTCTTTCTCTCTCTCTCTCTCTCTCTCTCTGTGTGTGCGCACGCACGCGAGTGTGTGGCCTCCTCCTACCCCACCTTGCAACTCTGAGAATGTCCTAGCTCCTAAGGTCCCCCCAAATTCAAATTCATTGGTGGAAGGTGTGGAGCTGCCTTTGATGTTAACAATGACTCTAAACCTCACAGGGTCTAGACTCACCTAAAAGACAAACTTCTGAGCATGCCTGTGAGAGCGTTGCTAGATTCTGTTAGCGGGACAGGAAGCCCTGCCTGAATGTGGGTGAGGCCAGTGTGTGGGATGAGTCAGGAGGCTGAATAACCAGGAGGGAGCGAGCAGAGCACCAGCGTCTCTCTTGGCTTCCTGACTGTGGATGTCACGTGACCAGCAGCCTTATTCTCCTGGCACCATAGCTTCCTGCCACAGTGGACAAAACCCTCAAACTGAGCTAAAACAACCCATTCTTCCCTAAGCTGCTTTCATTGTGTGTTCTGTCACAGCAACACAGGGTTAGTTAACACACTGCCCAAAACACTTTGGAAACATGGAGGAGGGGAGCAGACTGCCTGGCTTTGGGGGAGGCCACAGACGGCAGCACCTCCTGCCCAGTGAGGCATTGCCCTGGTATGGCCCTGCTGTGGGCAGTCACTCTCAGGACCTTGGCAAGCCAAGTGGCCTTGCTGGGGGAAGCCAAGAGTAAAATTAAGAAATTTGATTTGCAAATGCACAGTTAGCTCACATAGAAGATTCTGTACATCCTGTACAGACAAGCCTGAGACTGAGCTCCTGCCACCCCACCCCCCCACCCCCCATCCCATCACACCCTCACCTTCACCCCCACCCAAACTCCCACCCCATCCCATCCCATCCCATCCCACCCAACCCTTACCCCACTGCACCCCACCCCCGCCCCTCTCTCCTGTCAACCCCAGCCAAGACTCTCAAGAGCATGTTCTCCCTGCAGAAGCTCCTGAGAAGTTTCTGGAAGGTGCACTCAGGCCTTGCTGCGCTGGAGGGGCACTGTGACCTGGGTCAGCCCTTCAGGGAAACTGAAGGACACGGAGGAGACCACGAGGCTCCAGCCCAGCTCACTGCCTCTGGGGACAGCCTGAACCTGAGAGCTTTCTCAGCCACCTCAGGGATTTGAGGAGGAAGCTGGGTGAGAACTGTGGGGGACCGAATGGTGAAGACAAGATGCATGCTGATCAGAGAAGAGGCTATCTTCAGGGTGTGTATGTGTGTGTGTGTGTGTAGGTGTGTGTGGTGTGTGTATGAGTGTGCGTGAGTGTCTGAGAGTATGGTGTATGAATATGTGTGTGTTGTATGTATGTGTGTGTGTGTGATCTGTTTAGTGTAACTTGAATGTACTGTTCTCAAATTCGAACTTGGCGGATGGCGATGTCTGTTGAAATGATGAAAGGTTGGACCTGTGTGTGAGGACTACAGCCTCTGCTTTGCCCTAACACGCTTGAGGACACACTGCCAAGCAGCCACCAAGATCCTGGGTGCCAGGAGCACCAGTGTTGAGCAGTCTGAGCCTTTGATCACAATCCTGGCATCTCCCCTCACCAAGTCGAAGGGAAATCAGGAAGCCTGAGTTCAGGTCATTTGCTCCTCCTCTCGGCTGACAGCATGTGTAAGTGTCAGCCACAGGGTCCACCAGGAGTGGACATTTCAGGGCTAGCCCTCCTGGGATGCTGGCTGGCACAGGCTGGCCTGGGAAGCTGAGCTTCAGACTTTCCCTGAGAAAACCAGGCTTGGTATCAAAGGCCACCTGGGCCGAGCTCAAGCCCATTTTATTCAGAGCACACAGCACAGATGCCTGTCTTCTGGGGCCATGGAGACCAATCCCCGCCATTGCTTAAACAAGGATGGACAGGCTCTGAGCTGGCTGTGCAGGTACAGGTAGGTGCTGGCCGCCAAGCTGGCAGCCTGGCTTCGGTCCTGGAACCCACGCAGCGTAGGTAAAGACCCAGCTCCCGAAGCTGTCCTCAACCTCCACACAAGCTGGACTGTCTCTAAGGGGGACTCCAGCTCCCGCCAGCTTCTGTGACTCCCAGTTTTTCTTGGCAGAGGCAGCGTGAAGCCCAGGGAGGTGGCAGATGAGTACGAAGCTCACCTGCCTCTGCCTGTGGCCAAGCTTTCTGCCGATGGAGGAACAGATGAGGCTCTGAAAGCTCTCATGGCTTCCTTCTGGTAAATCCTTCAGTGTTTAATATCACAAGCCTCAGACTCCTGCTGCCGGGACCTCCACCATTCCTGGGAAAAAAGAAAAGAAAAGAGAAAAAAAAAAAAGGAAAAAAGGTGTTTTGCAAGCTGGCGAGCAGCAGGCAGTGTGGACCGCAGAGAACGTCCATGCCCTGCCATGGGAGTGTGGGGCAGTGTGTGCCGCCCACCTCGCCCAGCCTCAACAGCACTGTCTCAGAAGGTCTGGGCATGGTCTGTGCAGACGGCCTGCTTCCCTGCTCTGTCCTCCTCCATCACCAAGATGGTAGACCTCCACTAAATGAAGACTCTGTAGATAACTGCCAGAGAGTGTGCCCCGGGGATTGGGGCTGCCTTGTGAAAACTTTCCTCTTCGAGGCCTTGAGACCATGCAACCTCATTGGAGAACACACACCAGGCCACACAACCAGGGCAATGGCCATGGAAACCTGCTGAAGGGCTCCAGGCACCAGAGTGCCGCATGTGCCACTCTGCCGGAGGACTTCCAATACCGGCTGTGGCCTGGGGCTTGTCCTTCTGCCAGATCCCTAGTTTCTGGAGATCACAGAGAGACATGTGTCCTCCATCACTGTCCCCAGCCCTTGCTCGCCTTGGGAATTACCTGGACAACACGGGCGTGACTTCCTAACAGCTGACTCGCTCACAGGAGCGGTAGCACTGCGCTTGAGTAGGTACCTGAAGGGGCGCGGTGACAGTCTGTGGGAGACTTAGGACAGGCTCTCCAACAGGGAGCGGGCACACGTGCCACTCCGGGGACATTTACCAAGAGGCAAGGAACGACTCTGTCACAGCTTGGCAAAGAGTGTGGCTGTTTGTGTCTGCATATATTTGTATGGATGTATGTGTATGCATTTTATGTGTGCATGTGTGTACATACGTATGTGTATATGTGTGTGCATGTATGTCTGTTTATGCATGTGTATGTATGTAGGTGTGCTTGTGTGTGTGTGAGTGTGTGTGTGTGTTTGTGTGTGTGAAGGGAACACCCTATCAAGCACAGCTCTGTGAGAGCAGAGCTCTGGCACCACTGCACACACTGTTGAGTGCCTGGAGCGGAGGTGTCTCCACACTCAGCCCTTCTCGTGTGAACTGTTCTCACGGTCATCCTCCGGGCAGGTCTGAGGATGGCGGCTTGAGCTTCGGGTCCTCTGAGGTTTCATTTGATCTTGGGGGTGAAGAGGTTATGTGGTGGGGATTCACTTCCAGGCCTGGCCCTAATGGCCTAAAGCCACCAACATTCACGGGGCAAGCTGATGTGGGAGCCAGAGGGAGGTTCAGGGGCAGCCCTGCTCTCCTCCTAATGCTGATGTCCCCTCCACACACCATGGCCACCTGGAAGGCCACAGGTCACAGCGAGAAGGCTTTTCTCTCTTCACAGTGCCGAGAAAGCCTGAACACGCTGTCTCCGTGTTTCCTAACGCGCTTACAGCACACTGAGGTTGGGTTATTGGGGCTCAGGGCGGTCCAGTTGACACAATGAGAACTCCCATGAGACAGCTCCGAGGATGGCCGCAAGGGGCTTCAGTGGTTGATGGAAGACCCGCCTGCTGCCGGCAGCGTCATTCCCAGCTCTAAACTGCCAGCGGAGAAAGTGAGGCCCCTGCCCAGGCCCTCTGCAGGTGCACACTGGTGTGAAACAGCTGGGTGCTCATAGCTCTCACCTCTCAGCAAAGGGCGGTGGGTGTGTGGCCTCGGGGTGCCCACGTGTAGCATGACCCTACACTAGAGCCTCAGGAATGTTGTGGGAGAGTTTTGCAGACAACCAGAGTGCCTCTCGCTAACTAGTGCTAGGCCAGGAAGTCACACCCACGTGACAGCGGTGTGGCTGTGCAAACAAGACCTGGGTGATGACAGTGCGAGTCCAGGTGCCAGCATCGGTGTGAGAGATTTCACAGGGCCTGCTAGGTGGCTGCTATAGTCAGTCAGTGTCTGTGCAGCTATGGCTTCTGCTCTCCGTAGCTGGAGTATTTCCTTGCTGCTGATGCTTAAATTTTTTTCCTACCTTCCACAAAAACAAGGGGCCTATTTGTTCTTAACCAAAGCACTCCATTCCTCAAACAGGCCTGACTGTGACGGTTAGGGTTATGGCCCAGGACCTGGGCCTCTGGGCATGTCCGTGGGGCTGTCTTGATTGTGTGCATTAACTGAGGTAGGAAGACCTGCCCACTGGGGTGGCGCCAATCCCAGCTGAGGTCCTAGACTGGATGTGTGTGACATGACCAGCTGCGTCAAGCTCCTGCCACTCTGGTGGACTGTGTGCCCTTCAACTGTGAGCCAGAATAAACTTCCACCTTAAGCCGCTTTTGTATTTTACCACAGCCGCAGGAAAAGTAGCTAGGGCGTTGGTGTTTTAAGTCAGTCAGGCTGAGCTGGGCATGTTGGCACACACCTTTAATCCCAGCACTTGGGAGGCTGAGGCAGGAGGATCTCTGTGAGCTTGAGGCCAGACTGGTCTACACAGTGAGGTACAGGTCACCCAGAGATACGTATAGAGATCCTGACTCAAACCAGAAAGGAAAACAGGCCTGCTACACAAACATGAGGAGGAAGCCAGTGAGCAGCACCCTTCACGGCCGCTGTGTCAGCTCCTGCCTCCAGGTCCTGCCTCGGCCTCCTTCAGTGGACTGTGCTCCAGAACATGTAGGTGAAGTGAGCCCTGCTGCTTTGGGTCATGTGTTTCCTCACAGCAACAGTGACTACAGTGACACGGCCTGTTACTATGTGTTTCCTCACAGCAACAGCGACAACAGTGACACGGCCTGTTATTTCTATAAAATATAGAAGCTTCTAAAATAGAAGCTTCTTCTCCTAAGTATACACAGACTCTAAGACAGAACGTCAGGGGCGTTTGGCTCTACCTCATCGTTGTCTTTTGATAAGAGAGACACACACGACGGTGTCTTCATGAAGTTATTGTCTGGTGGAGTGAGCAGAGGAGTCAGTGGGGCTGCACTTAGTACGCGTCTTTTCCCTGTGCTGATTTTTCTGCTGAGATTCCTGGGAAGCTGCATGTTTGTGCTGCAGAGAGAAATGCTGGGAGCAGCAGGGGACTGTGCTGGAATTCTTACTTCGCTGCTGGTAGAGGCTTCAGGATTCCAGACTGAGGGGAATTCTTTTCTCTCTCTTCCTCTCTCTGCCCTTGCCTTTCTGCCCTGGCTCACTATGACTGTAGCTTTAATGCTCATGGAGAAAATGATGAGAAACAAATTTCTAACAAGCAGGAGGCTGTACTCTCCCCAGCCCATAAGGCCTAGTTAACACTGTCTCTTTTTTCTTCACATTATCCTACGGTACCTGCTGCAAGCACTGTAGCACTCTGATGCCACCCACAAGCTGGCACAGATGGGGCTAGGAGCAGAGGACACCCTGGCTCTGGGGCTCATCAGATGCCGGGGTGCAACTTCCAAGGCTTTGAACATTTGTTTCCTGGAAGGGGCTGAGCACATGCCCTGAAAGCCACTCTGAAGAAGGAGCAGAGCCACATATGATGACTAGCTTACTGACGTTGTTAGGGTCAGGGCCAAGGAGGCGAGGCTTGGCCATGCTTGACAATACGCCACACTGGGAAGAGGGACAAATAAAGAGGTCTAGTGACTCCCTAAGCCCATTTTGGGGGTTCTACCAGGAGGCTCACAATAAAGAGAGGGCAAGAGGTGTGTGTAGCTATACAGTCTGGTCGTGATGTGGTCCTGGCCATCCATCATTGTCTCAGCTCCAGCCTCTCCTGCAAGGTGGGCTGACCAGTTGTTAGGACTGGGTGAAATCTCTCCCTGGTAGAGAAGTTCACCCTCTGGCTGACAGCAAGCTCCAGCCTTTCCCTGAGACTTCTGGGAAAAGTTAGTCCCTCTGGGCACTACTTAGGGCACTACTTTTCCCACTGTGACAAACATCACATTTATGGCAGCTTGGAGAGGAAAAAGTTTATTTCCTCCTTTCAACCTGCAGATCACTCTCCATACTGTGATAAGTCAGGGAAGGAACCTGGATAAGGAGCTGAAGCAGAGGCCGCGGAGGGTGCTGCTGGCTGGCTTGCTCCCCATGGTTCAGTCTGCTTTCTTATACCATCCGGTATCACCTGTCTAGGTGACAGGCAGCCACACCCCAATGGGCTTAGTCTTCTGTGATGGCTGTTCTTACTGGTCCACTTGGCTACATCTGGAATTAACCAAAACTGGTGACTGGACACACCTGGAGGGATTTTACTCAAGGCCTCTGAAGTAGGATCCACTTCTGATCTGGATCATTGAGGAGGGAAGATGGCCTTAATTCTGGACCATACCTTCTGCTAGCAGCCTGTTTGAAGGACTGGGAAAGGAGACGCTCTTTCTGTTTGCCTGCTTGCTCTTACCCTTTCAAGCAAGTCCATTCCTTCACCGGCATTAGAGCTTACTTCTCAGGATTCCAGTGGATACCAAAGCCCAGCTGAAACATATAGCCTTACAGACTGAGCAACTACTGGATTCTTGGACTTTCCATTCAAAAGCAGCTATTTTTGGATTAGCTGGACCATAGGCTATAAGTAAATCTAATAAATCCCCTTTATGTGTGTGTTCATATATATGTACATATGTGGGGAGAGAGAAGAGAAAGAGAAATTCATTCTCTCAATTTACTCTGGAGAACCTTGACTAATACACACACATCATCATCACCATCATCATCATCATTCTTGCCTGCACACCAATGTGATGGCCGCCTCTTGCCAGCCAAGGATCCCTCTTTTCAGATGACTCTAGCCTGTGTTGAATTGAGAACAACATAACGAGCACACTTTGGTGCCATTGCTCAATCATCTCCCATCCGAAGAGAAGGTGCATGGCTTTCTCTTCAGAATACTTCACGCCTGCCAGCATAGTGACATGACTCTCACTGAAAACCTGCCATGCTAAGGTGCTGCCTTGAACACCGACTCCCTGCTCCTCCATGTCGTCCGCCAGCAGCTTTCACGCTGCCTGAGCACCTGTAGGAAATGCAGCCTCAGGCGTGTAGAAGGCAGCATGCCAAGCCTGGGCTAGTACCACATAGAGACAGGATGCTGAAGAGTCACACGGTCCCCACGGCTGGCCATTAGAGCAGTGGCCAGCAGCAGGAGACAAGCTGTAGGATCACAGACATCCTAACTGTGCCCCAGGGAGGAAAAGAAAACCCCATGTATGGTAGCAGTGCGGGGAGCTCCGTGGTGCCTAGGCTGTTCTGGAAGGCTGGGAGAGAACTTCTGATTGGAGGGCACATCAGACCATCCCAGGAAGCCAAGCCCTGGCCAGAGGGAAGAAGGAAAGCCCAAGTGTAACACGTGACCCTGAGTTAGCAATGCGTCCTCAAGATCGTTGCCTCGCGTAGACTGCAACACCGCTGCTGAGCAGTATTTGGGGACTGCCAGAACATCTCGTCCAGCAGCCTGAGTTTGGGCCGTTCTGAGACCTTGCTGTACAGCTTTTGCTGATCCTGGAGTATCCACGTCTCCTGAGTGGAGCTCTCGACTGGCACCCACTTCCAGGGACATGGTCGGCAATGGCTTCTGTCCTAGGTGCTTCTCCCAGGCACTACCCTGTTAGTGTCACAGAATGGAGCCATCCAGGCTTGGCCACTTCCTCAGCAAGCTTACTAAAGAGATTAGTCATGGTTAAAAGCAAAGAAAGCCTCTTTCTCTAGACCCAGGAAGCTAAGCCAGCCGACACAGAGTCAATGGTGCCCAATGTGGGGCCCAAAACCATGGCCATGAGGTTAAGAGTCTCACGTTCTGCCAGCTTCTGCCCAGGGTCTGCTTCTGCCCTTGGGTTGTTCAGACACTGCTGTGCATGGGATGGACAGGAAGGAATGAAACTTACCCAGTCCGGTGGGTTAGCAGGGACTTTGTGGGTGGTGAGTGCAGGGAGAAACAGCCTTCTGTAACTCAGTTTTCAGTGAAATAGCTCTACTTTATTGGGGGGGATAAAAGCTATGTAAGCCTTCGGGGAGGGGAGGGTTTATTGAGGTGAGTGTACATCATTGGCTGGGGCTGAGGTGCTGGTAATGCCTCATTTGCATGAAGAGGAATTCCAGGCGCTGACTGGACTTGTTCTTATAAGGAAGCAGGAAGTTTTAACCTCAAACACCCTGCTAAGTGACTACCTCAAGGGTGGCAGAGCTGGAAATCACAGGCCACATGCACGGGGCATGAAGGCCCAGAGCAGAGAGAGAGCACTGCCCTTATCCCTGCCAGTCTCAAGATGAGATTTTCAGGGTTTTGACACATCTCTACCTCCCTCTTGCTCTGGGCCCCTGGCTGCATGGCTCACCTGCCCCACAGGAAGAAGGAAACATCTAGAACTGACATCCGCAGGCATCTCAACACGGGCTGTCCTGACATCTAGATGAGCACTTCTGGTTCAAATGAGAAATTATCCCTGCAAAGCTGTGTCATGTGGGCTACCTGCTTAGGGAGCTCTTGCAAAGGCTGACAGCATTTCTGGGAACTTGGTGGATAGAACAAAACTGAACGGCAGCTTCCAGGTCAGTGCACAACAGGCCAGTGCAGCTGTAAGCTAACATTTGCTTTTCCCTTCCAGACTTTATTTTTTTTTAATTTTTTTTTTCTGTGCTGGGCTCACACACACTGGTATGTGCTCCAACACCGACTAGTGACTCCCAAGCCCAGTGGCTGAGCTTTTCAAGAAAAAGTTAAACATTTTGTGACGTCTTTTTCACCAAGAAAGATACAGGAACCCTGAGCGTTTGTCATATGATCGACTGAAAGCTTCATGGGAGTGGTCTCTGGCCTGCACACTCTCATAGGTCATAACTTTGCCCACGCTGCCCTTGTCCACTTTCTCTGAATCTCTGGAGACTCCTGTTCTGCTCTGATATGGGCTCAGTGCATTTGTTGTTTCTGTGTTTGGGAGTTAGTGTATTTGTATGTTGTTGTCAAGTATTAATATTTGTTATTGATATATCTTTTAGTAAAGCTGTGGTTAGTCCTAAACAGCTGCATACTCAAATCACCACACAGAGACTAGGATTTATTTAATTAACCTAGAGCACAATGCTGGACAATAGTTACTCCATCCTAAACCTCCAAACCCATATAGCTTCCTTCCATTCAGATTTCCCGTCTTATACTTACTTTTAGTCACATCTGAGGTCCAGTTTATCTCTCCTCATGGTTTCAAGTCCTCTCCTCCTGAACTCTTCTCTCTGACTCTTCCAACTCGTTTCCGTCTCCTCCCCTCTGGACCAGGATGTCCCACCCTATTCTCTCCATTGCTCAGCACTGGCTGGTTGTTTTATTGACAATACAGAGAACAAATGGTTGCATGTTTACACAAACTTGAGACAGACAACGCTTAGAATAAACATCATAATGCAAAGTCCAGATTGAAACGAGATAGTGGGGTAGAGAAATCAGCATTTGATTGAACAAGGGTAAATTGTACACATTCCACAAGAACATTATACCAGCAGTCTGTGCTCAGGGCTAGACTCAAACTCCTGATACTCCTGACCCAGCTGAGAGCGCTGCGCCTAGCAGCTTCTGCTTGCTTTCTGTTCGTCCTTTTATCTCGACTGAGTCTTCCCATTCATCTTTCACTGGCCTAGAGCTCCTTATGTAGACCAGGCTGGCTTAAAACCCATAGTTTCTGCCTTCTGAGTGTTGGGGTTAGAGGTACCTGCCACTATGCCCAGCCTCTTTGCGTTCTTAAGACCAAGTAATTTTTTTTCCTGGAGAGGGGATTGCCAGTTTTGAAAACATATCACTTTAAAGACACGAATTCCTGGATCTTGCCCAAAGTTTGAAGTGAACGCTAAGGAGACACCTCTTGCTTTCACCCGCCCCAGAAGAACCTGAGATGTGGCAGGCCACGGCTCCATCGACCTGAGCTCCTCTGGGTCTGGGCTGGCTGCAGCTGTGAAGCAGCCCAGCCTCTTCAGCTGCGTGTGCACTTCCGGGGTATATTTAGGCTGCTCCTATTTAGCACTCCCAGAATAGCCACGTTTTTTGTTTCTCAATCGTCCTCTTAGCTTTGTTCCTTCCTGCTTCAAATTGAGAGTGACATATGACACACTAGATGATTTCCAAACCTCCCCATCCCAGGAGCCTGACCTTTTAACTAATGTCTAAGCCTTCTAGATGTAAACTGAATGAGCTCCTCTGTGGTACCCCAGACCTCCTGGGGGTGGTGGGTTCCATGTAAGACAGCAGACTTGGTGCCTGCCCCAGCAGCAGCATGCTTTGGTCACCACTGATTAAGTTCAGAAAGAATTTTGCTGTGAATTAGTACGCTGGGTTGAGGACCAATGGGAGCCAGCCTGAATTCTTTCTAGGGATTCAGATGTCTCTATAATCCAATGCTTCCTGACCCAAGGATGCTCACTCATCTGTTTCATCTATTTCTGGGTGCCAGCAGCTCCGGGGATAGCTGAGTTGAGTCCCTTTGGCCTGTTTTGTCTGTTCCACGCGTAAAGCACATGGAGCTTTGAGGATCCTGGGTGAAGTGGGTCTGAACATCTTGGTGCTATTTTCAGACTGGCTTCTGCCCTGTAGCTAGCCCCCTTCTACTTTACAGACAGCTAGTCCCAAATTAGACTCCTGCCGTCAGTAGAGTATCTGATGTCCGCTCCCTGGAAATGAGCGGTCAAGGTTAACCTAAGACTCGTGAGCTTCTTCTCCAAGCACTGAGAATAAACTGAGCTCAGACAGAGCCTCAAGGTCAGTGCTCGGCTCTGGGACAGACCTGTGGTGGGTGTCCAGCTGTGTAAAACACTGACCAACAGCAGATAACAGGACTAAAGTATCCAAGTCCATCTTTAAACCCTTGTAAAGGTTGCGATCCATCTTTGAAGGAAATCGTAGCATGAGCTCAAGAGATGCTGCTTCCTGGCTTGCTTCCCTTCCCGAGCACTCTGTGTGCTGACCCTGAGGAAATGCTTTTCAGAAGATTCCACCTTAGTGGTGCCGGGGTCTTAGGCCCCAGCAACGGAAACCTGAGGCAGTGGTGCATGCCGGTTTCCTTATGTTGGAAAAGATAGAAGGGAAGAGTTGTGAATGTAGAGAGCTGTGCTTTTGATGGCGGCAAAAATGGGGTTGAAGAGAGAGGTGATCCACCGTTGTTTTCCTATTGTCCTGACAAAATACAACAGCAGCAATTGAAGGAAGTGGGGCTCATTGCTTGTTGAGGGGACACAGGCCATCATGGCCGAGGAGATGAGGCAGCAAAAGACTGAGGCCGAAGTCACGTGGCGTCCACGGTCAGGAAGCAGACAGAGAGGAGTGCTGGAGCCCAGTTCGCTTTCTCCTGGTTATGCAGCCACGATCCTTGGTCTATGGTTGGCTCTGCCCAAGGGAGGGTAGAGACTTCAGTTCAGTTTAAGCTAATTCAGAAACTCACCATAGGCATGACCAGACGCCTGTGTCCCAGCTGCTTCTAGACCTGCCCAGGTGAGGGCATCACTACCAGGGGTGAGTGCGAGCTATGCCACATTGGTGCTGTTCTGTTTGGGTTTTTATGTATTAAGCCAAATCAATCCATTCTGGTGTTGAGAAATGACATGTAGTAGCGAAAGGGCTCGCAGAAACCCGAGAATGTCCTGAAAGTGTTCCTAAGAGTGGCGGGAGCAGAGGCCAGAGCTGAAAGGAACAGTGTGGTATGTCGTGGTCCTCCGGCCCTCCTCCCCTTCCTGCTCTGCCTGGAGGGGGAGGCTGCCCACAGCCCACATGACTCTAGGTGCCGATTTCCCTGCTGACCTGCAGAGTCAGGGTACCTGAGCTCAGGACACGGCCACACGTCTGAAGGGCTAAGGCGCTTGAGCTCGGGCACCACCTGGAATTGCTAGGGAAGAGAGTGTCAGTGAGGAGCTTCCACACTTGGCCTGTAGGCGTGAGGCATTGGACTGTGTAAGAGGGAAGGATCAAGTTGAGCACAAGCAAGCAAGCAAACAGGCGTGCATTCCTCCCCTCTGCTCTTGACACTTCCCGCCGCCTTGACTTCCCCACATGAACTGCAAGCTAACTTAAGAGTGTTCATGGGACAGGAGGGAAAGAGCCACGCCCACGGGGATGAAGGATCCCTTGTTACTAGAGGTGGGGGGCTTGCACTTTGCCCCTTTACTCACCCCCTCTCTCCTCTCCCTGAGGGCTCTGTCACAGACAGACCGTGCCTTGTGTCCGTGGTCCTGAAGTCATAGAGGAGCCCTGCTGGGCTGGGAGGGGTCATGCACAGACTGGGTGACCACCTCACCCAACGCACAGGGTGTTTGCTCTGCAGCGCTCAGGGGCCTCCAGGGAAGCCCTGGGTCTCTTAGGGCTGTCCCTGGGGCTTCAGGCAACCCTCACGGCATTGGTCTCTGCACACACACCCTCCACGGCCCTCCCGTGACTCCCAGTGCTGGCCTCGCTTCTAAGACACCGTGAGGCTCCCGCTTTAGAGTCCACAGCCCAGAGGTGGCCGAGCAAGTGCAAGCTGACAGGAAGGTGGCCTCTGCCTTCAGAGGGTCAGCATCGCAGTGGGCCCCAGAGCAGCTGAGCCGTCTCTGGTCTAACATGGAGCCCCAGGGTCCTCGTGGGAGGAGACACTATGAGAAGGTTCCAGCCAGCTCCTCTCTTGGGAAGTATGGTGTGACATGAGCTCTGCCTTTCAGATCTCTTCCGCTGCTTAACCGAGGTTAATTCTGCTGGGGTCCCCTTGACTTGCCCTTGGAAGCAACACCAGCAGAGGGCAGGGGCGGTTCTGGGTGGCCAAGGACCAGATGTAGGTCAGTATTCTACAGCCTGCAGGAGGTGGCCACGAGGAATCTGAGCATAGGCCCAACTCACCCTGACACTGGCGTCAGCTATTTCCGAACTGAAAGGCATCGCATCTCCTTCCTCACCTTGAGCAAGCCCTGGTTCAGGCACGCCTCCCTGAGACCCAGGCGGGATGGAGCTGGGGTAAAACTGGACACACTCCTCCCTCCCTTGAGCTCTCCCTGCACCACCATGGCAGGAAAGAACAGTTCAAAAGAAGGGAGCGGGCATTCCAGACCATTCTAGAATCTGGAGTTGTAAGAACACCCTTGATTCCTCCGTCCTTCCCTCCTTCCCTCTCTCCCTCCGTCCTTCCCTCCTTCCCTCTCTCCCTCCCTCTTTCCCTCCTTACCTTTGTCTTCCTTCTCTCTGCCTCCCTCTTCCTTTCTCCTTCCCCCTTCCTCCCTGTCACTCCTTAACTTTCTTTCTGCTTTTTTCTTTGCGCTGTGGAAAGCACACACACTGTGAGACATGGGATGGGGCGTGGTCCCCATCGTGCCGACAGGAGGGAATGAAAACAGTGCCCTGGGGTGCTGGGTCTGACTGCTGTAAGCACATTACACAGGCCCTTCCGCACACGCTTTAATTCTTTCAGCTGCATCAGAAGGGCTTTCTTAAAGATGAGAGAGCTGAGCACAGAACGGGTCCCCAGGCTGTTTTCCTGAAGTGAAAACGGCCGGGAGGAGTTTGTGCAAGGCTGCATCTTCCTTTCCCTATTGGGGAAAGACATTTCACACCCCGAGGGCCAGCTGTGTCTAAGATAACATCAGTGTCTGAAAACCCACTCTGACGGCCACCAGATAGATTCCTCACAGGGAAGGCCATCCTGTCTCCCAGGTGCCAGTCTCGGGAAACAGCGCATCTCTGGCCCAGGCTCTTGGTCAGTGCTGAGAACTGACCTAGGGCTTTCGAAGGCTCAGCACTCCACCTCTATCCTAGCAGCCTTAAACTTACACATTAGCTTTCCCTACACAGCCCAAGCTGGCCTTAAATGTACGGTCCCCACCTCACCGTCCTGAGCAGCCAAGAGTTACAGACAACTGGACTGGCATCCAGCCTCTGCTCAGCCACGCCCTGGTGTCATCTCTGAGCATGTTAAATGGGGTCCTGACGAGTCTTCAGGAAGCAGACCCCCTTCTCTGTTTGTGTTCCTTGTGATCCCAGCTCCAGGCTTTGCCTCAGCACCAGGGTGAGGTATCATCCCTTCGCCAAGGCAGGGGATGTGCGCTGTGGGTGATTTGGGGGATGAAGGGAGATAGACGGAAGTCCGATAGTGACTTCCAGTGTTCTACATACCCTCAACCTGGAGGAAGAGGAGTCAGTCCGTTGATCCTGAGAAAAGAAAGGGCCACGGGCAGGGGGAGGGGCACCGAGTGCTGGCTCTGGTGGCTTGTGTTCTTAACCTTGCACCAGACTCAGGGGACACCATCCCTGGGGGACACCTGCCCGGCACTGACCGAAGTCCCTCAGCCGGAGTCAGGCCTCCTCCCAGCCGGCCGGGCTGATGCTGGCTCTGCTCTGAAAGCTTCCGAGTCCACACTGGTTCACAGGCTTCCTGGAGCCTCCTTAAGTGATTCGTTTTAAGTACAGGCGACCACAAAAATAATTTGTTATTCTTAACTATTTAATTCTGTGAAGGACAGTGTTGAGATCTCACAGTGAATTAATTGAAGTCGTCTGTCTGCCTTCCCACTCCTGAAAACCCTCCTGCATTTCTTTTTTTTTTTTTTTTTTTACTTTTCAGCACCCTAAGTACAAGGCCTCACAGAACCTACCATGGGCACTAAGTAGGCAATAATAAAGACAGGCTCACAACGGACAAAGCATTCGCCGTGCAAGCATGAGGACCTGAGCTCAAGGCCCCAGAAGTCATAGAAAGGCTGGACACGTAGCCTGTGGTCAGCCCCTGTGGGGAGACGTGAGGCAGGGTCAGGAGAACACTGGGCAGCCCTCCGGCCAGCTAGCCCAAGAGACAGAGCCAGAAAACAACAGATTCTGCCTCCACCAAGGTGGAATGTGAGGGCTGACACAGGAAATTGTCTTCTGACTTCTACCCCTCAGACACCAGGACATATATATGCCAGTGTACACACACACACACACACACACACACACACACGAACAAATAAAGATAAATTAATCATAATCAACCTTTGTTTCTGCAACAAGCAGACAGATCAGCAGAACATTGCCATGTGGTAAAGACAATACTTTCAATAATAGAGCATTTATGTGTGTACATATACACACACATGTAAGTATACCTACACACGTGTCCCTGTTATGTACCTCATTTACACGCATCTGTGACAGGTTATGGTGGCTAACACGCCTCCCCCATTCTTATCACAATGCTGGCTCACAGAGCTCCACACCCACCCTTTTCCGTGCAGAACTAGTTTCTGTGTGTAGGCATGGAGCCCAGGGCCTCAGGCACGCTGGGCAAGCCCTCTGCCACTGAGCTTGTCCACAGCGCTCCTTTCACTGTCATTTGGGGACAGTGTCTCACCAAGCTGCCCAGGCCAACCTTGACATCACTCTGGCTTAGGCAGGACTTGCCCTGTGGTCCTCCTGCCCCAACCTCTGCCTGCCACCGGGCCTGGACAGTGTGCAGTTTGTTTTGATTTTTTATGTGTTTGGGCGTTTTGCCCTGTGGACTCTCTGGTGCCCTCAAGAGCCAGCAGAGGGAGTCTGGTTCCATAGAACTGGAATTACAGATGGTGAAGAGCCCCAGGGAGATGCTGAGAATAAAGCCTGGTCCTCTGCAAGAACGGCAATGCTCTTAACCACCAAGCCATCTCTGCAGCCTCTAGCGTATGGCTTTGCTAAGTGCAAAACACATTTCTGACTACATAAAAACAAAACAGCCAGACAGGTGCTTGCAGTACGAGTCTGTGGTGGACAGATGGTGAAGGACCGCATTCTGAGATCCTAGAGACGTGACTCCACACACACAGAATCTCAGCAGGGCCTGGGAGATTACCATGTTTATAGTTTTAGAAACTTTCTTTCAGCTCAGCCACCTTCTCATAATCCAAATCTAGCAGACACGCCAGGAAATGAGACGCAGCCTGCTGTTGGGACAGCCTGTGGTAGAGTGCTTGCCAGGCAGGCACCAGGCCCTGTTCCATCCTCAGCACCAGGAAACCTGAGCTGATCTTCAGAGGGGGTGAAACACGGTGAGGACGTGGAGAACCCTCAGCCTACCGTGTACTGCCTCTCAAGCCCAAGGACCAGAGTGCAATCTCCAGAACCCACGTTTTCAGAGCTGGGGCTGGTGGCTTGTGTAGGGTCTGCCTGGCCTGCCTGTCCAGCTTCAGGCCAGTGAGAGACCCTGACTCAAACCAGCAATAGCTGAGAACAACAGCTGAGTCTTCTCATCGTGGTTGTGCAGACACGCTCACAACAGCCTGTACATACAAACACAACCCAGCTGGACAGGGCACAAGCTTGCACTACAGTCTGATCGTCTTGTTCCCAGAGCAGACTCTAGGCCACAGTGACCGAAATGGTTCCTCTTGGCCAAGCCGAACCTCACGCCAGGTGGTTGGCTGTCTTTAAGACAGTTCCCCGTGCTTTGGTGGTGCTGGGGAGCTCTAACCTCATGTCAGCCCTGCAGTCGGACACCATGGGGGGACTGAAAACACGTGCACGCTACTGCGTGTGATCAAGAATAGACCTGTGGCTCTCAGAACTCTGTCCTGAAAATGCCCCAAAAGGCCACTCAAACCACACCGTCGTGAGGCCACCCCTGAGCTGAGAGCCTAGCTGAGGACACAGCTCGGCCTTCGTTTCTAGAGGGCATCGTGACGTGTCATTACTGCACAACCTAGGACGTTTGCTGAGTGTCTCAGCCTAAATCCAAAGGAGATGGCTCTGTGCCATCACCTGCAGCGAGAGGTCTTGGTGGGACAGGTTCCCTGGAAGAGGAACGCAAAGGCGCCACTAGAGGGCTCTGTGGGGGCCGGGAGCCTCGCCTTCCCTGCAGTAGCTGTTGAGGAGGAGTCAAGGGAAGCTACTTCCAGAGCTGCTTCCCCTGGCCACCTGGGCCGCCAGGTGGGCGGACCCCAAGAAGCAGCGGGTAGGAGCTGCTCTAAGGGAATTGTGCTGTGCCTCCTCTCCACGGGCATCACAGCACCTGTTACCCTTATGGAGGTTTAATGAAGTCATACATCGCAACATGTCTGAGACAAGCTTAGGAGCTCTGGTGATCAATAATGAGAAAACCCACCTGAGTGGGATTGCAGGCGGAGCCAGGGCAGGCCCTGAGGTTTGGCCAGCAGTGCGTGGATGAGAGAGAGCCTGTTAGATGGAAGTCTTGGGGCTGCGTGAGCCCACCGGCAAAGCTGCTGGCCGGGCAACCTTGACGACGACCGTGAGGACTTAACAGCAGCCAGTAGACACCACTCAGGACTGGGGACCTCCCGGGTGATCTTCGCGCTTTTTAACTCGAGTTACTAGCCAGATCTTTGTGGTCCCTAGAGGTGGGCACCGTGCAGTCAGCGTGGCAGTAGTGAGAACTTTCTTCTTGTTCCCTGGAGTTGGGCCGCCCAAGCCTTGTCTTTAAAAAGAGAGAATTTCTTTTTCTCTGTGGACACGTGTGCCCCCCAGCTATATGCGCACCTGTGCACGCAGGTGCCGGCAGAGGCCACAAGAGGGCGTGGTCTCCCGAGACGGGAGGTGTAGGTAGTTGTGTGCCCTGCTGTGAGTGCAGGGTGGGAGGGGTCTGTACCCCAATCCTCTGGGAGGGGCCCCCACTCCCACTGCAACAGCTGCAAGGCCTCCTAGCTGCTGGTGTCACCCCAGCACTCAGGCCTTGGCTTCTTTCTAGGGTCTCTGCCTTGAATAGAGCTGTCCTGGGGCCTGAAAAAATACTCCCCCAGGCCCCAAAAGGGAGTGCAAGCTGTGGGGGATTCCACCCCAGCCCCACGCTCACCCTCTGGGTGACAATTCCAGTCCGCTCCGCTGGCCAGGCAGAGCCAGCCACCTGTGGGATAAAGGTGGTGCAACACAAGAGCTTCCCTGCCAAGGGTCTCGCTCAGATTCGCTGGCTGTGCAAGGGCTCATGGATGAGGAGGAGGGGGAGGAGGGGGAGAAGGGGGAGGAGGAAGAGGAGGAAGAAGAGGAGGGGGAAGGAGGAGGAAGAGGAGGAAAAGGAAAAGGAGGAGGAGGGAGAGGAGGACGAGGAAGAGGAGAAGGAGGAAGAGGGGGATGAGGAGGAAGAAGAGGAGGGGAGGAGGAGGAAGAGGAGAAAGAAGAGGAGAAGAAGGAGGAAGAGAAGAAGAAGGAAGAGGAGGAGAAGGAAGAGGAGGAGGGGAAGGGGAAGGAAGAGGATGAGGAAGAGGAGAAAGAAGAGGAGGAGGAGGGGGAGGAAGAGGAAGAAGAAGAGGAGGGGAAAGGAGGAGAGGGAGTTGAGGGAAGAAGGAGGATGAGGAGGAAGAAGAGAAGGGGAGGAGGGGAGGAGGAGGGGGGAGAAAAGGAGGAGAGTCGGGAGGAGGAAGAGGGGGAGAAGGAGGAGAAGGAGGAGGAGGAGAAGAAGGGGGGATGAAGAGGAGCGGGAGGGGGAGGAGGGGGAGGCGGAGGCCGCAGTCAGGACAGGGCTGGGGGAGAGCCAGCGAGGGAGGGCGCCTGGGCCGCGGGGCCGGGCGTCCCGGGGCGGAGCAGGTGAGCCGGCGGGGTGGGCGTGCGGAGCGCACTTGTGCGTGACGTCGGAGTTCGCCGCCAGCCGGGAGGAGGAGGAGGGCCGCGGCCGGCAGGATGCGCGCGGGGCCGCCGCAGTGAGCGGGCGACGGGAGCGGGCCGCGGCGCGGGGCCGGCCCGGGATGCAGGCGCCGCGCTCACCATGAAGAAGCACTCGGCCCGCGTGGCCCCGCTCAGCGCCTGCAACAGCCCGGTCCTGACCCTCACCAAGGTGGAAGGTAACGCGCGGGGCGGCGGGCGGGGGCGGCCGTGCCTGGCGGGGACGCTGGCGGGGGCGGCGGCTGGGGACGCCGGCCGCAGTGCAGCGCGGGCCGGCCGGGGCCGCCTGGGCTGTGCTCCCCGCAGCGGAGCGCACTCGCGGGGAACCTGGCGGCTCTGCGCCCCTGTCTTTTCCGCTGTGCCCGGCTCGCGCCCAAGAGCGGAAGAGAGCCAAGTGTTAGCCAGAGAGAGCACCTGTCCGTGTGTGTGTGTGTGTGTGTGTGTGTGTGTGTGTGTCTGTCTGTCTGTCTGTCTGTCTCTGTGTGTGTCTGTGTCTCTGTGTGTGTCTCTCTGTCTCTGTCTCAGTGTGTCGGCCTTTCTCTGTCTCTCTGTCTCTCTGTCTCTCTCTCTCTCTCTCTCTCTCTCTCTCTCTCTCACACACACACACACACACACACACACACACACACGTGTGTGACCTGAGTGGGAAGCATCCCTCTGGCACCCCACCCAGGAGCCCCGAGGTGAGACTCACCCACGCTCCTGGGAGACTGGACGAGTCCGGCTGATGGCCGTTGGGAGAGCTTGGCAGGTGAGGCTCCCCGCAGCGGCATGTACACACGCTCTTCCCGGGCCTGAGAGGGCCTCCGGCTTCGGGCGGCCCTGGGGAAGAGTTCCTGTGCCGCCTGCGCTGCCTGCCTTTCCCCAGCATGCAGCCACCACCCCCTGTCGGGGGAGGTGAGAGAAGGGGCCACGGAGGAGTGCTGTGAGTTACTCAGACACAGCTGCCATTCTGCCGGCCTGGAAGAGGACCCTTCTTTCCAGCGGGGCTGGCTCTTAGCTCCTCCCCGGAGGAAGCTTGGTAGCTCACCAGCCTGGCCGGGAGAGAAAGGAGCACCCCCATGGCCTGCCAGCCTCCATCCAACTCTCTGCTGGCTGGGTAGGCAGGGCTCAAAGACCCTGGTTTATGGCCACAGCCTGAGTCGAGCCCTCTGGGGTGTGTGAGGTTCCTGTGCACAGCCTGAGTCCTGCCCTCTGGGGGGGGGGTGAGGGTGTGGGGGTTGAGGTCCCTGTGTCCACCGTGTGCTCCTTGTTGGAATAATAACCCGAGGAATGGTAGTTCTAAGTCTGGGTATCGGACATCTTGCCTATCAAATGTTTGCATTATGGTTCACAACACTAGGAAAATGACAGTGTGAGGCAGCCCTGGAGTAACTTTGTGGTCGGGAGTCATCTCCCCGTGAGGACCTGTGTTAAAGGGCCGCAGCGTTGGGAGGGCTGAGGACGCTGCACTGGACAGAGGATGGTAGGTGTGCGTTCCCAGATCCACGCTGGACCCATCCTGCTGCCTAAGATGAGGGCGGAAGAGCAGGGACAGACTGGCCTGGACCACAGTGGCTGTAGAGTGATGGAGGAGGGGTTCTGAGCGTGGGACCCAGGTCATCCTTTCCTTCAGAGTGGCATCTTGCCTGGAGATCCCTGTTCCTCTTCACTTCTCGCTGTGACAGTCTTCCGCCTCACACCGTGTCTCAGGAAAGGCTTGGAACTGATTGTCTGCATCAGAAATTAGTGCAGGAGCTTGCTCTCTGAGGGATGGTGGTGGTCTCCGCATCCTTCCACGAGCATATGAGTGAAGAGGGGGCTGGAAGCTGGAGTGTCCACTCAGGAGCTCCTCCAGAGAAGCCAAACACTTCCACCCAGAAGGGCAGGTCAGTTCTCCATCGCAGCCACAATCACCCCAGGTAGCTTCAGGGAGGCACGCCTGAGCTCAGGGTCAGTGACAAGGCCTCTACGTCATGATTCACAGCAGTGGCCAAATTACAGCCATGGAGTAGCAGTGAAATAATGTTATGGTTGGGGGGTGGGGTCAGGACAACATGAGGAAAAGGGTTGCAGCACCAGGAAGATTGAGAACCACTGATCTAGACAGAGGTCAGTGTGTGTGTGTGTGTGTGTGTGTGTGTGTGTGTCTAACCCTCCAGTCACAGGTCCAGCCCGCTCCGCAAACAGCTTGCCGGCATCTTCACATGCGTAGGACAGGTCGACAGGCCAGCTGACACAGGGCTAGGCTCAGCTGACACACGGCTAGGCTCACGTGGCTTTTCCTCTGCCTGGCTTTCTTACTTTTGTTCAGTGTGGTTTAGGGTATTTTTTCTAAACTATGTATTTATCTTGTGTTTCTTCTGGAATTGTTGCATCGTTTTGTTTTGCCTTGCATGCACAGGGTGAGGTGGTCCCTCTCCTGCAGCTGTGTGTGAGGTGGAAAGTGTCAGCGATGGGTTGCGGCATGCCAGGACTATTTATTAGTCCATGGACCATGTCCTCCGAGGGAAGGCAAGAAGGGCCCAGTGTGTGTACATAGAAAACCAACATTAAAAAGGCAATGCTTGGTCAAACCTCAAGGCAGGAAGATGGACAAAATGACTTCACTACCCAACAAATGCTTCATCTTTTTGTACCGTGTCCTGTTGCTGTAGAGAAAGACTCTGAAAGTGAAAAAATGAACAATGTTAGCTACATAATCTTGAAAGAGATATATGAGTAGATAAATTATCAGATAAAAGGTAAAAAAATAATAATAATTTTGTCACAAAAGTAAGAACAAAATATCACAGAAATACTGAAATTGAAGGTGTTGCTAGGAAAGAAGCCTTGGGAGATCTTTCTGGAAGGGAGAGCTTCTGAGATCAGGCTTCTCGAGAAGTCCTATGAGAGGCCTGGCTGGGAGGAGGCCTGGCTGCTGATGCTCTCCTGAGGAGGAGGACAGGGCAGAGGCCTTTCTACTGAGGGCTTCTGAGGAAGAGGTGGCCTTCTTTGGAGGAAGTCCTGAGGAGAACGGCCTTCAGAGAAGACGTCATTCTGGGGAACCTCCACAGAGTGGAGGCCCTTCTGAGGCCGTGTCCTTCCAGAGGCGGAAACACGGCAGAGGTGTCATCACCAAGGCCAGGGAGCATGAGCAAATCTGTTAGGTGCAGAGGGAAGGAGATGCTGCACCAGGGAGAGGAAACCGTGTGTGCAGGCATGGTTGGGAAGGAGGAGAGGTGAGGAGGGGAGGGGAGGG